>RXPK01000132.1:0-600000 GCA_004143645.1 Protaetia brevitarsis
CAAACAGTAAATTACCACACTTTAATGATAGAAAGAAATTATACGTGTTAGTCAGTTACGTAATTGCTTTAAAGAATACAAACTGCTCTCTCATGTAGAAACTGTAACAAGAATAAGCAAGTTTTCAATAATAAAATAATAAATGCCTTATTTTTGCCCATATGAAAAGAAAAATAAGAAAAAAGATAACCACAATTGCAGAAATCAAAAAGTAAAGGAATCAAGAGTGGTTAGTGGACAAGATTACCCCTGTTTTTCAACCAAATCGTACATACATTAAGATAAGTAGAGTAGAAATAGAAGAAACAATAAAGATTCTTATTCAGAATTCCTATTTAAAATTATCATTATATATCTTCAGCGTTAGTGAGCAAGAAACTTAATTGCCGCTGTACTGTAACAAAGTTTATAATGGGCCATAATATAATTTTACATTATCAATTCACAGCTGACTTCTCAGCCATAATAAATCTAACGTAACAATGACAATTAACGGACCAATATCGCGATCGATGATAGATTCCTGATAGGGATTCATATATTCTGTTTCGTTCTGATCCTATGAACCGCTCGCTTTCTTTTGTTTGGAATTATTATCGATTGACTGTTGGTTACTGACGACATTCGAGCTTGACTTATGTTTACATTGCTTTGTCATGTTGGTTAGCGGTGAAGCATTCATCCGCGTAAAACAGCTTATCGTACTTATATGTTGTTCGTTTCCGTGTGTTCTTGTCATCCGCTTAAGGTATAAGTAACCATTAACAAGAGATTTGTTGGTGTTACTATAATTCGGAGATTGTTAAGCAAAACCGATTAGGAATAAGAGATTACATTGACAATTTCAACATATGCAGGGTGGGCTAAATTCGATGTAGCCATAATTAGTAAATCCACTTTGACTGGAGTAGAAACAAATACCGCAGACTTAACCTTCAAGGTAAAAATATGAGTGAAATCAAATTTTAAATTTATTTTCAAGATATTTAAAAATAATGAAAGTTTCTATTGGGCATTATGACTTCCTTATTATATAAAATTTGGAAAAGTAATTTAGAAAATTTGAATATCCATTTTTATTTGGAATTTAGAACAAAATTATTTTTTCTTCCATATTTCTAATGGCGTGATATTAGTTTCTTTAAACAGAAATTGTAGTCGCCTATATTATAATAAAAATACATAACGCTCTATATTTATTTTAAATATATTCCGTTCATAAATTTCTGATAAACATCAAACGTGTCATGGATACGACAGATGTATGGTAAAGTTCATGAACTGAAGTACTGCCATGACGAAAAATAAACAATAAAACTGTCGAACATAGATACATTGTGTAAACCAAAACAAAATTTCTAAGACAAATTTATAAGGATTTTGTGACATCTTTTATTCGTTTTATGTGTCGGGGTCAAATTAATGAAAACGCTCACTAAATTTTCATGCAGCTGCTAAAGACTTGGTGACCTATTAGTAGGTAATGTTAACGAAATGTCATTTTTAATAAACTGCCAGAGAATAGAATTGAGTTTTATAAAGTTTCTTTATAATGGAATTTATAAATATCTATACATTTCATCGAGAGAAAGTGTGTTTAGATGATTTTTCTTTATTTAGAAATTAAGTTGTGCTACACGGATAGCGAAAAAATAAGTTTATGCGTTTGTTAAATGGAACACGCCTAAAAATGCATCAAATGAATTTCTTAATAATTCAAACATTGGACTAAAAAATTATATCCTTCATTTTCATTACTTGACATAAAACTTTGTTCATGTTTGTTTCAAGGTGTAAATGTAAATAGTAACCGCAAAAGCTAATACAAAACTATACTAGATTAGATTAGAGTAGATAGTGTGGCCCACGGGCCTATTTTACCTTTTCAGATCTATTATGATCCTCTTTTTCCTAGAAGGCGCTCACTAATGCTGCCCTCTTAATTAAGCCTATCATTTTTTTAGAGCGAATCCTCTGTATAGCTGTGAGCTGTGGGGTTCTCCACATTATTAGAAATCTTGTCCTCTTTGGGCCGTCGCATTAGCACAGCACATGAACTGGTGTTTCTTCCTTCTCTTTGCAGAATCTGCAAGTAGCATCATCTATCAAGCCTGTGTTGAACAGTGACCAGTCAACAGGCCTACTATTTCTTATCTTATATACTCAGTTATATATCTCCTATACTCAATTTGTCTTTAGTAAATTCATTAGACAGAACTATACTAAAATTAAGATTAATTATATGGCCAAAAAATATTTCACCTGTTATGCAGAGCTATAATGCTAAATTGTTTTATCTTTGACCTATGGATACTTTATTTCTGACGAATGCGATAACTTGAAGCTATTTAAATATGTTCTTAGTTTGCATTATGTTACTATACACTAACAATAACTCTATTCACTAGACACGAACGGCGAAATGTAACTAATAATAAGGCAATGTATGGAAAAGGGATTAAGTTTGACCGTGCAACGGCGACACTGAATAAACAAGGTGTTCTTGCAACAACACTTATTAAATTTATGCTATATATTATGGTCTGAGATAGCTATCACCGTTAACATGGACTTTGTCCTTCTGTATAATATACATATGACGTCACTTCGCCGCTCGTTCGAGATTTCCAGATTCTTATTGAACTTAACCCAGTGATTTCTGTTCTTTCATTCCTATTTCCCTCCATCTGTTGTGATCCTGCACCAATATCTCTCCATTAGGATAGGTCTTAACAGAGTTTCAACACTTTGTAATTAGTTCTTTTTTGAAATATGCCTGTGAAAAATGTCTTTTTGATTGCATAAAACGCTGCGATCACTTTTGTATCCTTTCCTCATTTTCCTATTATCTCTCCCCCCCCCCCATTTCCATGTAAGGTTCTTTGTCATCTTTGTCTCTATTACGAGATTGAATAACATAAATGGATAAAGCGCCTAAAGGCATGAAACAATTCACACGCGTTTAGTAACTCGAAATTCTCTCTGTTGGCCCGTGCTGATTCTTATTTTGTTCTTGTGTGTCATTGCTATTAATCTTTAGGATAGCAGGAAAACCTAAAGATTCTCATTATTTGTTGTCGTTAATAATAATAATAATATATAATTTATTGTCGTTAATCTCCAACAGGAACAATGGCAAATTATCGTATAAATAATAGTATATAAAAGTATAATGAAGCCTTACACAAATATTACAAAAAATTAAAACAGTTACACGATAAGAAAACAACAAATGATATCACATCAGCGGTTACTGCCACTCAAATACTTGTACAAAGAGTATGCGCATTTATTTATTAAAAAAGACTTTAATTAGCGGTTAAGCACAGGTTAAGTGTTCTGAATCGGAGGGAGAACATTATACACCTTTATAGCCATAATAAAATCTCTCATAATTTAGCAGTTTTATAAGTGAGTATGCTATAATTAAGGCTTAGTAACATCTCTCAACCTATTAAATATATCGTCATTTCTTAAAAAACAGTGGCGGTGGCCGAAAAGAAAACGTAATTAATTCAAAGATATATTATAGTGAAACTAAGGTTAAAACTGATAATTCTTTAAATAAATCTCTGCATGGATACATCCAGACCACAAACATAGCCCTGACAAAGTCTCCTTGCCGAAGATACCACTGATATGCAGTTGACGATCCCCAAGAAACAATCCCGTATCTTAATCTGGATTCAACACTTGCATAGTAAAATGACATAATAGCGGAGAGTGAAGTACACTTTTTTAGATTTATAATTGACACAATAGCCTGCTTGAGATCTATAAACATTACTTCCAAACTTTTCTATTACTTATTAAAAGGGAATCGCAATCCACAATGGATTTTCGGTTTTGAAAAACCGTGCTGGTAATCCCCCTATTAGGTTTTTTTCTAGCCTTCTTTAAATTATTATTGGTGTTTTATAACCTGTGCTTAAAAGTGTGATGCCTCAGTAGTTATAGCACATCATTCTATCATATTATTTATATATCGGGATAATTATTCTAGTTTTCCTATCTGCCGGCATTCTGTATAATAGAGTTTTTAATGAATATATCTTCTTTAGAGTTTCTGAAGTACCAATAGCAAAAGTTCATTCTATTTTCTTCATTAGTTTATACAGAATCTCAATAGTTTGCATTTTGTAGGGCCGGTACTATACTTTTTTTTAAAAAATTGCCGAGAGTAGTGGATTTGACACCATTTCCTTGGAAAAGCTTCTGCAGAACAACACAAAATAGACTGTATTCAATAATTAAACAAACAATAACAGTAATAAATGATAACACGAATGTCTGATGCCTACACACTTATTATTTGACAGGTAAAGTTACTTTATTTGTCTCTCAGGGCACTTCGCTGACCTTATGGGTATAATAGAAGTTAAAGAAATGTGCTGTATTTTTTAAATATTTTGAAAACTGTAAGATAAACTTAAAATGGGATTTCGCTAATGTTTCTATTTCGAACAAGTACCATTAGAGTCGTATATCATTTTTTTTTCTCTGCAAAGTATATTTACTATCGTGCACACGAATTAACTGAACCTGCACTTAGGGTTCAATATAACTTGAAGAAGTACTGTAAAAAGAACAAAAGAACCCAAAATGAATTCAGCCTTGAATTCTTTGCGGATGTTCTAAACATAAGAGAGTTATATAATAATCTAAAGTATCGCAATCGGATTAAAATCAATGGTGGCTAAAGAACTTCCGCCATCCTCTATTGGACATTTTCTGATTGCGATATTTCACGTGAATAAACAGCAGTATTTTCTGCTCAATAATTTCGAACACAACATTTTAAGTACTCGTTGCTGACCCGATAGAGATGTTAATTTTGCCATTTACATATGCCCGAAGTCCCTTTCGATGTAAATCAAGGTACCGGTTTGTCTCTCGTATACGTGCTCGATATTAAACGACGAAGCATTTAAGCTTATCATAGTGGAACGGCTCCGACAGCTGAAAAATCTCACAACTATCATAATTAGCGGTTTATTGAGCAGTTTTATTATTAGTTCGACTATCAAATGGTGATACACATTACTTGTATACTGGAGAACGTGTTTCCTGTCTAGCGATTTCTGAATTGTTTTGAGCGGTAGTACATCGTTTTAAATAGGAAATTTAATTTGCCGTTGTGTGGTGTGTCTGTGCAGATTTACGCGCTCAAGTGAACCAGAAATTTAATTGGTGCATTGTCACTATCGCTGTTGGTGGTTTCTAAATTACCAGTTGCAGCTGAATTATAGGTAAGTAATTTGCTTTTCGCAATAGAATGTAAATGACGTGTAATCTCTGCATATCGCTATGCGGTTTTAGCAGTCTTAAGAGTAGTGTTAATACGGACAATATAGATCTAATAACCTGTTATTGTCCTACTTATTTTAACGATGCAATTACATACCCAGTTTATAATTTTTAGGTTATACTCGTAAAAATATCTTTTGTGATTGTGTGTATACCATAATTTTGGCTTGTTAATGTAAAAAATCATTTAGTGCCGATAATCAATTTTTATATAATAACAGAAGTATTTTTCACTAAAATCCTTTCATTATAGAAATTATTTTAATATTTTCCAAAGAAATTATGAGTTGGTTATAGTAATGTAAAGGATAACCGGATGAAGAAGTAGAAATATTTGTTCCTATGCGTGTAAACAACATTGCTCTGAAAGAAAGAATATCCTTAAAAAAATAATTCGTTTAATTTAAAGAATGAATGATGACTAAAAAAATAGTATTGCTTTCAAACAAAAAATACCACTTACATAAGCAAAAATTCTTTGACTTGAGGGCGCTATTCTATTATTCATAAACTAAGATATCGAATAGAGAAAACATTATAAAGCTAGAACGTACTAGAAATGATACAATTAAAAAAAACAAACATTCTGTAAATGACAGCAGGATATTGCAAACTTATCAAACCATATTTCCTATATTATAAATTATAATTTCTTAAATAAAATAAACTTATACACCAACCATGTATAATTTAATTTTATATTTTACCGAAACAATGTACACTTCTCACAGGAAAATCGGACATTAGCAATCGTGAATTTTAAATTTTCTTGGGTGTAAATGCAGCTTTCAGAGATATATGCACTTATCAAAGCCATAAATCACTTTTTTGTGTGTATTATTGGGATCAAGGCAAAGAAAATAAACAGAAATATAACATATATAAAGAGAAAAGGTTTATACATTAAATAAACACATTGGAATTCGGTGGCGGTGTTTCTTTAAAATACCGAATACGGAAATATTAATACAAACAAAAAAATACTAAAAGGCTTTGATAGACGGCTTTATTTAGAAATACAGTATATGTATTTAACTTGTTGATGTTGTCCAGAATAATTATTTTTTAAGAAAACATATGGTGATGGGATTTTAAAATTATATACCTATTACTATGATGTTAGTGCTTAAATAGAAATTTTAAGCAATAGACAAGTGTCAATCAGCTCCTGAGTTTTTGAACAATGTGATTTTCACATTGATTAATTACACTATTATTGATGTATTCATTATTGTTGTTGTTTAGTATTCTCAAATTTGTCTTACAAAAAATTTGTTATGTATTTTAATACACCAAAAACAGTTTAAGATACAAAATTTTTAAAGCAATTAATTTCGCAAGAAATTATCTATTTTAGTAACCCCATATATTCATTTTCAAGAAATATATCTTGACTACGCCTGTGTAATCCAATGTCGTTTATTTTATTAAAAATGTACCTAACACTTCTGGTCGGTAACACAGCTTCAGGAAGTAGCAACGAAAAAGTATTAAATGTATTAAATTCAAAAATAAATATTTTAAGACTAACTGAGAATGGCGAACAATATGCTTCTTACAATGTTTGTTTGTATTATAAATCAACATATTATAAATAATTGTTAATAAATCTGTGCTATATAAGACAGTTTGTAAAGAACCAGTGTTGGCCATATTTCAAGAAAATAGATCGACGTCAGATTACACAGGCGATAGCTAAGATATATTTCCTGAAAATGCAATAACGGAGGGTTAATAAAAAAATAATTTCTTTGTGAATTTAATTGCTTTAAAATTTTATAAATAATTTAAACCTGTATGGTATTTTTTATGATAGAAGAAAACTTTATAGTAACACATATTTAAGAATACTAACACAAGTAGTAATTACATCAATAATGTAGTCATAAATCTGTGAAATCACATTATCCCAAAACTGAGGAGGCTGACTGACATATTGTCGAAAGCAGCACTAACAAGTAATATTAATATTAAATAATAAAATTCCATCACCATATGTTTTCTTAAAAAAGAATTATCTCCACATACATCGAACAAGTAAATACATACATATTTCTAGATGAAGCCGTCTATTCAAGAGTTCTTTTTGTTGTTATGTATTTTTTCATTGGTATTTCTAAAGACAACTCCGCAGCGAAACTCCGATTTGTTTATTCATACATAAACTTTTCCTCTCTATAATTTATTTTTCTGTTTAAATTCTAGTCGTTACCTTTGACGCAGTAATTATATATAATTAAATGATTTATGGCTATGATAAGTGATAAATTTAAAATTTTGAATGTTGGTGTCCCGGTTTTCCTGTGAGAACTACAATAAACATAACTTCTTATAGTATTGATAGTAAAAACATATACATATATATTTTACATTTGCAGTAAACGCAAAAATGTTGCAAAAATGCTTAAAAATGTCACACAAATTTAAAGAAAAACGAAACAATATTCAAAAATGGAAATTTAAATTACATAAATTTAATTACATTAATTTACAAGAATAAAATATGTTGGGAATAAATAGTTATAAAGTGATACACAAATATGAAATTTAAGCAATTAAGGTAATTACAAAAATAAATTCCATTTCTCAATTTGTCTTGTTCCATGTTAAAATATTTGAGAAAGCAATGTTAATTTGGCGAAACGTTAATAAAAATTTAATTTTACAATTTCCGGAAAGCCAAGATACATTAAAGAACTATTCTATTAGAGCACACTTCAAAACCACCATCTACATTCATGAGTTCGCGATTAAGTAATCTGTTCTAAACATTTTCCGTTTTCTGAATTCTAAAGAATTTATATAATAATCATCAATTAGTTATGAATGCTAAAAAATAACTGGCTTTGAAGGCACTCGCATAACTCATGTAATATAACACAAATTGCATGATCTCAATTACCACGATTACTCCATAATCCTTTCTGCGAATACCAGTGAATTGGAATAAAGTTATGTAATTCTTACATCTTTATATGTACTGGCATTATATGCAATTACAAAACTTTCTTCATTCAGTTGGCTTTTTACGGTATCAATAGAAAATAAGCATTCAATTAGGTTTGCCAGGTGGCCAATATAGATGTTGCTGTAGATGCAACCTATATACATCAATAGCCACCATTCTAAGAAGTTGAATTTATCCTAATTAGAACCGCAGGATGTTTTCGCCAATCCCCAGCATAACATTACGGTATTGCCGTCATATGAGTTTTTTCATTGTTCTTCAATACCTCATGAAACTCAAAAATGGAAACTGCTACATCGAACGAGACACTGATGACGGGCTGTCTTCAGATAAGATAACTCATTCAATTTCATTGTCATTTTTAATAGATGTAAAACGTATGTACACATACCCATTGAGCGAAAAAAATATCATACAGGTAAGTTCAAGAGCTCCATGTAATTGTACTGTGCCGATGTGAATTTTACATTCATTTCGTGTACGCAAGGATAAATATTTTCTGCATAGTTACGAGCAAGCGCAGGTACAACACGGCATATGTACACAAACGTATTTTTGTGCGAATCGTTTATGCGATTATAGCGTGTATACATGTTTCTACGCCTGGCAAAATAACAACCCGAACGAACACGGCTAATATACCGGCGCGGCCACAATAACGCCGTTGTTATTCGGTCGGGGATTGAAATTCCTGTGAGGTTCGCGTGCATTTTCGACCATTAAAACTGTACATTTCGTAATGTATACGTATCAAAAATTATAAGCTACTCCCGGGCATAATTACCGAGCAATGCACAGTAAGCGATATGTTTCAATTTCTGATTCGTCATGTCATACAAATTGCATAAATTGCACGCACACTATATGTTTACACACCGACACGGTGCACGCAGATATAAATGATTGAGAACAGATTCATGAAATACATTGGTATACCGGTTGTCTGAAATCGTGACAACCATGCCAAAGTAGGATTATTAAAAGCGTATATTAGGGTATAGAAGTCAAGCGGCTGTTTGAAACAACACACTCAGATCCCAAGAAATCAAGTGTGGATAGCATAGAATATCATTACCGGGTCAAAGTGCATTGTGGAATCAATGGTCTGGCTTATTTGGCCAAATAAGTCACCTACAAAATAATAATAATAAAAGTGTTCAAATGCAAAACAGATGTTGTTCATTCCATTCCTTCTTTCTTACAATCCATAAATGCATATTTTAGCCGTAACTGGCCATTCTCAAGCTCTTATAACATCAAACGGAAAAACTAATTAAAATATTGTCATTAATTAATGATAAAACTGTAATTTTATAATTTAATGACTATTATCTGTTGTCTATTTTTATTTTTAATTAATATGTTAATATGTTAATTTGTTTATTCGTTTGACATTATAACAGCCTGAAAATGGCCAGTTTCGGCCGAAACACGTAGCCTTTTATAGATTAAAAGAAATAAGAACGGAATGAACAACATCTGCTTTGCATTTGAATATATTTATCCATTCAAGTAGAAAACATACAAAATAATAAAAGCGATTCGTGCATTCAAACATTCACGAATCATGCACAAAGCACTGTGTTCTGGATATTTTATTAAGAAATCATTCAATTCACATAAACAAGCATCCTCGTTGGTGAGACTGAGAGACATAATTATTATATCCGCAGAGACATTATAGTTGCCGAATGCAATAAGAAAGCTTCAAACTTATGAAAATCTCATTTACTTATTTCTCACGACGCACAATGTGCTTCAGAAATTGGCGTGTAATATTTGTATAGGAATTAATGTTAGAAAACTCATTGGTTTGACTACACGGCAGTAATAATTATATCCGACAATGTCTTCAGCATCTCATATTGTTGTTACGGAAACCAATAAACAATTCCTCAAACTTATAAAAATCACATTAATTTTTTTTTCTTCACAAATCCCAATGTCCTTCAGAAATATGAAGTGGGTAGTTAAACACCTTTGGTAAGCATTACCCTACTATTGAAAGAGGAACAGCAGTAGAAACAGATTCGAGTTTTTACTAGCAATCAGCGTACCTCCGAGTGCAAACCCAGTTTCGTCACTTTGTATCGCAAGTTATATCCCGGATTACTCGCTGAGAATCGAGAGTCTAAATGTATACTCCCTTAGGGACACACGCCAAGCATTCTACAATAAACCACGATTCTCACTAGATTAAACTACATTAGGGTGGGAATAGCCATACGGACCTGTTTCATCGCGACCTCCAATCTGTTATGATAGCGGTTCACCTAGAAAGCGCCCTCTAATGTTGTCCTCTTAATTAGACCTATCATCTTTGAGACCGGTTGCTTTATGGAGTTATTAACTGTGGGATTCTCCACGCTGAGTACTAGTAACCTCGCTAGACCATCGCATTGGCGTAGCACGTGAGCTGCCGTTTCTTGCTCCGTTTGGCAGAATCTGCAGGTAGCGTCATCAGTCAGGCCTATATTATATATACGCCTATTTGCTGAACAGTGAACTACTATCGTTTGGACAATCTTCCTATCTTAACTCAATGGGTTTTTAGTAAATTGTCTAGAGGCAACCTTTGCCGTTACTCCTTCGACTCGTTATGTACGCATTCATTGATGGGCTTTAATTTGCGATTTGGTAATGCCCAGAATGGCCTTGACGAATCTCGCCTGACTATTAGATAAATTGTCCAACTACGGGGTAAGGGGAACAGCACATAACCTATTAAATTCTTATCTTTCGGATCGCTGATAGAGGGTGTGCATTGGATCTTTGCTATTTTTAATATGTGTAAATGATTTAACTAAAAATATCCCCGAGGCTGAGGTGTATCAGTTTGCGAACGACACTACCTTGGTCATTTCGAGGGACGATGTTGCCAATCTTTCTGGTGCCGCCTCGTCTGCTGTGCGCTCAGTGTCTGAGTGGTATGCGGCTAACAAAATGAGATTAAGCCATGATAAGGCCAAACTTATTCAATTTTCCCTTACGGGCCCCTAAAAAACTAAAGAAAACTTATTACAGCATATATAAATTGAGGGATGAGGTAACCTTCGATACTCTGCGCAAATATTATATGGCTTGTTTGAGTCAGTGCTGGCGTACGGTATCGTACTCTGAGGCAAATCTTGTCAAGTCGGAAGGGTGTGTTACAGAAGCGTATACTACGCTGTATGCTAGGGTTAAACGCGCACACGTCGTGTAAAAGTTATTTCCAACAATATAGAATCCTCACTGTTCCTTCCTTATATATATTTCGGATTCTAATGGCGTATTTTTTTCGTTATGTAGCACAATACAACATGTTACGAAAGGGATCCTCAATTTTGACTGTTAAAATATATAACGCTCTTGCCCCCGAATTGAGACAGATTGCACATAAAAAAATTAGGTTTAAATTGAAAAACTACCTAATTAGGGAATGCTTTTTATAGCATAAATGATTACCTTAATAAGAATTAGGCTGTATTTATGTATTTGCTTGACTTTTATCTATGTCTCTTGTAGATCTACGCTAATAAATAAATATTATTATTATTATTAATATTTAATCAGATTCAAGTGCAACTAGTTATTTAGCAACATTCTAAAAGAAAAAACTCACTATTGCTACAATACTAATACAATTATAGTGAGTTTTTTAATTCTCGTCTTGTCAGTCACTTTTCCGCGACAGCTGAGCAATCTCTAACAAGACGACAAGAAATAGGGGGGGGGGGGACACCTACTAAGGGAGAAAGAAAGAAATCAATGTTAAAATTCACACGGAAGTTCGAAGCATTGTAAATTATAATAATATAAATATGTGCATATATTTAATATCTAATGATGTAATTATGTCTTGTGCATGCAAAAATCTTTCAGTAGTTATACTGGCAACAGCGTAAATGTCTTTTTGGCGTAAGTCATTAAGGTACATGAGCTCGTTCAGAAAATCAGAGATTCTTGCTCATATACGCTGATCACCAAAAGCTTTTTTGCAAAAACAACTGTACAGCCGTTGTTGTGTGAGCAAGAAAATTGTTTGTCATTACATTTTAACAATTGATGATACAACAGCCTGACCTATTTTGAAAAGGGGAAACGGCTTCTTGAACGGCAACTAAAAAAAAAAGCGAAATGAAATATCCAGAAACATTATAAAAATTTAAATGAAAAAGAACGATAATGTATCGTCAAAGTGACAGGTTACATTGTTTTAAATTTCTAAACATTTTCTGAATTTTTGCGGAAAACAGAATTCAAATATACATGGTTCTGGTTACCCCAGGTAGTAAATAGATATCAAGAAACCGGACGTAGTTGAAAATGAACGTTGTATAAACGAAGCGAAAAACATAAATTATACATGTATCAAATCAAAGGTCATGCTTTTGGTTGAAACCAAGCAAATTTGGACGTGACTCAAGGCCAGAGGAAGAACATTATTATGGTGATTTGGTCTTTTTGGGCAATATAAAAATGTATTTTTATATGATCCTAATAAATAAATATCATTATTATTACTATTATTAAATAAATGTCAGATTAGTATTGCTGCTTATAGTTTGTCTGGAAAGACTGCGTGCAGGAGTGAAGGACGGTGCGTGTGGCCCCGGTCCTCACTGCATTAAATTTGGCAACGAGTTTTCATCCATAGGTTTCGTCCCTATTTACGAATGTTTAGGAGCCGATGTGTAGGCACAAACCGATTGAATTTCTGAAGGAAATTTGAGAACGTGTTAAAGCTGGGAGAGAGGATAAGACATCTATACGGCAAACCACAATGCACATTTGCCAATATGTTATGTAAGTTCATTAATTTAACGTTTTAGGTAAAAAAAATGTCAATGTGTAGGTGCACACAATTCTTCACTCAGTTCGAGTATTTACATACCGCGCCTGTTTACACTTTCAATTAATAACACACGGAGCAGTAATAAATTACTTGACATATAAACACATATAAAAAATGAATTGAATATTCATCCAAGTACGGAGAGAACAAGCATTGAATTTTATAGATTTGCGTACTACTAGCAAAACTAACGAAGGTTTTTTGTGGGGAAAATACAAATATAAATCATGACCAGTTTAGGTTTATGCATTTACTGCGTCTTTAAGCTTCACTTAAATCAAGCACAAATTGCTTTTAATTAACTCTACATGCCATTTAAACCTAGTAGATTATACAGATCCCATAGATTTAACACATATAAAAATGAATTGAATATTCATCCAAGTACGGAGAGAACAAGCATTGGAATTTTATAGATTTGGTACTACTATCAAAACAATAACGAAAGGTTTTTTGTGGGAAAATACAAATATAATCATGACCAGTTTTATGGGTTTATGCATGTACTGCGTCTTTAAGCTTCACTTAAATCAAGCACAAATTGCTTTTAATTAACTCTACATGCCATTTAAACCTAGTAGATTATACAGATCCCATAGATTTAACAACTCAAACCTCAAATGGAGAATTGTGATTATGGCTATTATTTATAGTCGTATTTAATGACCTTACCACTTATATTTAGACATACTTAGCTACATGTTTACTTTGGAGTTTATAATGTAGATCTATATATAGAGTCGGATAAGTCGTAACGTTTACACACACTACGATTAGAATGTATTGAAGTAACTATTTATATTCCAGTTCATGCTACAAAAATAGTTCATTATTCTACAATTATATGAGGTTATATAACACCCACGGAAAAACTTTAAATTTAAGTCAGCTCATATTGTAGCTTTACAGCACACGTAAGAATAGGTACAGTAAATTGCCCTCCGAGATAAAGAGCCACTATCAATAATCGTTAAATTGCCTCCCACAATTGTTAGCTACCTAATATACATGTATAAATTGGGTCCCAGTTGATAAATAATAAAACTATAATGGCTGGTGCTTACGATTACAAAAATTTGACAGGTAGTTTACCTACTTATGAGACCAATTATGTCGGACCCTTCCTTCTACTAACTGTGTGGAGGCAATTTACCCAACACCCGTAAGAAGATACTTTTCAAAGCTATGTCAAATAATGATAGAATTTATATTACATACAATGTATTTTCATGTGAAAATTTATAATCACGAATGTTTTGCTGGCTTTCATTTTACGTATTACCTATTATAATTTACAAATTGTAGCTTTACTTACGATGGAACTAGTTAATTAGAGGTTCTGCGGCTTAATGAAGTTCTTCAGCTTTGAAAATTTGGGGCTTGTGATACGTTGTTGTGGGGAGGTAGGCCAGACTAACTGCATTTGGACTGGAATACATAGCGAGTCAATCGTCAGATACTCTATATGTGAGGCCAATAAGCTGTTGGAATCGGTTACTTCCGGCACCATGCTTGGAATGTCATCGAACATGACGTGTACTCGACCACTGATTTATACATACTTCACTACCTCCTTTCCAAAGAGAGAGAAATGGAAACAAACACCTACTGATAACTAATACGAAATACCAATAAACTTTTGTCTCAAAAATTCTTTAATCTGCAAACACAATGTACATTTCATTAGCTATGCTAACATCATCAGGTATGTATACAAGTGTACTGTCAGAATACCAATTGTGTAAATGTAATAAGTATAACCTAGGTTACAAAATTAATCTTCAGGACTACCATATTCAATAAATTCTAAATATTTATAATCAAACCTATTAATACGTTTTTTCATATAAATAGCTTTCCATATACTAAGATTCTTACAATTTGAAGACTTAATTAACTCTGAATTATTAATTGAAAAAGTGTGTCCTGTATTAACAAAATGATACGCCAAAACGGATTTATCAGAATTATGATTCTTAATATAATATAAATGCTCTTTAAATCTAATCTCCGCATTCCTCTTTGTTTCACCTATATATACTTTATTACAAATACCGCTTTTGATCTTATAAATCCCAGAACATTTTTTAAAATCAATAATATCAATATTAAATTTTAATTTATTTTTTAAAGTATTAGAATTTTGAAAAACCGGACTAAGATTGTATTTTTTACACAGGTTTAATATCTGGTTAACCCATAATTTATTAAAGTTAAATTTGCAAAACTTTTTCTCCAATATTTTCTCTGGAATAAGTGTAGTTATATTTCTTAACGACCTCTTAAATTTAGGAAGAAGTTTGCTAAAAAAGGAGAGAGTGGGTTACCTATTGCAGTTCCAAATGTTTTTTTTTTTTTATAAAACTTATCATTAAAGCTAAAGATATTTTGTTCCATACACAGTTTCGTTAATTTAATGTATTCAAGAATTTTATCCAAAGCAATGTTGTTAAAAATTAAGATTCAAGATTTTGCAAAGTTGTGTCAATAGGAACATTTGGAAACAGAGATGTTACATCAAAAGATATTAATTTATCTCCAGAAGAAATTTGAAAATTGTAGCGTTTATCTATACGTTCTTTTGTGTTTTTCTATGTCAAATTTAAGTCGGTTAAACTCTTGTGCTAACTATTTAGAAATTGCGTAAGTGGGAGAGTCAATATTAAAAACAATAGGTCTATATGAATTGCCTGGTTTATGAACTTTAATTAAACAGTGCATATGTCTTAGGATTATTAATTTTAAGTTTAAAACTTAACCTCTTATCTATAAGATTACTACATTCTTTTAATACTTTAGCAACTTCTCTAATATATCTACCTAATGGGAATTAAAATATAGAACACCTTACCTTCCGCTATGCGTAATTTAACCCGTTACCAATGTAAAATTAATTTAAAAGAACACTTGATTGACCGGCCTTATTACAGTTTAGAAGAGCACTTTAGTTATGCTCTCATATGCTGCGTAAATAATGTACTCTAAACTATAACTTTGAATACCACATATTCACTTTTGATAAAGCATTATTGTCTTAAAATCCATAGCGCTTACGTCAAAACATAAATGATCGCTCTCCCTAATAGATTTTCATCTTTCTAACTGGAAATTAATAACAGTCCGGTACTAGATTATCAGTAATTAATCTTCCGAACCTCACTTACCAAGAAAGCATATTCCTAGTATCGCACAAACATCCTGCGCAATCCTTCTTGCATTACTTACATAAATATAATAATGAGGTCTGACGAAATCATCACTGCTTTTGAGAATTATAATGATTAGACTCGCTAATCTGACATTTTTCCACATTTTCTAATCGAACGGCCCGCCGGTTATTTACAGGACTATAAAAATTATAAAATACCGTAATTGGCGGAACGAATCTTTCATGCATAAGACGAGATAGAGCGTCGACAAAAGATATCCCGAGCATATCTAATTTATTTATAATGAATTCACTAGTTCGTTCGAATCCTTTTATTGTAATACATTAATGAATAAGCCCACATTGTTATTAATAGTAAACTAGAAAATACGCGTGAACCTATTAGCTCACTAAATTATGCGCAATCTGATTACGGAATCTTCATTTCCATATGCCGAATACCGGCATTAGAAGCAGCCCAAAGGCGTTTATTTAACTTAATTTATACCTAGAGTAAGTATCACCTATGCCATCTTTCAACAGATAGCTACAATTTACACATTATCTAATGGGGCATTTATGAATGTTCAGAAAAAGAGTAGGACGTTAAATCTTAATGATTTTTTTTCGATTCACATAGATTTAAATTAGCATCTAAACTGATGTTATATTCAGTTGCTTTAGCGCTTGGGGCAAAATACCAGGTTTAATAAAGGCAGGAACTATGTATATTGTCAGATAACTCAACTTTAGGAGAAGAAGGAGCAACAACATATCGGGTGTCTTAGCTCATAGATTTCGGATACCGAAGCTTTTACTTAAGCTTTATTTTTTTTAATAATGTAGGAGATGTAGTAGTTACTATGTATTTGCAAATGGACCACCATACTTTGCATACTGTACAACGAATAAATATTTACATTTAAATTAACATATTATATCTTTTATTATGCAATTCATTTTTTTTTATTTGCGTAATTTTCTCGTTTGGTTCTTTGCTTCTTATGATTTTTTGTTTGTTTTTACATATATCTATTATAATATAATGCCTTTTGATATTTAGTGACCTTATAAAGTAATTTTTTGGGAAAGCAAGTGTAATGGTCTTTAAAGAACCGGCTTAGAATGTGTAATTAATTATTTAAATGTTAAATTCAAATATTTGAATTAGTACTATAATTAATAGGTACAACTATTGTTGTTTCGTGTCAATAACATCTTACCTTGTTACAGATCGTTTTCAAAATCGCTGCAGTCAGCAATATGCTTCCTTGGAAATTCAAAGCTTTTCTACTACAGCGGCGCCCCACTACTGTGTATCACAACCACCATCGTAATTTGCTCCATCCATATCACTTGCGATTAATTGTATTCGCAATGTTAAACTAAATAAAAAGCCAACATAAACCCACCCAGTGATTTGCTGATAAGTAAAACCTTGCATTTCCTTGTATGTTCTGGCATTGCAATGATTCCAGAAAGACCGGTATATTACCGCATGGAAATATGCTTTTCATAGTTCATAATCCCTTAACCTTCTTACGCATAAAATATTTTTTCTTCATCTACAAGATAGCAACTTTTATATAACTATAAATATTTGACAACATTAGAATCGAACAAACCATTTCTCTTTCAAATTAACGCAAGACCATAACATCCTACTTACAGAAAAAAGGAATAGGGGTTTTTATATTTAGTATGTACTGTTTTTGTGCCCTAGTGACCACAAATAACCCAAAAATGCGACATTTGTAATATCTTAGCAGTTGTTGCCACGCCTTTGTTGGAAAAATAAAAGTTATTTTTTTTTCTTGACTAAGGGAACGAAATAGTTATTTCCAAGTAGAGGTAAGTGTACTTCTTTATTCGAAGTGGCAGTGTAAGCTTCCAATGATGATGAAAAGAAATTACTCTACAAGCATGCGCATTAAATTTTGCTTGCTAGCACAACCACAACAAAAGAAAGAAGAAGAAAGAAGAAGAAAATCAAATAATAGGGGTCAAGACTTACGGGTTGAGACACTTTATTAAAAAATAAAGCGGTAGTTTTCCTTTTCAACAGGCATTGTATTTCATGAATGAATGTAGAAGCCAATATTCAATAAACTAATTAAAAAAAAAAATACTGCTCTTATATGAACCAGGTATAATGGAAATCGATAGCGTGGGCCAATTACAGAATAAAGTATGTATTTTGTAAACACAAACATTGGTATATGCAATATTATTGCATATTATATAGAATATACAATTAATGAAAGAGAGTAGATTGAAGTATTTAATGCACTGGCTTACAGAAGGAGAGTTGCTCACCCCAAGTAGCACATGGTCTGCATGGCTAAAGTGCAAACATAGCAACTTTCATTTCCATACAACCAAAATTGCACTTAAGAAACTACACAGGAAGGTAGTGAACTACAGGAGGAAGCAAATTGTTGATTCTAGATATCTTGCCCATTTGACACTAATGTCAGAGGAAGGAAAGTAACAAATGTAAGACACCCGTGGACTACCAACTACGCTGGACTTACCACTGAATGCAAATTATCTTTATGGCTATCATATGAATGGTCAAGATCCATGGCAACACTGTCAGACATTTTCACGAAGTACATTGTGTTAAATAAGGCATATTGGGATTTGGATATTGGGCAACCACTATCTAAAGAAAATAATAATAATAATAAGATCTGTGTATTGTAACCACCAACAGTTTTTACCAGTTGCATGAGTTTTCTCCGATCATGTCTTGCTTGCTATTACACCTGCTTTTATAAAGCATTTTAAGACATTCAACACTCGTTATTTGCTTGAGGAAATGCTGAGGAATGAAGAAAATCACAAAATCTTACTCTAACGTGAAGCACTAACGAACAAATTTGTCATCTAATTAACCTTTACTAAAGTGGAAATAATGTAGAATGCTGGTTAGCGAGATTATTCCTGTTGATTCCTAGCGACAGTGTGTTGATAGCGTTGCTACAATTCGAATTATACCTATCATAATACAAAATTGTATTATAATGAACGATGTGATTATTGACATATAAGGATACAGTAGGCAATGAAATTGTAAACCAACAGCAAGAAAATGTTCTGAAGAAACTTTCACCACACTTGAAATAGATCTGCTAACAACCAAATCTGCGGTACGATATTTCAGCTTTCTGATTTCTTTGTTTAAATGTTATCTACCAAATATGAACGCTTGTCTCGTTTGTTTATATTATGCTCTTTTCTTTTCCTTGATTAACTTTGCGATCTTTTTTAACTCAACTTCTTTTTTTATTTTTCAATCAAATCAAACTACATAAGATAAATTAAATTACAAAGTTTTTATTTGTTTAAATTCCTCTATAGGGAGATTTCTTACTCTTACTGCACTGGTTTTCACCATTTTTAATTTTGGCGAACTCATATAATTTATGTCCGCTTCTGGCGCTTCTTGCAAACTAAATTTGTTCCTCCAATTTTTTTTGTAAGCTTTCTCCTCTTTTAGTTGAGTGGCAGGGAAGGGGATTTCATTCTATGAGTATCTTTGTACAAACATTGAGTTCCATGACCAAGATGGTCAAGTAAGGTAATTGTGCACTACAGTGCGTAGGGTCTTCCAGTCAGTATGCAAATTCTTACCGCGAGTTCAAGCTTGATTCCCCTAACCCGAACGACCGTCTCTGGCTGAGCATAGCAGCGGCAAATCGTTGTTCCTATTAGTACAACAAGTCGAAAAAACACAATGGATAAGCAGCCGAGGACTGATGTATTAAATAATTCCTTTTACATGAATTCTAAGTTTTCGCTATGTATTTTCAGTTTCATCACAGAACAAGATTCTACAAAACATTTCGACTATGAAGATAATATATTAGATGAACATTATAATTGTAATTCCAACGGTGTTTCAGATTAACACTTAAAAAAGAGACAATTTAAGGTTTTATCATTGTAAGGATCAACCTGGAGACTGTGCTCTATCAGATCAAGCAGTTAAAAACAAACGAAAATTTGCCTTTGACAATTTGAGGGTGTTAGGTAGGGAGAAATATTTATATCAACGACTTTTCCCTGAAATGTACTACATCAACGGAGATTCCTTGTCCATCAATTTTAGAACCGACATTAATAATTTGAGTAACATATGTAGCTATCTATTATAACCTTGACGAAGGGTGACATGATTCTTCATTCAGTCTTTGTACATTGTTATATCGCTTTTATATATTCTTAAAGTTATCTTCTTTGTATTCTTTGTGTGTTAATTAATTTAGTTTGGCATTTTAATCTAGATTGTAACTATTAAGAGCATTTTCTAGTTTTTAAGGTTTTTGTTTTTCTTATGTTGGTAATTACAACATCCTATCGTCGCGGGCTCACTGTTTGACAGTCTTGTCATTTTTGTTAACTCTATGTCACGCACGTGGTACACAGACTCTTGTTGTGGGGTTAAATTAATTTATGCTGTTAATATGTCTTTTACATCTGTTTATTGTTCATCACTTTTATTATTCCATTGTAAGTATTATAATGTTTATCTAATGTATTATCTTCATAGCTGAAATGTTTTGTGGAATATCATTCTTTGATGAAGTTCATGTGGAAGGAATCGCTTAATTCATCAATCCACGGTTGCTTATTGCATTATACTTTCTGGACCTAAGATCTGTTCTACTAACATTTCAGCTGAGTACTACCTCTTATTCATATTAGCGGAATGTCTGGACTAAGGTGTTTTGAGTCTCCTGGCCACGATTATCTCATTCTAAAGTCTAAACCTTTAAAACCGCATCTCAAATTTAATGAAAGCTTTCTTAAAATTTATATAAGTTGAAAAATGCCCGAAAAGACGGATATGGTGGCTACAGTTACAGCAGAAAGTGAATAGTGGGAAGATTAGATATATTATCGATAAGAATATGAACATATCAAATATTACAAAACATTATACTCAGATAATAAATTAATTCTATAAAGAAACCCAAAAGTTATTGATGCTCCTAGCTATCAACGCATAAATAACAAACAAAAAAAAGTATCCAGTCCAGTCATAAAATATTGGATTTCTCGGTCATAACTTTGCTTCATATACATACATAAATCTTTGAGAAAAAAAAATAAGACATTACCGCTATAATAGAAATGTAGAACATAAAACATACATCTTCTGCATACTACCTACACACTTATTAGATTTCTTAGGAAACTATAACCGAACAGATGTTACTGTTAAGATCTTGGGTGCTTCAATTTGACCATAATGATCGCTGCATAAATTGTAATTCGATAAGGGTATGCGCCGAACGAGCTTCTACGTCCAATAAACGGAGAAAAGGAAAACCAGCATTGATATATGAGTGAAGTTATGCAAATGAGCGCGCACGCGGATGAAATCGCCTAGCCTCCTAGACCATATGTATGGCAAGAAGAAGGCCGTCCGCTAAGGAACACAGCGGATCGCTCCGGGTCATCCTGTTTTGGGCACGCGTACCGTCCATTTTTGAGCATTCCGTATAAACTGTGCTAACTATAGATTTATGTTTATTGCATCAGTCGAGCCGGTTTACTTATATAACGCCATTTTTCGATCATTAACAACGACGTCTCTAATTGTTAAATTATTGTACTCCCTTGCCTTATAAGTCGACGTGTGGACTGCACTTTTTGCACTCGCTCCGGTTCCCTACCACTCGATCGCATGCAAGCACGCCATTTGCATATAAATTCTCAAGTCTGTAGTCGGTACGCACGATCCGATTGCTAATATATGTTAATTTGTAATTGTGTCGGCAACGCTGTAGGCGCACCAGTTAAATTAAGATGAAAAAATTCACTGAACTCGATCCGAGGGCTCAGTTACAAATATGCCGGCGATCCCGCTAAGCAACAGAGATGTTTTTATGATGGTTGCAAATTGTAGGCTTTTAGTGCAAATTATCCATTACTTTAGAAAATTATTGTAAACTCCGATTGCTGCCTATTGGATTCTAACAAAAACTATTACTGTTGCTATTTATTTCATATAATAATCACTTTGATAGCCGATTAAGTGGAACGCACAAGCGATATTAAGATAATAAGTAGCAATAAATTGAAATTAAAAATGTCAAATACCATCTTTTCCTATTTAACGCTGAACTTTTTGATAACACAAAAAGTGCATTAACTTAATGCGATAAATGCAAATATCAGCCAAGAGCAATAATATTTATTGATTACTAACATTCTACATACATGTTAGCAGACAGATGATTATACATTTCAATTTTTTTAATTATATAAATATAACCAAGTTAAGGTATACAAATGTTCTTCAAAGCAAACAAATATTTCTTTTTGCTATATAAAAGAACCATTTCATTCAGTTAATACATATCATTTGTACTGTAAATAATTATTTCAATTGAAGAAATATATTTTAACTGAAATAAGTGGTTGCTAAGGAAGAGTTATAATTATAGGATGACCTTCCATAACAATCAAAATTTGAAAAACTTGTTAGTTAACCACAAAGCCCCTGATAAAAAATGTAGTAAATTCTGTATTTATAAAATGAATTGCAACGATTGTAAAAAATATATACAGGGTGTCGCCCCGTTGAGTTGCATAACTTCATAGGGTTATTCCTTGTATCAAAATGTGTGACCAAATGCCCTTGGAGCATCAATCACCGCGAACCGGCCTAAAATCTTAAACCTTTTTGTCTTTTAAAATTTAAAAAATCCAGTACTACCAACTGGAAACTTTTAAACAGAAATAATTGATGATAAATGTTGCCAAAACTAGATTATTAAACAAAGTTGATAAATAAACTACTAAAGCAATGATGAGCACATAATAATTCGTCTTTCTGTCTATCAAGTGAAAATAAGAAGTGGATACCGTTATAATCAAAATTAGCAAAACACTTCCAGTCAGTATAGGACCAATTCTCAACCGTTTTCGAGATATGGGTGGTCAAAAGCGCTGAAAGTCACTTGTTACGGTAACTAATTTAAATGAATCATAGATGCATTTGGCTCGAAATTCGGCATGAAATGGTTGCTAAGGAACGATTAACTTAAATTACAGTCTTACTTCTACAATAATAAGCAGAAATGGCTAAGTTTTAATGATTTTAATAAACAAATAATGCCGTAAACACTTAAAGCTACTCAAAATGGCGACCCTAGACTGCCAAACATAACTCTACTCTTTGGTTCAGTCCTCCTATCCAGTTGACATTTTCCATGTTTCCACGAACTTCCTGAAATGTCCGATGAATTTTACCTACCAGTTCTTCTCTTGTCCATAAACGATGGTCTTAACATTGCCCCAGAAGAAAAAGTCGAGGGGGTTAGGTCCGTCAAGCGGTCATGCGACAGCTCCATTCCCCTCTATCTAGCGGTTTGGAAACGCAGTGTTCAAAAAGTCGGTTACCACCCTTCCATAGTGTGCCGGACACCCGTCATGGACAAACCACATCCTATTACGGACGTTCAAGGAGATATCTTCAAGAAGAATGGGAAGCTCTTCTTCTAGGAATCTCCTGTACATATGGCTAGTCAATGTTCTACCAAAGACTTCCGGTCCCAGGATAACATTTCCGATGATTCCTCCCCACACATTAACCGAAAGTCGGTGCTGAAATCTACTTTCTGACAAAGCATGGAGGTTTTCGTCGCTCCAGATGTGCTCGTTATGTGAGTTGTTAATCCCATCACGAGTGAAGATGGAAGAAGAACAAAGCAATTGGGAGGAGATCCTGGCTCTCTAGGATCCACGAGCAAAATTCTTCCCGTTTCGCATAGTCCACAGGTAAGAGATATTGTACTTGTTGTACGTGGTAAAGGATGTAGCCCATTTTCACGTAAAGCCCTGTGAATCGATGCTCTTTTCTATCCTGTGGTGGCAACCATTCTTCTTATGCTGGTTCTCCGATTCTCAGAAACTTCGTGAAGAACAGCTTGAGTGTGGTTTCTTCGCGCAGGCTCTCGCTCATTAGTCTTTTTCGGGAGGAATCTTGTTTGCCGGAGCGATATGAAACAGTTCGGGTAACGTTCTGAGCTCTTGTAGCTGCTGAAGCGTTTCTTCCACAATAGCCATACAAAAATATCATGCCGGCGTACTCTTCCTTCGTAAAAAGAGGCATTTTTAAAGGTTCTACGAGCGAAATCCAAAATTGTCAAAAATACAACAAAACTGCTTACATGACAACTGTCAAAAAGCCTACGTCAAGTGCACTGGATCTAAATAAGTTGCCAGTCGAGCGTCCATGATTCATCTAAATTAGTTACCGTAACCAGTGATTTTCGGCGCTTTTGACCATCCATATCTCGAAAACGGTTGAGAATTGGACCCTATGCTGACTGCAAGTGTTTTGCTAATTTTGATACAAGGAATAACCCTATGAAATTATGCAACTCAACGGGAAGACACCCTGTATATAGGCTAAACAGGACGCAATTTTAAACTTAGATTTAAAGAGCACATGCATGGTGTAAAATTCAAAAAAGTGATTCGGCTGTTACATCATATCTGTGGGAGACGGGACATGTTTCTTCCTTTGACATGTAGAAATATTGTACAATACTAATAAAAATTATAAAATTAATGTTTTGGAGAGCTATTTTGTAAAGGAGTTAATTGCGTTTTAGTTGCGTTAACAACTGAATTAACGCTTATTGAATGTAATTGTTTTAGATTTGTTTTCTTATTTGTAGAAATTTGTAACTTGTTACTTTTTTGTGTATTATACATATATTATATATTTATATGCACATCGTCGTATGCTTAAATATTATACTTATTGAAAAGAAAATTCCCGTAAATCTGATAAAATTTTATAACCAGATTGTATTTACAACGTATGCGCGCCAATAGATTTGTTAGTTCTTCTGATGATGCCGTATAGGCGAAATATTCATAGAGAAAATGTTTTATTTATATTGTCTTATTTTGTGAAATTCTGTATCTTATTGTTAGTTTTCCTCTAATGTTATACACTTGTCCATACACGCTACTACTAAATTAGACATTAACTTATTACCAAAATGGAACAGTTCGTGACCAATTTATTATATACCACACGCATTTCTTTAACTGGCCGTCTTCTTGCACAATTTCCATTACAAAACGAATATTCTATGCGCTACCGCAATGGTGCTGTAAATATAAACGCCTTACGTAAGACTAAAAAGTACACGACCGAAGAAATTCCAGATCCAAAAGACTTTTTACCAGACGATAAAAAAGATTAAATGCAAAACATGTCTACGAGGCATTTATATAGAATCAAATTGCGTGGACGACAGTAGCAAAGATACTTATATAAATCTACTGATCTATTTGAAGACATCCAGCGGCAAGCAATGAAAAAAAAGAAAACCTGCTACTAAAATGTCACTGGTCGAGTTCAACCACTCGTGGAAAAACAGCTACAGGTTTTTATCCTTTTAATCCGCGTTTGCCACTCGCGGTTGAGTAATGTATTTATACACTTGGATTCCGAACGCGGTAGAAGATTGAGAAAAATCGATTATTAATTAGACAGACGTTGGGTATACCTTCATTAAAATTATATAGGATAACGGTGCAGGGAGACCGTAATAAAAATTTAGATGGATAAGATCCCGTTGCGAAATGTACGTAAAATGCAATTATGTATATTTTAAGATGTGCGGTGGCACAAGACTTGCCACCGTAGAACTAATTTATTGCAGATTAGAACAAGCGGACTACCGTTCGCATGACATAATGTATGTCTACTTAAAGTTACTTATTCAGTGCGAATGCATTAATCATCCGCCGAGACTTGTTGCCGCGTATACAAATGAACCCGTTCCTTGTTTTAATTTTTCTTTTTTGGCCGTCGTATTAGTTACAATTTATCAAAACTTTAACCGACAATATTGCAGGACGCAGATGACTAGCTAACATTGACCCTTAAAATATGTACCCTTAGCGTGACGCATAATGTCTGGTCGGTTGCTGTTCATATTTGAGAACCGGCCACTGTGGCTCCTATTTTTGTTTTTTTTCTATGGGCGGGTGTAACCCGAAGAAGGCAACTCTGCCAGAAGGACCTATTGTGCCTCCATGGCAATTTTAGCCCTCTCAGTCAGGTTTCACACTATCAAAAGAGTTCGCAATCTGGCTGAGAGTTAGCTTACCGATTCTGGGTTCGTTCAACCGATCGACCACAAAATGTCTGCCTCTCCCCGTCCACTGCCAGACAGTTGACAAGAAGATGAACAGGAGTTTCCTCCGCACTCCCACACTTTCAGCACAGAGGAGAGTTGACTAGCCCCATGCGGTACATGTGTTTATTTAGTGCGCAGTGCCAGTTAAGATTCCTGTGTAATCTCTCCCTGCCCATAAAAACTGCCTTACGGAGTCTTTCCTCATTCGGATGAAACCCTAGAGATTTGCAGTGTCTTGCGCCGACGAGTCCATTCTAAAATGAGCAGTGCCAAGTTGGGATCTGACAAACGTTTTGATGCTGCCATATGAGCAGTCGGTTCTAGACCTAAGAACGGCAGCTCGCTAGCGCCCCTTGCTAATGTGTCAGCTATTTCATTGCCTCTGATCCCAGAGTGACCCATCTCAATGTAACATTTAAATGTTCCGCCAGCTGTTTAAGTTTTCTGCGGAACCCCAGTACCACCTCAGAGTATAACACCCCGCGAAGCTAGGGCAGCCTAGCCGTCGGAGCCATTCTTGCGCGGGGCAGTTTGGGTTGCCTTCAGCACAAGTCTGGATGGCAATAATTTCGGCCTGGAATATGGTGGGCGAGGCCCCTAAGCTAAAAGCCTTACTTTTGCCTAATATTTTCGAAATTAATCCGATACCGTATTTTTTCTGTCTGTAAAGATATTCTGACCAATAATTTTAAGTGTAGTAGTGGAGCATAATGCAGGTGACCTCGTGCACTCAGAAATGGTTTTTTAAATGTAAAAAAATATGTTAGAGGAAATACATTTAAATTGAATGGCGTAGATTTGTTTGTAGTTTGTTGATTCAGTTGATTTTTTTTAAGTAATATTAAGTACTTGACGAATTAAGCATTTTCTGAAAGTATTTTCTGAAGAATTTTGAAAATATTAGTTTTCAAGCAAATATACATTTATCAGTGGTAAAAGTGAGATATAGCTCGCACCTACTAAAATGGGAGCGGTAGACTGTGACCGAGCAGTGGACAAACGACGCCCCAACAGACATTAAGCGTGGCGTTGATGGTACATATGCAACAGTTAATACGCTACGAGCTTTATTAATGCAGAATATGTGTGGTTTTTATTCGATGATAGGTGCGAAAATTAAATTCATTTACTAAATTTTGTCGATCAATTGTTAACATCATCGGGGTTGAGCTACAATGTAACATTCAACATTTAAATTAATAATCTTCTCTTTTTTCCATAAAATTTATTAATTATTACATGGATGCGGTGTGTTAATGATGATACATATCTAAAATTTCATTATTTTTTCCTTTACCGTTCAAACAGCTTGTAAAATTGTTTGTTATATTTTGTACACGTCCATTTCTCATGCATATCATGTTGTTTTCAGTAAATATGTTTGTTGCTTGTTTAATTTTACTTACTAGGTACTATTACAAATTAAAATTATATTTTGCTCAAATCTTATCTAGAACCATTTTGCAAATACCTTAGCAAGTGGTTTTTTTTGTTGTTTCATATCATTACCTTTTTTAAAAGCATTTTTTATAAATTCGAATGTCTAACTTTTTTTTGTTGTTATCGTTCGGTAAAAATAATCACAATTTGTTTGTAATTTTAATTAAATTGTTATATTCTATATTAGTCCCTTTGCTGTTCTTCACTACTTACATTATTGACAAAGCTATATAACAGATCAGTTTGTATTTCTTTTTTGTATTAGTCTAACATTTAAATAAGACGATAGTCAATTATTTGATTAAGTTATGACAAACAGAACTTCTTCTTTTTCTATGAATTTGCAAACAAATGTCGGAAGATGATAAATGTGAATTGTAAGAGTTTGAAGCATTTTGAAAAGGAAAAAGTGAAACCATTTTGTTTACTGATTCAAGGCAAACAAATTTGAATTTACGACTTTAGCTTAGATGGCAAAAATATTTAAGGCAGAGAACCCCACAAAGTTAAACTTCAAAAGATTAGATGTGTGAAAAATAAATAAAAAATTAATACATTTCAAATTATATTAAAATTTAAAATGGACTGAAGTTTAAAAAATATAAATTATATAAAATTATATACTTAAATATATATCCGATATAAAAGCTTAAGGTATGCTACTATTTATACTTGTGAGAAAGAACTAAGTTTTTAAATAAAGGTTGTTCATTAAAAAAGATTTGTTCCTTTCGAAGTATGATTTTTTGATTTTTTCATTCACACTTTTTCTCTACATTGAAACTTAATATGTATAATGATTTACAGGTCTTATTAATATACAAAATCAACGCATTACTTCAAAATAGTCCATCCATTACGGCAGCTGCTGTATATTTAATTAATTTGGACTAATATTGCATGAAATTTTCAGGTCTCTAGGTAACTATAGAAACATAAGACTATTAATACCACAAAAACTTGCCTTGGTAAACGTGTCTATCTCCCACATTTATCCTTTAATTAGATGAGAGCAAATGCAAAAAAGCCATTTATCGTTTATTGGATCTAGAAGCTTACAACATGTCTAAAAATAAACCTAACGGATAAAGAAAATATTCATCTAATTAATGTGAAATAGCTAAGTAACTTCCAAGCAGGTATAAAAAAACCAGAAGATTTAAACCAGAAGTATACGCAAGCTTGTTTACTCACTTCCATCTTTATGATGAAAATGTTGCCAATATATTTCCGTATATTCGGCTTTCATGTACATACGAGAAGCAAAATGTCAACGTCTTTCACAAAGTATAAACCACGTAACCTAGTATAATTAATTTAATTAGGAGCAAGACAGTAGCAAATTAAAAATGCCGCATATAAATCTAGAATAAAATTTTAATGTTCGTTAAACTCCGTCATACGTGAAATGTAATGCGCTACGTACGAAAAAGAAAGAAGGAAATTAAATACATGGTGGGCGTGGTACCAAAAATGGCATGCCGAAATATTTTAATGGTTTATTACGGGTTACTTCGGATGTTGGAAGTTTCTTGCAATTATCGTTAATGATGCCCGATGTTTTTCTTTCCGGATTCATTTAAATTTCAAACAGTTGCAATAAATTTTCGTCGTACTGTGTGCGGCAAATTGAAATAAAATAAACATCCTAAAAACACATCCCAAATATATAAATATTTTACTTATTTAATAAATTTTGCCCCTAATTGGATAACTGCATTTTGAAGAAATTTGACATAATAAGACAAATAAAGCCATTTTTTAAGATGCTTAGATAAAGAAATTGTTAGGGCAAATAAACTAGCGGATAATAATTTACGCGATTTACCATTTACAGGGTAAGAATATATATACATATACATACAAAATTAATATAATACAATACTATCTTATTATACACACACAATATAATTATTTTAAACTACTAACGCTTGAAACAAAATATGAGTAAGAAAAAGAAAATAATAAATTGAAATTAACTTAGTACTAAATCGTTAATGGAATTAGGAAATATGTCCTGATAATATATATCAGGCAAACGACACATAGTAAATAGAGGAGAATGTTGTAATAAATTTATTCGGGGAACTGCAAATGTAAAGGTAGGGGAAGAACGAGAGAAAATGCGAGGGACCAAGAAATTAATATTAGTAAGAATTTCCACAATGACCTGGCCTCGTGTACCTTCCTTCTGTTTTCCAGTGACGTCACGCCATGCCTTATTAAAAGCGAAGTGTAGTCGATTCTCTCCGGGTAAGAGTTGTCCAATTTAAATAAAAGATATTTTAAAAAAGGATATTGAACTTGTTCAATAGATAATTGTAGATAGATATAGTATGGAGACCACATAACAGAAGCATATTCAAGGTTGCTCACAACAAAGGTAACGTACAAACTTTTTAATAAAAAAGCGGTGTTAAAGAATCTAGATGTTCGTAATATAAATCCTAACGTTTTAGAGGCAGAAATAGATAAATTAATAACGTAAGACACAAAAGAAAGGCGGGTATCAAACAAAACACCAAGATCGTTGACTACATAAGAGCGCGTTAAAATGTTGGCATCTATTTCATACACAGAATCAATAAAATTTACTTTCCTGGGAAAGCAAACAAAGGAATACTTGCTGACATTCAGATGTAACTGAAATTCTGTTGTAGGTGAAGCACATCACTCCTCGTTTTATAATAATAATAATACCGTTTATTGTCCAACAGAAAAGAAACCATTAACAGGACAATACCAAAACAAATGTACAGTGTATAAATAAACAATTAAATAGAAATAAATTCATTTAACATAAATCTCATCCTAACCTGAATAACGATACATAAATAAAAAAATTAATACCATTAATAAAAATAGAGAAAGAAAGAAAAAAAAAATCACTAAGTCTATTTTGATTGGTAGATAAATTTTTAAATCAAAGCAAATCATTGATGAACAAGACAAAAAGAAGCGGCTCTAGATGAGAACCCTGCGGTACCCCTGACGAAGGATACAGCCGCAACACAATGAAAGTTACTGTCCTGAAGTTGATCGTTTTGTTAGCCTAAATATAGAGGAACTGCCAGGAAGTCGGAATGCTTGGCGTAGTAAAAAAGAGCTTTAATGAAAACAATGTTTTATGACAGTATGTTTCTTTTTTATTTTTTATTTAGGAATTTATATTTCTAAATCAAAATTTGATTAAAAAAGGATAAGGTATTTGAACACTTTCATATTTGACATTTAAATGGCTGAATTTATAAATTACCAAGCAAGTTTGAATCCATATTTTGATTGAAATAAATTTGTTTTGGATAGTATATGAACCAAATATACGTATCTGTGATTAAAAAGTCTTTCATATTATTAACATAAAAAGTTAATAAGAAAATGCTTACATTCTTTTAAAAACTCTCGTTTATTATACGATTCGTGCGATTTCGCAATGACAAATTAACCTCACATTTTATCAAGGATTATGTCGATGTGTCGATTCGTTAGCAAGCAGCTGGAAAGCTGATTTAACAGTTGGGTTAGTGCATCCACAACTGTCACATGCCACTTAGCTGATAAAATGTCACTCAGTTTAGACTTCATAGAGGTCGCTTGGTGAAAAAACAGTCAAAATTTCTTAATACATTTAATTTAGATCTGGAAAATAAAGTAATTATAAAGATAATGAAACTATTAATATTAAATATAATAATATATAAAAAAATAAATTGAATAGTGTTTTTTATTGAAATGTAAAAATTCAAATTTCGGGCATTTGTGCTGTGAAAATATCAAGAAAGAAATGATATTGACATTGTCGACATCTACGGCAAAGTTTCAAACTCAGGTCGGTAACTTTCATTGTGGCGCGGCTGTACATGTGAAATCAAAAGTCTTAATTTTTTACTAAAAACTATTGCTTGTTACACCATCGAAGCATTTCTTTTATTTCTTTGCTTTAAATACGTCTTTGATTGTATTTCAACACCATTGTTAAACCACTGCTATATAAACCTCTTACTCTTTTACATCAAGGAATTCTTTAAAATTTACCTAAATTCATATAATAAGTGTTACTTTTACATATACTGAAGTATTTACTAATACCAGGATACAATCATGCTATAAAAATAAAGTCCGGATTTTTTTTATTATTTATTTATTAGTCAATATGCACCTGCAGGAAGCTAGCACTCGGATAAGTATTCTTCATTCAATCAACAAACCGCAAATGATTTACTCTAATTCAAGTACGCCCTACATTTGTATGGTAATGCAAATGACTCGTTATTACGTTTATAGAAGCTCTACGCCTACATATAAAAGCACTTTGTAGATCGAAAACATTGATTGCAATTCCTTTGCATTACCATATGGTGAGTCCTACCTTTACCTACTTTAGTTTTATCTATACACGTGAGCAAGTGAAGATTTATTGCGACTTCAATGTATTAATCAACATCCCGAGTCTTTTTTTTTATTCTTCTGAGTGAAGTTGTTTCGACACTTAAGGACATCCGATAAGCCCGTATAATATTTGCATAGATATATTGCTCACGTGGATGCGTGAATCGTGTTTAATCTATGGTAATGAAGTAATTTAATGAATAAATGTCCGATTGGCAGCAGTAAGTAATTTGTCAATATTGTAATGGATGGATTTCTAATCACTCATTTTTTTAAATTGTGGCAGCCATTAGGAAGAACTTGGTAAGCTTCGATGTTTCGACTATCATGCTTCTATCTTGAGGTAAATTGCTTGTATTTACAACAGCTGGAATATCTATTTATCTGCCTACGCTAAATTACTAACATAGGTACAACATCAGATGTAGCTGAACTATAATTTATTGTATGAGAAACTATGTCAGCCATGAAATCTAGCGAAATCTAATGATTTGTCTATCATATATGAAGATGATCAGGCTTAACAAGGATCGTCAAGAAGTGTTTCAATTTACAAATAACAAAGTCTATTGATGGACAGATGTACAATAAATCCAAAGAATCATGACAAAAGTCAGTAGGAGAAAGACATACGAAAGAGTTCTTAAAATATGACTGAACAACAGGATTTATGAGGACTTGTGTATAGGTAATTAATAAAAGCCAGAAGGGTGTTAAAATAATAATGAAACTACTGACTGATCACTGTAGATTAAATAGCCATACGCGCAACATAGACTTGCCAGAATAAACGAATTACAAAATTGAAAGCTATGTAACCAAAATCTATGGAAAATATCCTAATTCTGCTGTCACTGCAAAGTCATTCTATAATTACTTTATAAGTCTTATAGTTCAGTGCTTTTTACTTTAATAATTGTTGACGATATATTCATTTATCGAAATCCTTTTGGCTGTAGGAGTTTACAAAGATTATTGAATTAAAAATGAATGAATTAAAATTGAAAATTGTAGTCAGATCGAAACTTATCCTTAAAATCTTTATATTGAGTAGATAGTATTACAGTTTCTTGTTTTTAGACAATTCTGCAAGCAGCTTTTCATAATGTAAACGAATTGAATGAACGTTTTTAGCAGCTCTATAATGTAAGATAATTCACAATGAGCGTGTATGATATCTTCTGATGCACGAATTTTCTAGAACCTAATAAATGTTTTTTTTACCCTTTTAATGTTCGTTGTAAATATGCTTCATTTTCAGTAACTACAAAAACAATACCATTTAAGAAAAAAACAAACTGCAAATATTTTCTTGTTTGTTTAAAAATAAAATGTAACCCTTTATAAATAATTCACGAAACATACACATGTGAGTCATGACGGCAACCTTGAGAATACGCTTTATTCATTCTCACACTGCAATTTCCACGCACAACTATACAAACTATACAGGAAATAAAAGCTACATTCATTCCAACACCACATCACTGAGTCCAAATATTAAAAAAAATCCACTTTCATTGTAGATCAATTCTTCACAACGGTAAAGCGCTGTAAAACTTTCTCACTGCTCCCGTATGTATATAAAGTTATCGCATGCCTTGTTTTCACAAACCACGTTTAACTAAAATGTACTTGTTCGTGTGTGCGTATTTTACGGTAGTGTAACAGTATATTCGCTCCAGTATTCAAAAGGCATTAAAATTTTATAAAACACTGCACAGGTCCGGTTTGGTCTCAAAAGGCTCTTTAAATTTGAGTTCCTGATACCGATAATCTCGCGTAAAACAGGAATGCAACCAGCTTTCTTCTATATTGGTCGGAGACCTTATTTCTTTCGTATGCATATTCAATCTTTATGTGAGAAAATGCGTAAATACTTTTAAGTAACATGTTCTTTTTTTGTTCTTTGCAGGTATGGATCCAATAAAATACCGACGTTAAGTGACCATTTATGTGTAAGTAGAGCTTTTAGTCGCATTCTCAAATAAACCCGACTTAAGTTTTAGCTTATATTATAACTATTTCTATATTAACTTTTTTTTTGTTATATATTATATTATATTTTTTTATATTACATTAAGAATTATTTTCTACACGGAAATAAATATATTTATAATTAATATGATACCAATAGTTGGCATTCTCTGTCTTGACACCATTTCAATTAAACTTTAATTTACCTTTTATCCCATAAGTACTTTTAATCACAAAATATTATTTAATTATCAATCCATGTGGTATAGATAAACGAGCAACACTTCTATAGATGCCTGTTTAATAGACATAAACGTACTTTATATACCTTAATGGCACTTTATACATATCTAGATGTGGATTATAAATGACCCATATGTAAATTTATTCTAGCGCATTCACAAATCACCAATTAACAGGACCATCATATCTCTTATACTTACACTTATACATCTTCAGATTGTGAGGCTATAATTTATATTTTTTATGATTGTTGGCATACGTAATCATCTATATAATTAAAGATAAGGAACTGACATCAGCATTAGAAGTCAGTTGCTAATGTTCTACTAACAGAAAAAATGGTAGAAATAATTTACCAGTCAACATTACATATAAAGAGATCTATATTTATAATTTTAAATAGGTTTGAATCTTTTTAAGTAAAGGAATAATTAATGTAAATGAGAGAGTAATTATGACATAATTTAAAAAACGCTTGTTAGATTTCGAAAACCTTTCTTAGGAACTATTTCATGAATTAATATGAAGGCATTCATATTGATTATTAAAGTACAAACTGTCAATATGTCCAAAAACTTTTGCCATAGATTATTTATTTTAAAATAATCTTATGTGGATAGTATTTATTACAATATCAACAATTGGTAGATAAAATAGTATCTGCATGATTCAACTAATCGTTGCGCCTTTTGCAATAACTAGTGCTTATTACACAGCGGATGGCCAATTTAACATTAATAGCATCTATATTTAATAATCTCTAGTTAAGTTAATAAATCCTTAAATTTCTATAACTTTTATTTTATTTTATTTTGTGACAAAATAAAACCACAAATATCCTTCATAATGTAAATTTCATTTCAAAACCACAGAGAATTCATCTCTATGACAATAAAATTTTATATCATAGATTTATTTTAGTTTTCGATATTAATTCCATATCAATGTTCCGTCTTTCTTGAGTCAAAATTAGTAGTCAGATTTAAAATTATTCATTACTGCAACCATCATTGAAGATTTTGTGCATTTTCCATAAACTTTTAATCAGCATAATTATAAAGAGGAACAATTTTTTTCATCGTGACAGTTTTCATTTTTGGTATTCATTTATTTTCTCCTTGTTACACTGAAATAACTGTTAATGCCTCTTTTTTCATACACAAATTCTAGAAACAGTTGATTGTTTTACGATTACTGTTATCATGTATATACCTAATTCACCTCCATCTGTCTTAATTCCTATGGAGAGGAACTTGTTCTCTGCCGAGGTATGGAGATAATGTTATGCGCATTAATATTAGGCAACTAAAACAGAATCTTCAAACAATTGCTTTTCCGGGCATAAAAAAAACCCTTTTATATTCAAAACAGATACAAGGCAATCAAAGTTACACTGGTAATTATATAATAGAAGTGATTATTTTATTGTGCGAATATCTTTCAAGTTTTCTTTCAAAGGTGACACTAATGTTTGAAGTCGCAAATGTGTAAGCAAATTGTTATAAACGGATGACAGAACTACACTAATACAGTCGTGTATTAGTCATCCGACATATTTGTTATTCTATGTAGAAATACACAAATCATCAGCAGATGCAGATCTTAAAAAGTGATCGTTGTCACTTCGTAGAAACATCTGAAAAAAATATTGAATCAGCAATCTGTAACGATACAAGTCCTTTACTGAAGGAATTCCCTTTTCCATGAATAGGTCCACACCATGTATTCCCACAGCCGTCATTTTTGTTAGGGCAAGCCCCAAGAGTACAAATCACAATCTGTTTAGTAAATATGTCATAAATAATGAATGTTATAAGGAACAACAGCCTAAACCAAGTAGTAATAAATAATGTACAGTGGTGTTCTTAATTAATGTCTCTCTCTGTGATGGAGAATTAGTAAAAATGGTAGTGTATGTAAACGATAATAAGCTTTTACATATGCTCTCTAAGAAAGGTTTATGCTTGCGCAAACCGACAGAAGCCGAACTGTCTATGATATCCTGGGATCCTAGTTTTAATACACTTTCCGTCATAAGGAGAGACATTAAATAAGGCGACCACTGTACATATCGCAAATCCGAAAGAAATGAGATGAATAAAGCGGTTGATCAAAAACGCTCATTGTAGCATCATTACGAAAAGCCGCAGCATAATCATAATGGATCGCAGCAGATAAATGGCGCGATTTTATATGCGATTTGCATTATTTTGATTTTCTTATAATTTATGATTATCTTTCTATTGTGAACCCATATCGGCGCATCTATGAGAAGGAGTTTTAGGTGTATGAGTGAGACCCAATATCTTTAATAAAAAGAGAGAAGTGAAGCGACCCCAGAATACCTCTTTGAGGCACTCCTTGCATAACAGGCACCAAGTCCGAATTGTTTGAGGGAAAAATTATTTTAAATGAACGCCCAGATAAGTAATTTTTGAACCATTTGTGTAAATTTCCGCGGATATCAACGGTTTCATTTCAAATTTGAAAAACGGGATGGAATCGTTTCCAGAAAGTATCTTGTATGTTATCGAAAAGGTTTTATTTTACATCATATCCACGAAGAGAGCTAAAGATATGACTGCCAAAGGGGACGGCCGCTGAGTGGACCGTACAGGTTATTTTTTCTGCGTGCTGTTAAATATTTCGCCACCCATAATTAAAGAATAATTTGCATGACTTCAATTGAGCACGACAAACACATACCCAGCTATAAATTTCTGTAAGGGTAGAAAAGATATTGCCAATTAGTGCCACAATTAAAATCTCTTTGGACAGGCTGAGACGACATTAATGTATTGTTATCTCCTTACGTAATTGGATAAAATTTCGAACAAGACGTGTAACTGAAAATTTTATTATGACCATTATTCGTTTACAAGAATACAATCCATCTACAACACAACGATTTGGATGAACTAAATTCCATTCCAACAGCAAGCAGCACATAAAGGATACGCACGTGTTTCAGATTTTCTCCTTTAATGAACCCCAATTTATTAAAGCATTTTAATTAAAGACCAAACACCTGTACTCAAAAAGAAATTAAATGCTTCCCTGGAATCTAATTACGTAAATTTCTAAACCAGTACAAATTAAACATAGAGATGTGTACATGAATGTTCCCTATAATATAGTCTATGCGAGCATTGACAAGATTTTTACTGAAGATTTACTGAAATATTTTATGATTAGCGTATTAGTGCACCTTTTGTGTACCATTCTCCTCCAAAGGCTGTTATAATATCATAAATTTATTCCCAAATTTGTCGGATTTTTCATCGTTGTTGCCTCTATTACTTACTTCATTAGACAGAAAAAAGTCATTAAAGCATTCATTTATATAATCTTTTGTTATAAAAATAAAATGCGTGAGACTTGCCAATAAATAATAGAAAGTCTAGTCCTCATTCAAAATTGTGACAAACATAAAACACAACAGATAATGACCGATAATACAGTATGGAATTTAGTTTAACCAAATACAGTCATACCAGGCAATAATGTGTCTCAGTATGTGAAGTTTAAAGAATAGCACAATGGTGTTAGTATACTGCTGGTTCAATAAAACTGCTAGGAATTTTAATGAAGGTTTTCTAGCGCATTTTCTTCGGTTGAAATCCGTGGTTTCTCACTGGAAACTACTAATCGTTACGTAACCACAACGTTGCGGCAACGGCTACTCAACTAAAAATGAATTCATCCTATGCCGGTAAATAGTCGGTAAACATTTTCATCGATTTCATTCGTTAATCTATTTTCTGTAGCAATTTACCGGTATCGGTATAACTTTATTGAATTTGAAATTTAAACATATCGCTTGTGGATTTTGCGACACATTTATTTCATCACGCTCCGCTCTATTTAAAAACGGCTGCACGGATTTTCCCGGTATCTATATAAAACACAAGTAATCTCAATGGGTTTCGGTTTCGTAGTCCATTTGTTACATTTCGTGATGTATTAGTTACTACGCAGTATGATATAGATTCGTTCTCTCACGATTCTTAAGCCTGAAAAGGTCATTACGTTGTGTGAGTGTGCGAATCTCTAGTACGATATAAGTATAAAGCAAATGTTTTGTTTCAAAATTATTCATTATTCCATGTTGCGAATGTTCTTTACGTTATATAATTGCAAGTCCGATATTTTTATGGGCTATTTAAAGACTTGGAGGCCGTTGCACTTATTTTTAATAAAATTGCGAAACTACAGAGGAACTAATCTTTATAGATATTGCTGACAAAACTCCGCTTTCTGAAGTTTATGGTTTTTTTTATTATGTGAAATTTTATGAACATTAATTTAACAGCAACGGAACAAAACGCATATTGCTGCTACTAATATTTTATATCTTACTTTAATCGTCTAATTTATGTTTATCTAATGCTAGACACCTGTAACTGCCTTCCGTGTTAATTTTTTTCCAATATGACTAATCCCAATATCTTAGTTTATGGATTTCATGAACGACGTATTTTAGGGCAAGTGTTTGCATTTCTTGTTTAATAAAGATTATTTTTTGATTCAACAAACACTTATTGTTGATATGGCCAAAATATTCATTCATCAATACATCAATTTGTTGTTCTAACTAACAATATTTGTAATGTTAATTAATCAACAAATCTAATTTATTACTATAACTAACGTTACTTATAATATTAACAATTATGTATTATGTACAGTATGCTCCTTGACAACAGTCCGTTCAACTAATGGAATCAACTAATCGCCTCGTCTGAAAGAGGTCTAATTACTAAAAGAAAAATAAATAATAATCTAACTAACTGCACAAAAGCATGTGAATTGTAAGTCGGAAGCAAAAAGAGGTAACAGAAACTTTCAACGGAATACTATCATCCCTAGTAAAAATACCATTCTAACATAAATATGGACAATAACGCCGCCCAGAAAGTAAGAGAGGCGCCTAGCGTCAACGGCGCAAAGCTGCCAAGGGCGCCCGACGCCGTCAAACTGGTAAGAATGCTAGACGGCATGAAGCCGACAAAAACGCTAGACAGCGCCAAGCCAGCAAGAACGCCGGATGGCGTTATGCCGGCAAGAAAGCTAGACGGCGTCAAGCCGACAAGGACGTCTGACGGACGCTTACTTTTGGCATTAACGCTTTACGCTTTTAATTTGGAATGTTCCGTTATAAATACTAGTATTAGATACCTTTGTGTTGCTTCAATTCTTAAATGTTCACTTAAGGCGAATCTGGACGTCCAAGTGTGCGACAGAGATAAATATATCGGAAAAGTATTCCGCGCTTTTTGGGAAAACGGTACGACCGATTTTGAAATTTTAAACTGTATTTGTCTTAAAATAATATTTGAATTTGCGCTAACGTTTTATTTTTTTTTATTTTCTATGTATTTAAATTTTTAAATGTTGTAAGTTTGTTATTAAAAACAATTTCTAAAATCGGCTCAACGGCGCATGTGAAGACCAATGTCTTAATGACAACAATTTTTGAATTTGGACTAATAATAACGCTCGAAACAGAAATATTCATTTTTCTTTTTTCCATTAAATGCCGACAGGCCGCCGGCTTCTATCGTAACCTAACGCACAGCCGGTGTTTGTTTTGAGAACGTATGCTGCGTACAGATGGTTGCTATGGCATCACGTAAGGCATAAATATAAGGATATTCAATTCTGCCTTCAGTTCTGTCTTTTTCTGTATTTTACACAACCCAACTACTTCCTACCTATGTTTTAAAAAGTGGGAAATTCTTAAAATGTGTAAATGTTAATAATAGATAATGTATCTACTTTTTATTAACGAGTCATAATTATAAATACTAAACCACTTCAATAATTTCCTTGATGCCAATGGTATTACGAAACAGAACATCAATAAAATGAAAAAATGCATACAGCCATTTTTTTGACTGGGTAAAATGTACCTATAAATTACAATTTCTTTTATATCTGCTTAGATTACATACCTTGTATCATAGTCATTTGTATTGACCGCCCTAGAATTATTTTTGGATTTTGGCGCACTGAAATACGCAATGACAAAGTAATAAAATGTCTAGGTAAGTAGATATGGAACTTATATTTTGTACAATAGAATATTAAATCTTAGAAGAAGTCTTTTTTCTTTTCGCGCTGATACGAAGATGCTTTCGCCTTTTGACGAGTATCTTTTAACCTTTTTTTAGATAATGCGGTTTGCTACTTGTAAGAAAGTAAATATTCTTCATACAATAACTGCAGGGCTAAGTCAATTCCAGAGAAAAAACTTTAGAGGTACTTGACTACAGGTGTGCGATGTCTGTGTATGTGTGTTGAGTGAGGTTTGCATGTTTGTGACAGTGTGTGGCACCTGACTCATTTATCACAAGTTACCCTATAGGAAGTTGTATTGTAAAATCGTAGATACAGGTATAGAATAACACTCAATGAAACGTAGCGAATACTCTACACAATCTTAGCAATTGATTTTGGGCATATATAATATAGAAAGCAAACAATTCACACCATTCAAAAAGACAAGAGGTATCTTTCTTTTCGATCTGACTATCGCTTGAGGTTTATTCCTGCAATCACGTGTTCTACAAATGCTCTTCACATTTGTGCATACCTCGAGATAATTCAGTTTTCGGAAAACAGCAGTTACTCAATTTACAAAATAAGTCACTGATTCTACTGATTCATAGTACGGATTATATTATCAGTGCTATAATTATGTATTTCTGAATTAATAGTATTTTTTGTAGCCTAGTAAATCAAATAAAATTACTGATAGTATCTTATTAATTTGCATTTAATTTTGATTTTTCTAAAGAAACCATATGAAATAGTGTTACCCTATACATTCAAGTTCATATGACAGACTAACTAATGTTTTGAAAAGATCTGATTACTCGAACCGGTATCATTTCTGTAGCGCACTCAATTCGACGAGTGTGCTACCGTTCTAGTTATGGTTGTCCCGGCGGACGAGTTCAAAGAGAAAACGCATTTTCCTCTTTCGGCCGCTATTTGCTATCAGAAAGAAATGAAAAAAAATGTTTTAGTATTAGTAAGGACCGCTGAACCGTCGCCCTTGACCACTTTTTTATTTTTCCTTTTTGGAAGCCAATAAAACCAAACAAAAATTTTAAAAGAGAAATTTAAAAAAATAAAACGTTGGCGCAATTTTAAATACTGTTTTCAAAACAATCTCTTTATCAAATTTAAAATATTTTGATTGGTACGTCTAAAAACAGCGGAAAAAGATCCGCGCCATCTCCTGGAAGAGAATCTCATTAAAAGGCCGTCCAGATTCGCCTTAAAATATGGATTATAGGTGTTGAATTCTTTGATTAGGGTTGTAAAAGCAAGGTTCTATGCAGCTCCAAAGTGGAGATTTTGGAGGAAACTCCAGATGGAATAAATAAATTATCTTTAAATAAATATCTGCAACTTTTAATGCATTTCTGAAATTATATCGGATGTCCTCGAAGTATACCCCAATGCCCTTGATATTTAGAATATCTTCCCCTACAAAAAATGCATACAGTTGAACGGACAGATTAGCACCATTGATGTGGCAAAGGTGGTCTTCCATTTATTGAAGGGACTTGCCAATGAACACACATGCCTTTTGTGGTTTCAATGAAGATTTCTACTAAACATATGAAAAAGATTATTGATTGTACGATTTTTTTGTGTCATTGATCAATGTATGTGATTTTCTCTTACAATTAATTAACTTACAAAATTGTTAACACGACTTTAGAACCCTTTTAATTACTTGCAGTTTTAATGTAATGTGGAAAGGGTAATAAAGATGCACATGCGCAATTAGACTTTGCATGAAAACAGAACAGAGTGGGGTAACAATGTAGGGTAGAATCAAGTTCGTGATAATATTATAAAAAATAATAGTACTGAAAGAATTATTACTAGAACTACTACAGTAGGAAGTGAAAATAAAGCTTCAATTAAAAAAATCCTGTATCAATTTAATTTAAAACAAACATATAAAAGAAATGTATAAAAAAATAGTAAGCGTAATTAGCGATATGTATCAAAATAAGCCAAACCTTAGACCAATTAAAAAAAAGCAATGATTATAATTACTTCATACAACACATTAATAAATATGTAGCTATAACTATTACAGTAAAAAATAAGTAAAATTTTTCTTGCATAAATTGCAGGACCTTAAAACTGAATGGTGTTATACAAACAACAGGGAACACCCAATAAACCTATTGATGTCTGATTCCCTGCTGTACGTCACAGCAATTCGCAGTTCTCAGACAGCTCACCGGAATGCGCATATAATATCAAGTAATATATGCATTATGATCAATTAAATTTACCCACTAGAAAACCGCGATTTTATTTATTCGAAATATCATGTTGGTAGTCAGGAATAAAATGCATCTATCATGGGTATTGTATTGGTTTATTGACACTCAAAAATGTTTACAATAAATAATAAAGTTTTCATTATCGAATCATACTTTAATGTGTGAAATGGTGTAAAACGGATCATTAATCCTATATTCTTTAATAATGCCATAAACGCGGAACGATATCGTAATAATTTATTACAACTATTTTTAAATCAATTATATAGTGATGAACACCGCCAGCAATGCCCTGTAAGATAATAAAAACGATAGAATTATAGTATCAATTCTTTGATAATCGGATAGTGGAATTTCCGCCATGATCTCCAGATTTGACAATAATAGATTATTTCATTTATCCACACTTAAAAAATTGAGTATTTAGAAATAGTCTTATACATTTGAAGAACTTGCTGAAGCTATTCGAAATGTTTGTGAGAAAATTACATCAAGTAATTTAAGTCTGTCTTCAATGATATGAAACGAAGAGTGGCGTTATGTTTAGAAAATGAAGGAGTTTACTCTGAACATTTATTGTAAATGTTTTTTTATTATTAAACTTGTTACTTAACTAAAAACGACTAAACCTTAATTTGTCAACAGTATAACAACCTGCACCACACACATTCCAGACAATAAATCAACTTACACGTTTTTAAACTTATACTGCCAACTTAAATTTATAGAAGAAAAATTCCAGACCTACTAGAGGGTAAATATATTTGTTCATATGATAGAATAGAAATTACATTAAGGTATTTGATGAAATAAAAAATATGAACGTAAAAATAACTAAACTGTTACATTGATTTTGAACTGTTACACAATAAACTTAGTGTTTAAAAAATCTACACAAAATCTTCGCCTTCAAAAAGAAGACTTAGCACTTAAAGTCTCAAATTGTCTGTTCTGTTGGTCCAAAATTTCTCTCAATTATGCAGACACTCCAATTTCACCAAAAGATACGTATGTTTACGATATACAGGTGTCAAAATTACCATATAAAAAATACAGATATTACACCACAAACTAATCTTTTATCGATTTTATCCCAACCATAAAAATAAAACGGCGAATTCCATTGTGTATATCCAACGGCTGCACGTAAAAATAACCTACTTTTGCTACGCTTCTGGCTATAACAATTTGACAGCGACTCTTATAAGAAATACGAAATGTGTGGTATCGGTCCCATTTTTCTGTAATAAAAAAGCATTCATTACGAATGCAGTTATAGGAAAAAGCGCTTGACAAGTCGAGAACGATACGTTTACAGTCCATATTTCATATCCGTATTACTTATAATAAGCACATGGGTGCTCGTAGCGTAATAAAATGATCTCACATGAGCCGAATATTGCTGAATTCGTGCGTCCTTTTCTTTGCATCTAAAAGCAATAAGGAAACCGTAAAATTATCTATATCCTGTCCCATATATAGAGCAATAATCGTGAAGACCGCAGCGACACCAGCAAGAGCAAAAAAAAAAGAAAAGATGAAAATCGTTAAATTGGAACGGTCGAGTTATTAAGGGATTTATTTTCGTCATGTGATAATGTTCATTACACAAAAGCTATTCACAGTAATCTCGACGTTCTGAACATGACTATATATCATTTGTGGAACGGCAACAAAAGGTTCAACTCATGGTCTTAATAATATTGATGTAAGTACGCGCACACACTTTATAGCCGTCGTAATTTATAGCTCTATTAAACTGTGGTTACTTTTTGCACCAATCGATCCTTCTTTATTTTGTCAATGATGTTTATATATCTATAATAAAAGCAAATAGATCTTGCTCTGTTTGAATAGCAGTGAAAGTTTGGTATTTTTTACAATTAGATACATCTCACGAAGTAAATTGCAATTTTCTATCATCTCCTAGTCAGTGCAAATATCTTAGTCTTCAGGATCTATAGAAATTGAATAATTGGACGCAATTGAACAATAATACAATTTAATACGTTACAGTATTATTGATTTTGGCGCTGTAATAAGATAAGCAGAATTTCACTTTAGAATGCAAGAAATGCAAGAAAACTGCCTTTTCTTCCAATATTACTGTGATATATTCAATAAAAAGATCACACCACGCCGTTTATTTCTATAATTCCCAATATACAGAACATGGTAAAAGTAAATATAATGCCGGATATAATGCACAATATGACAACCTAACATAAACTACTACATTTTCCTCGCTACTCGTCAGTTTCATGCAGGCGTGCTAACTCCAATACATAAAATATTCCTGGTATTATACCAACACTTCTCCTTCTTAAGGAATACAAATTAACAATTCTACAAATGGTAATCTTTATATTTCTCTGGTACACGTATGGTTTCTTTTGGATCGTGTATCAAGTTTTAATATAAGTTTTGCTTGAATTCCTGCAATTTTTGATAAATTTGGTTCTACAATACTTTTATATCTATCTGAAAGACTTTTTAGCTTTTCATCGCAATCTATTGAAATTGGATTTATAAAATCTAGTTGTATATTTAATTGGCTTAACTCGTTGGCGTAACCATTCTCTACCTAACAATGGCGTTTTATCTACTTTCTATGACATAAAGATTTATTATTTTGTAACTGTAACAAACCCCACTACTTTCATTGTAGTTTTACAAAATGATAAAAGTTTCAAGTCTGTTGAATAATCGTCAATTCTGAGAAAAGTGAAAATTTAATTATGTACCTGCAGTTCTTGGAAGTATTTTCCTAGAAATTCTGTATGTTCCAATTGTAAAATCTCTTTGACTTGATTAGTTTCCGTTTTCTTTTTCATGCAGATCCTTTTGTAGATGACCCTTGCAGCCACATTTCCTACACGTAATGCTTTTATCCACTTTACATTTGTTTGCATAGTAGTTCTTGCCACACCTGACACATGTAACATTTATATTAGTAGGTTTACTTAAAAAGTATTCTTTTTCTTCGTTAGTTCTTGGTTGTAGATTTCTTCACATCTCCTATATAGTAGACCTGATTTTACTTGACGCGGGTGCTCTGGAGTTGAGAAGCATCTTTTTCAGACAATTCCTAGCTGGTAGTTATTTTAACTGTCTTATCGAAATCCAGGTCTTGCAATTCTAGTAGCCTTGATTGTATTCGTTTGCTTGTTAGCCCGAATACAAACTGATTTCGGAGTGCTGTCTTCAATTAATCACCGAATTTACAATTTATGCTTAGTTTGTGCAAAACGGCTATAAAATCTTGTAAGCTTTCCTCTATTTCTTGCTTTCGCTGGTGAAAGCAAAAATTTCCAGCGATTTCCAAAGGTGGAGGCGAATAAAACTGCTCTAGTGTTCAACTAAATTCTTATTTTGTATGGATCTTTTGGAGCTGATCCAATGTAATGTGAAAAGTATGGTATTTCAAGCTCCTGAATAAACTCATGGTACAGTTTGTTCAGAACCTTGGAAACTTCAAATGCGCCCTCCAAACGCTGCATCCAACGTTTTCTATTAAACACGTGGTTCGTAGAGTTGACGAGATGGTAGAATAAAAAAGAGGGAAAAAAAGTAGTTGTGGCAATAAAAGTTATTCTATAGAGTACTTAAAACGTTTTTAGGAAAGAAAATCAAAACACATAGAGCGAGAGATGACAAGATAAAAGACAATGATGAAGATGTAATACTAAGGATAAATTATATACTTGGATCTATTGCTCAGGACAGCAAGTTATTTATCTTTATAAGATATTGGTGCATTGCGAACGGAAATTACACTTCACCTAAAACGAAATCCACAAATAATAGACTTTACCAAAGTAGGGCGATAATCAAAAAATTTGCTTAGCGTCATAATCTTTCATTCTGAAGAATATTTCCTAATAACATTTTGGCATGTTATCAACTACTGCATTTTAAAAAATCGAAAGCGAACACTAAATAAGTTTCAGGCTAAGCAACATTTATTTAAGTGCCAATTCATTTTTTTATGTAGGATATCATAACATTTTCGGGGTTCAAATAGGTAATTCACACACGCGATAAATAAATAGTTCTTATTTCTACACTTAAGTTTAATTAAAATTGAATAAAACTAATTGCACCACTAATAATAAATAACTAAGGCACTACTAAAACACTTAATAAACTAATTCACTTAAATACTACTTATTTATATTCACTATTTATTTCCGCACTGGCTGTCTCTATTCTATAGTACTCACCAATAGAACACTCCAATAAGACTGAACTATAACAACTCTCTGATAGGATTGTCCTGTTCTCATACGCGTGCGATTTATCTTCCACGCCCATAGTTTTAGAGCGGTCTACGTCTTTCCTGAATGTTCTAGTGCATTTGTACTAGAAACTTTGGTTGCTCATGGATGAAACATTCAACAGCACCCTCTATAAGCGGTTTAATTATCTACATGCTCTCCGCTCTATACAGGTCAAAATTCAAATTTAAAATTTAAAAATGGGCGCCCGTTACAATATCTATTGTCAATTCCATATATGCATACATTATATTTACGATGCTACAGCTAATCAAGAATAGCGAGACTGCTGAACATCAGAGAAAGGCTATATAAGAGCACAGAGACTATGCAACAACCGAAAACGTACAATCTAAGCAGTTTACAACAAAAGAAGGTTTATAGCCAGGAGTGATAAGTCCTGTATTGTTCACAATAGTAATACATGACACAATCAATGAAGTTAAAGAACAAGTACGGAAAGTTGGAGCGGAATACACAAATATAGAGGTAGCCCTGCTTTCGCAAAGCGCGTTTGTCAAATCTGCAAAAAAAAACGTAAAACATTCTTACCTTTTACGTTTCTTTGTTTTTTGGTTTTTTTTTGATAGATATATGAATAAATAGATATGAATTAAATCTAACAATGATAAAGTAGAAAAAGAAAATATAGATTTTAAATACGTATGATGAATGTACACAAATATGGCAGAAATATATAGATATAAACAGAAGAATAGAGAACGATCTGATGTAGTGCAGTCTGATTGGTTCCGTAATAGGAAATAATAAAACACACACGACAATACTAGTGATAGAAGTGGAAGCAAAAAGAAGGTTACAATGAGTAAATATAAAATATCTAGTTGTAATCGGAATTGCAAGAAAGAACAGAATTGAAAATGAAGCAATTAAGGCGGTTTGTACATATTGTATGCATGCAACACAAACAAGAGGTTAGGAGAACAGGCCAAGCAAATAATGCAAGAAGGACCTAGAAACATGCCCAAAAATGTATGAAATATTAGACATAGGCGAAAATTTTATGAGAACGTTGGTATGTTGGAATGAAGCGAAGATGGCGATAAGAAATAATTATATATAAACCAAGGGTTCCTCGATCAACCACTAGAAAGATGACAGGTTCCTGAACTAATTGATCAGTCACCCGAACCAATTAGAGGTTCATCTTCTGAACCCTTGATCACTTAGTAAAATCTACTGGACAGACAAAAAGCACATAGCAGCTGGAAACTAGCAATACGAATATGGGAAAGCACAAACGTGTCATCTAGTATTCGATCGCCAACTGTAACAAGAAGTAATCACCAGTGAGAAACAACGTAAAGTTAGAAAGAAAATTCAAATATTAGACGCGCTAGAGCCTCAAGCCTCAGACATCTCTCAGTCATCACAAACTGTATAATAGAGGGGGTTTCATAACCTAAAGGGTTGAAAGAAAGGAATGAATTAAAATTTATAAAACTTCTGACAATCAAAAAAGATAAACCATAATCATTTTTGTAATAATTGGTGGACAGGTTCTCCAGTCTGTTCAACAAACAACTATAATTAAAATTGAATTTGGAGCACAGTTTACGCCTTTTGTGAAATGCAGGTGTTCAAATAATTCAAAGCGGATATTCAAAGACAATCATCAGTGAAATTGACTGCCACATGTAATTAGAAAAGTGTCCTGGAAACGTTATAAAGCAACCGGAAAGCCTAATTATATTAAAGAAAAATTATGTTTATTATAAGAAGCAATTAACTATACGTGCTGCCCTAAGGATTGTTGGAGTGTCTAAAGAAAAAAGAAATAAAGCAAATGAACGCCACAGCTTCAAGATAATAATGCACTTTTTAAGAAGACATCAAATATGAATGTCTTTTCTTCTCTGTTAAATTTCCAAGGTAACGTTTAATAAACTTATAAACGTTGAACTTACACCAAGTTATACGTTGGTTTATTATAATAATAGTAGTTTATTTTTAACCTGCGGGGACTATCGCATTCCTCTTTCGTCAACTCTAGCGTTTGTAAGCATTTATCTATGTATCTAAGATTAAAAATTCGAATCAAGCACACCATTTATATCCTGGATATGAGTAGTAAAGTAAAAATCTCCATCGTGGATAATTTTCTTTAATTGTTGAACCTATCTATAAAATTAAAAAAAAAAATGTTTCTTGCAATGTCAATAAACATATACTTTTTCTTTCAATTTCTATTTTGCGGTCACACTTAGTCCACAAAAAAAGTTTTACTCTAAATAGCAAAAATATTTGAGACACGTCATTCACACCATAGTGTAGAATGAAAACAGCTGTTAGTCACGTTATAGCTGGTGTGACATATTTACGGCAAATTTATCGAAAGAAACGGATATTAACAAATATTTTGATGGACAGCATGAATGAAAACCAGTTACCAATAAAGGAAAGCTATATGACACTTATATTGCTATTTAATTTTCTATATTCCTTTTAACGGTAAATACATATTTAGCAGTGGCTTCATTATAATTTCAATGAAGTTGGATGGAAAATTAAATTTGTTTAAAACCCTATTGACATATTTCTTATCGTGAAGCATTTCAGCAAATATTTTTATTTAAGAAAATGACCATCATTTTGGGTTTTGGGAAATTGAAAATTTATAGATACTTGAAGTAAATCTCACTTTTTTGTGTCACACACCACCGCCTAGTACTAATAATAATGGCTTACAGCGATAAGAAGAAGAGCAACAAGGTTAAGTAAAGGTTAACCGAAGCCATGTTATCAGGCATTACTCTATATTATTGTAGTACCCTGCAGTTATCTGCAGATCCACTGTGGCAAGAATTAAATTTAGGTATAATCAACAGTTATTTAATTTATGCAACCTTAGGTTTGTTCTATTGACGTAGTTGACCTAAATCATATACTGTTTAATTGCTCCTATACGAAATATACAAGTATAATTACGTGAATGTATTGGAATAGTAAAATAAGTTTTGAAGATGACCTCCTAGTATCAGAAACGACAATTGAGTCTACAAATTGTCGGCAAACTCCAAATTATTGTTTTATAAATTCGCGTTTGTTTACATTTTATTAAAATTGTCATTTGTATATATAAATATGTGTATATAATATAATAAAAGTAAAAACACAAGATATGAAGTGACTGCTCTTATTATTCCTTCAGTTAGCTCATAATATTTTTTAACTGGTGTTCAGCTTAAAAAGTATCAAAAGCAATACATAAATGAACAATAAAACAATTAATTGGAATCACAATGCTAACAAGTAAGAATAAGATATATACTAGAGGTTGTATGAAATTCTACTATGGGAATTACTATAGAATGCCCACGTTTGAACTCCTCGTGTCCTCAATAAACGATCATGGCTAAAACTTGAGATAGAAGACCGAAGAAAGAAGTTTTTCATTCAAAAAAGGCTGATGAGGATCGATAGGCAAATAGAGCCCGTTGGAATAGAGAATGGTACCACCAATGGTGTCACCAAAACCTGCGCAAAATCTGACGTCAATTACGCCCCGCTGCCGGCTACCACTGTCTGTTAGCTAGCAACGAGGCATCGGCTACCAATACTCGTTCATTGCGCATGTGACGTCATGTACCATTATCTATTGCAATGGACTCTACTCGAATAAATCTCTATTGCCTATTTTCTCCTCATCGCTTTTGCAGATATAATAATTCCCACAGTAGACCAGAAGCCAATATATAGTGCGGTAACCACTTATGGAATAAAATTATTTCTTATTTTATGGTAGAATCTTATGAAAAATGCTCGAACACGTCAATTTTTAATTTAAAAAAAACGCTTTCTGAATGAAATTTTAAATATAGAGAGTGATTCATGTAAATACAGCTCAAGATAGATCTTTTATTTTTGCAGTCTTCTTAATAAGTTGACACTTATGACCTAAGTAGTTGATTACATTTAATTAGAGGGGTTAAAGCTATGAATAGATTATTAAAATTGCTCTTACAGTTTAACATATTCAATGTTCAAAATGTTCTCCATTTACTTGTTGGCAATAACCTAATCCATACTACTCTTCCCTAACTTTTTCTAAAACTTGAGTTGAAATATTCCTTATTTGTTTGTATCTTTGGTTTGAGATCATATTATCTGGCTTTGTTGCATACACTATTTTTGAGAATCCTCCATAAAAAAACCTACGCATTTATTAGCAAAGGTATCATTTAAATAGTTTCCTACAAATATAGTAAAATGGGGTGTTGCTCCATCTTGCTAAAACTAAACATTTTCACTTGGTAAGGACAAATTTATCACATTGGAACACTCAACAGGAACACAGTCATTTCTAATGAGATCCAAATATTTTACAGCTGTCAAATTCTCTTCAATAAAAATTGAACCAATTATATGTTACCGATGGTACCTGCAAAAAGATTTACTTTTGGGGATATTGCGTGTGTGTCCCACGCATCCAATGAGGATTCCTTGCTGACCAGTACATATATTCTAACGATTTATATCTCCGTTCAACATGGAATCATGATTCATCCAAAAAAAAAGGATAGAATGAAAGGTTACCTCATTTTTGTTCAGTTTATTCATTAATTCTTCGTATCCTACTACATACATACATCATTTGCATGCTTCAGTTTTGTTTTTCCAGTTAATTGCTTTTTCTATAAAAATGAACATCGTATGGGATGATTTTATTAGTATAGTCTGATATCTATTTCTGTTTCTTGATAAGCTTCAAATTCTAAATGGAACTCTCGATATCTAACTGCTAAAGATTCATTTTATATCCCTAAGTTTAATCCTAACTTCTGTTCATTGTTTGCAAACAACACTAGATCCTTTGCAAACGTACATTGTTCTAAATATTTTGGATCTAGGCTTCAATTTTCTACATAACTTTTGCACGTAGGTTGTTGGAATGAAAGACGTGTTGATAGAGAAGAATTTCCAATTTTTATTCCTTTTTGCTACACCGTTGAAAAATTGCATGTGTCTCAATTTAAGTACAAGTAGTTATCCCTTTATTTGCGTCTTTTCATAAAGCGACCTTATATTCCCCCGGTAACTTATTGTTAGTTCTTACGGATATTTATATTACTTTCCCGGGAACTGCATGTGGTAAACGACATGCATCACTTTAGCATTTTCTTACGTGTCGTGGAAAACACAGATAAGGTTTGTTTTACAATTAATCATAATATTATTATACAGAGTTTATTAAAAGTTAAACAATTTGAATTAATAGGGTAATTGTAAAGTAATAAAGAGAGAATACAATAATGCATAACACATATACTGAACTCTGTGCTCTTGTGTTTACTTCTGTTAAACTTAGTATACATCCTTCATTCACGATAAATGTTTGTGATTCCATACTATTCATTCCTACAATGGTTTTCGGTATGTTGTACATATTTGTTTAACATATTGCTCTAGCAATTGCTTTTATTTATTTGTCGGTATTTCAAACTTTCAATTATCATTTTTGTTAAGACGGTATCAAATGCTTTTTTTTTTCATATAAACCGCGCAGTAGTTTTTTTTTTCCTTTCTTGTATAGGTAGGGAAAATTAATTATTAAATATTTAAACCATTTTGGTTTATAAACAAATTATGCCAATTATAAATTCTAGTATCTTATAATTTTAGCAAGTAATTATTATTTTCCAAAGTGCAATATTTCGCTGGAAGCTATAAAATTTGTTTAATCACAGTTATTTGGTGTGTTCAAAGTAAGAAATAATTAACAGTTGTCTTGTATCTACTTAATAGCATGTTTGTCACTTTTATATATATATATATATATATATATATATATATATATATTATTTAATATATATATAATAATATATATATATATAATTGATTTTTTTTTATTTTAAACTACTAACGAATCTACCTGGACATACATTCTAAATTAATAAGGAAGTAACCAATCCATGCAATATAATACCTGCGCCATTATCTTTAGTATGCATGTCCCTCTTCTAGTGGTATTTTTTAAAGTATTAATGCTGCGCAAATAGCATATTAGCTGGTATATTTTTTATAAACGTAATCCTAAGGCGCAATGTGCCTATCTAATTCTATAGATTATATGTAATTAGCCTGAGCTCTGACATAATTTGGATTCAAGAGGCAAATGCATACGTTGATGTGATTTACATATCTATCACCATGATGAGCTTAGATAATAGTAATGAGGTTATGAAATAAATAAAGCAAAGGAGCATATAATCATATAATTGCCTCGTACGGCTCAACAAGTGACGAAGGAAACACTAAGAGCAAATCTCCTTCAGCAGCGCCTCGGAATACGAGATCAACAACCCACGTAGATGTCAGCGTGAAATTTTTACTTGATTGATGTCCGCCTTGGCTGCAACGCAGGAAAGCACGCGAAAGACAAGTGTTTCTTTTTATTTAGTGATGAAGAATGAGCTGCGATTGATACGCGCAGCAAACGAGTTGTTTTAATATTAATACGTTGAGTTCCGTACAAAACAAGCAGTTGAACGATCTAATTTTGAAATGACAGTTTTAAATTAAAAATGTAAATTTTATGCCTGTTTGCTGTCAGATATATAGCAGCGGTATTTCATTAAGCTTTCCGTATTGAACGAATGTCAGGGAATTATTCTGAAAACTTATGTTTAATTTTAAAGAGGCATCGAAAATGATAATATAGAGTAGATGTACCGTTATCCAAATATATAAGCTGACTCTTTTTACGAAGGCAAAAATACGGAATTTCGTCATCATCATTTTAAGTCTTCTGCGATGTTTCTTCGCTACTATCTGTTCAAAATGCCTCCATTTCGAAGTTAATATTTTACTACTGAACTGATGCAATGCAGAGATAATTTCAGTCTCGAGAGGAAAGAAAGCCTTTATTGGAGGAAAGCTAATCCGCTAAGGCATAATTTGCCTTAATGTATAAATTCAATATGTAGATATGGGATTTGATAAAACGAGTAGCAATTTAAAGAAGAAATTTGCCTATTCGGAGATATGATCTTCCACTCTAGTGTTAAATTATTAGATCGGAAACACTTGTTGTTAAAAAAAAAATCGCCTCCACGAAGACAAAAATGTAATTGTGGTATATGATGTGGAGTGAAAACGCAAGCAATTTCTTTCTTAAGAATCGTGCTGAAATAATGGATTAATTCGTAATACGCAATCAAGGATTATATAGTAACATGTTTTTGAAACAACGTATTAAAAACAGAAACTCTATGAATAATCATACTTGAAGTAACCAGCAAGCCCAAAAAAGCACTAGTGGTGTGCAGAAGGTAAAAAAAATTGGAAATGCAACCAAGAACCCTGCTTTGGATATACACAGTATAGTTAAACCAATTACCACTTACGCATCAGTAGGTTAGAGTAAAAGAACTAATCTGGTTAGCAAGAACTGTTCATGGTAGTTTTGCAATAAATCATCTCCATGTCAGAGTAATAGATTATATTATCAACAATGATATTTGATTACATACTTTGCGCAGTTAATTAGATTTTTATTTATATAGGTATTAGATTTTTCATTCATTAACGAAATGCTAATTTAGGTTAGAAGTCCACAAATTCTTTACGTTTAGTTAGTTTTCTTATCACTATTAAATGCAAGTGAAATAGAAAACACAGTTATTTCCGAAATGAATTACAAAGCAACTGATCATCTCCAAAACAACTAAAATTAAGGAAAACACGAAAGCGATGGCTTGAATATCTGCTCGAATTAAATTTCTCCTGCTGTCAGTCAAACTTGCCGCTCACTGCTGTGTGTCACAGAAATCCGATTTAATTTATGAGTATATTTGAAATAGTTTTTGTCTATCTTCCCTTTTCTGATAATTCCACATAATATAATCAAATACGGCTGAATCCTCTGTCGTTGTGGTTGAGGAACAACCGTGGTTGAGGAACAACCGTTGTTTAGGAAGAGTGGAAGGTTTTCGTGAGGAACTGCAAGAAGTGGTTTCCATGCAGATGCATCTTGTAGGAAAATGTTCCAGTTTCGATTTGCCACTAACAATGGAACAGTTTGATGTGATAAACACCGATACGAATGACTCTCGGGTATGTGTGAGAGTATGAGACACATTTAGTGTTGTCAATCATTTCTCGTTTGGCAGTACTCCACAATGGGATAATTACCAAGAGCCAATGAATCCTACGCCTACAGATGCGCTGAGTTTTATTCAGTCTGTGATAACTATTGCCTCATCAATCATGGTGATCCTTTTTTCCTCTGCAACTAAATATCTAATAAGCATTACTTACTCTAACTTTATGTGTACCTAAGAAATGTTATAGGTTTGAAGGCCATAATTTATATCAATTATTGGAGGACACGTTAAATATGTAGTAATTCCTAATTACTTATGTCTTACTACAATTTTCTGCGACCGGTTTCGGTTTAACAAACCTGCATTAGGCAGATTTTACTTGTAATAGACAGAAAAATGAATAAAAACGCAAAACCACATAAGTGGAAAGGTTGTAGGGTCACCGCAGGCGCACCTTCTCCGATAACCACCACTTTTTACTAGCGTGCAAACTAGACTGCAGTCTACAAGCTGCATTTCTAAAAAATGTTCCGTGTTAGTTGTAAACAAAGATGGATTATTTTTATGCAAGTTGCAATCACTTCTTGCAGTTCTTCCAATATAATCTTCTGTTTCTCATAGATGTACCCCATCCAGAACGCGGTCAAATGCTCCAGTATCTCTTTAGCTCTTAAAGAACATCTATAATTACTTCGACCAATCAATTTCTTTTCGTAGGCTACACCAAACGTTGACTGAAAATGTTATTCTTATGACATGACATGAGTAGTAAAAAGATTAATATGGTATTAAGGTATCAGTCAACCAAGTTCAGAAATTTTCAGAAAATTTTGCCTTGTTATCAAAATTTTCCAATTCAAAGATAATCTAAGCATGAGGAAAGGTTGTGGAAAGACACCCCAAGAAAGAGAGATACGACAACACCAAGGAGCCTCGCAACACAGTCATGTCGAATGTATGTGTGGAATATAAATTTTGGAGCTATGTATGCTCTTCTAATACAAATGAATGGTAAAATTATACCATGAGTCTTTAATTTTAGTTCTTCTCGAAGCAGCTATACATTCTTTAGCTCAATATAAGTGGATATCGAACAAATATTTAGCAATTGCATTTATTTCTTTCGTGATATCGTGCGAGCAATTAAACAAACAGCTGCGGAAAACAAGTAACAGACTTGAAAGTCATTTACATATAAACCATCAAACGCCTTCTTTAACATCCCGCCACAGATATTTAAAGAATCTTAGTACCTATCGTCAACCGTGTATGGGTTATCTCATTTAGGTGTTAAATTAAAAACTTTACTGATCAGAGTGTATCATACAAGAAAATATTTATTAAAAAAGTTATAAATTTAACCGCGTTTAGGGTTTGTTATTTTAGAGACGGAAATATTTAGATTCGCGACGTTGAAGCAATAACGTACAAGCCACTTCCAGAAGGAAAAAGTTTTGATATCTTTTCCGTAAGGCATGACATTAGAAAAGAGACCGGCTGTACATACATCTTATAGGCATGAAGAATTGTATTTAATGGGGATATATATGTACGGTTTAACATTATGTATTATTAATTGACAATTGCAGTTATTATTAACACTTACCGATAATTATTAATAATTTTCAATTTACCACATTGACATTAACCGTAACATATATACCGTAAAAAGGAAAGAACTCAAAACTGATCCCTGCGGCACACTGGAGGACAAGCATAGCGTTCTAAATGCCAGACCGGAATGAATTTTCTAACAAGAAATCCAATGTTGAAATCAAGATGAAGCCTTCTGTTAAGAATTTTGACAGAGGCCTCTTTGAGCATATACGTTTCGGGAAAAAAGAAGAAAAATACAATAGACACTGAAAAAAGGTCACCGTTTAAAGTACGAAGAGCAAGGAAAATAATTTATACATAAATACACCCGGTTTATATCTAAAACCAAATGAGATATTCTCATCATTACATTGAATACCACAGCACTACAGTTATTGCATTTATTACACCTCGACTTGAAATAATGCTGATCATATTCCAAGTATACGTTCCACTAAAATGATAAGTGATATCACATAAGAACGTTATGGGCCTCATACGTTAATAACCGTTTATGGCTAATTCGCGATAGGTACAGCACATTACGTATAGCTTTAATGTTCTTTCCCACCCATGTAGCCATGTCACGGAACGAAATACGTCTTCCATGTACCACGATTAAGAAACGAATCAAATTTCGCCTGCGGCCGATTATCTACGGGCGATTCCTTTAATAGTTATTATCGATTCGATCTGACACAGTGACATTAGGACGATATATAAAATGTATATCTATAAATATGGATGTCACACCTACGGAGTGAGGTTGTATCTCCATTTAATAACAGCTTGTCCTGAACTCTTGAACGTGGCGATGGAACAACTGTACTGAAATTCTTTTCGAAACACCAACACCCAATCTACGCATCGTATATAATAGAAAAAGACACGTCGTTGTTACGTTAATAATTCTTTAAAACGATTTTGAGTAGGCGTTGCGAACAGGAAACGGAAAGCAATTAAAACAAAAAAAAACCAAAGGGTTTAGATATTACCTATCAAACAACTATGTCTGAATATAATGAAGTAAACAACACATATGCAATTAATTTCAAGACATAATTTCCTTCTTGTGTTCGATATTCTTATTTTATAGTCAGGAAGGTGTGCTATTCGATAAATCATCATCCATATTACCAGATTACCATAGATATAAGTACCGCAATTTTCTGCAATTAAGTGTGATTAGCAAGATATGTTGTAATCACGCGTACAAAGTTAGAAACAAAATGTTCACGCTGGATTAAGTAAAAACTGCAAGTTCCATTTATCAATAGCTTTGAGCGTTGCAAATTTGTAATTAGTGAACATATGCAGTTTCAAACAGTTGAATTAATTTGGGTTATTGTTTGAATGTTTCCGTTAGATACAAGAATAATTAGCATACATACCTTTATAGTCTGAGTTTACATTTATAGGCCTTTAGGTTTACAAGTCTTTGTTTTTATTTAGATTAAGCAGATTAAATAACAACCAGAGAAATATAAAACATTAAAACCTAAAGCAAAATTAAATTAAAACTTTACGAAAATAACACTGAATAATTACCCGAATTAAAACAGCAGTTAATTCAAATCCTTAGTGAAGAAAAGCTATTTTAATTGACGTTTTTTTTAACTTTTGTAACTTTCCAAGATTGTTAATAATGTTTCTTTATATAGTAAACTCAGTAAAACAGTAATTTATAGTTCAACACTTTTATTTTATTCTATACATATATAAGCAAAATAACAGTTATAATCAAGCAGCTGTCTTATTACAATTAAACTTAAAAATATGACGTAAAAATGAAAAATTATACTATATAAAAGCTATACAGCCCATCTCGCTGTTACGGAAATGTCAAAATTGTACACTTTCTTATTTATTGACCAAATCAAGAATATAAACCCGGAAATATATTATTCTTGCCTTATATGGCGTTTTGAAAGATATCTGCTCCCTTCGTCAGACAGTGGCTTGAAACTTTTGAATCTACACTCAACCAGATACGTATTGCTGTGTACTAAATGTACCAAAGAAAATGCAAGATGAAAATTAAAAATGAAAAATGAAATTAGCTAGCTCAACGGAAAAACAAATTAAAAGGCGCAAAAGAACAATTAAACTCACGGTTACCCTCGCAAACTAAAACTAATCACGAAAAGTAAAAAGTGGGTGAAAGAAATATGACTTTCTTAGTTACTCCAAAAATTGAAAAGGTTTAATCAAAAATAAAAGAACAGAACTTAGAATGACGTTAATAACAATCAATAATTTATTATATAAAAAAAAGAAAAAAAAAATGATAATTACAATTATGCAGAAAACAAATCAAAAAACTGCCCGAGATTCTAAATTACAAAAGGACAATGCTAAATCCATTATCAAAGCAAAAAGAACAAATTAGTTCAGGAAGATAATTCTTTCTATATCAATCAATCCACGTCGTTTCAAAATTAAAACAAACTACATTAAACGTGGACAATTCAAGTAAATTAACAAAAGAAAAACTTACATACAAGCACAAAGCTTCTAGTCACCCAACCCGTGGTGATTGATAAATAATTACAAATCAACAAAATTAAAAAACGAAAAATTAACTCTTTAAACTAAATATATCTTCCAGAACCAAAAATAATAAATTATCTTATATTTAAGTTGTGTACACAACAATATAATAACAATTATTATTACGCGAGTTCCTTGATGGACAGAATAACATCAAATTAAACGAAACAAATCTTTAAATCATACGAAATCACAAAATGGCAGCAAACAATATAAAAATTTACGTCTACTCACGCTTGTGTCAATATCGGAACTGAGTGACAAACTCGACCGCTGCGTACAGCGAAGTCGCACGGAGATCAGCCCGCCAACGGACGGAATCTCCAAACATAATAACATAAACAAAACCAGTGAATGCAAAACATATTAAAGAGTGAAATTAATTTAAAACAACTGAACACTTAAATAAATAAATCATACAATCCATACAATAACTAAATCTTATTTAAAAATAGACAAAACATCTATAAAAATTTCTTCGCAATATTGACAAAGGCAAATTGGAGTAAACATGAACATCAGTGCAACTTTAAAAAAAAAAAACTCTCGCGAATACAAGGTGTCCACAGCAGTATGTACGTAATTGAGCATTGAATCAATAAAACTCTGCCAGGCAGTTAAATAGATAAATGCAGTTTTGATTTGTATACAAAGTAACATCATCTATTTTTTAACAGGGCAATATAATTTTTGTTCAGTCGGTAATGTAATTAACTATAGTTGCACCTATATTTCTATATTATTATATCTATATAAATACCTATTTTGCTAATGCTGTTGGATAATAATGATAATAATAATAATGTTTATTAATTACATGGACAAATTTATGTTTGTAACGTGCCAAATCAAAAATAAAGATAACTTAAACATACAAATAATTCATGCAATATTCTTAAATATTATACATGTCCAATAGGCCATATTTAGTTCACATCCACTCAACCAAAAAGCTACCTAATACCAATAAAAAATTACATCAAAACAACGAATATGATAATCATAATTTGTCCACTGAACACGTTCATTGAGGTAATGAAATAATGTAAATTAATGCAAATAATGTAGATTAATAAAAAAATAAAACAAAAATCTATTAGTGCTAGTGTTCGCATTGCTTATTTAATAAAGATTATTTTTGATTCAACAAATAAATTGTTGAAATAATCGAAGTATTGATTAATCAACACATCAGCTTTATTGTTTTAACTGACAATATTTATAATGTCAAAAACTATGGTATTTCTTGCAATCTAAATTGCAAATTGATGAACAAACCTAATTCATTGCTATAATTAACATTACTAATGTATTAACAATTTCGTTATTTCTCACAATCGTTTAAGTATCATAAATGTAGTTCTTCTTACTTTAATACCCAATAAGTGTAATTGAAATAAGAGTAAATTTAAAGAATGTTTTTTTCTATTTTATAAACGAAGCAAAAATACAAGTACATATGCATCTTCAACTATTATACTACATTCAATATTCAATATTAAACTTTAATTAAAAAAACTATTAAAATATGTATAGCTATCAAACTTACGGTTAAATAGACTTTTTAGGATTAACGAAACTCTAAGAAAATCTAAATAGCTTAGACAAAGGTACGAGTTATACATACAGTTATTTTTTAAAAAATAGAATTTTTAGGATTATATAAAGGTATCATGTCTATAGAAAAAACAATAATCTAACTAGCTACACAAAAAAAAAACAAATGTAAAGCCTGGAGCAAAGGAAGGTAACAGAAATTTTCATAATAACATGAATATAGATAATAGCGCCTCCCAGAAAGCAAGAGATGCGCCTAGCGTCAACGGCGCAAAGCTGCCAAGGGCGACCGACGGCGTCCAACCGGCAAAAACGTCAGACGGCGTCAAGCCGACAAAAACGCCAGATAGCAGTGCCCAGGCGATAAGACTAGCAGATGGCGTTATGCCGGCTAGAAGGCTAGACGGCGTCAAACCGACAAGGACGTCTGATGGGCACTAAAAGACACTTTTGGCATGGACGCTTTATGATTTTAATTTGGGATGTTCCATTATAAATATGTATAAAGATACTTATTGTTAGATACTTTCCTGTTGCGTTTATTATTATATTATATTGTATGTTTTTGTTGATATTTGTTAATTTTATTCATTATTGCGATATGTGTCTCGACTATCACAATAAAGTAATTCATTGCTACAACTAAAGAACTAATTAATATTCACGTATATACTTAATCTAACTGTTAATGAAGATTTTTATTGAATGTATGAAAAAGATTATTGATTATAGGAATTCTTCCTCATTGATCAATGTATGCGTTTTTCTTTTACAATTAACATTGAATTGTTGTACTGATAAATATAGTCACCAAGAAGTTCCTTAATGTTCCTTGTAGCAATAAATTGCTTTACAGTTCTAACGAAATATTACTCAATAACTGCTGTTAGTCATTATTACGAACTATTTTTTTTTAATGCAAGAACTAAATTTGCACTAATATACAATAAACTTTTAAAATACATTGACACTTTTGACGTTGATTTTAAACAAGAATTGAAATTAAAACATAATGTAATATAAAAATTCCTTTTACAGTATTGACTGTTCTAACTGTTACTGAATAATTAGCAATGCATTTACGCTGCAGTATAAACAAGCAACTATTTTCATCGCAGTTGAACTTTTATGTTCGTTTGAATTGGTTCATTGCAAAACTATCACTTCATTTTCATTCAGCATACGAACCTGATATAGCATTAACAAAGAAAAGCATAAATGAGGAAGAAGTTATTTGGAAAACAGCCACATATGTATAAATGTTACACAGGAAACCAATCATCATTGATTATTCTAATCGGAGGATTCCCAATATAAATTTGAGATTGCACAGGATGTTGTACATACATTTCCTGCTCTACTCCAAGTGTTCCTCTGTTAGTAACAATATTCGTAAGCATTATTATGCCTAATTCCAAACAAAAGTGGAACATTTACTAAATTATTTCTCGGCGTAATCTTCTGTTATTATCGTTATTAGCTTCCTCACAAAAAAAAAAAAAAACCGTAATGCTACTTGAAATATGCGTAAGTTAAAGGTGCGAATAAAGTAAAGTAGTTAATGCTGTGAAACATATTTTGACAAAAGCAGTTAGTATCGAATTGTAATTAAGTTTTTCTACTATGCTTTTGCTAATGAAATTCCTTCCCATTCTTTTGCGATAAAACACATTCTAAAGTTAATTTAAAACCTTAATGAAAAGACGGCTACTATTGTAACAGTTAATGTTGCTACTGGTCGAGATAGTTTGAATTGCTTACGTGCCGAGGCGTGTGTGTGGTCGCTAATGAAAGCACAAAAGACTTCTTCTTGGCAATTAATTACACAGTAATAATGCACCGCAGGCATTCCTATTGAAATACTTTAAAGGTGCTGTAACAATAAACAGCGGCTTATGCATAAAGTTAGTGGTGACACCCGGTTGCACTACGTTGACGATTCGTTTTTGATAAATATGAAAATTAAACAGTACGGAAAGATAAAATAAATAAGTGTCCTCTACGGATCCGTCTCTATACGATTGCTTGTTATGTTATAATTGCAATTAAGGTCACATTGGTGCAAATATATCAAAACCTTGTACTAAAGAAGGAATAATATTGGCTTTGAACCATCCCTCTTAAGGTAAGTATAACAGGAGGGAGATATTAGATATAACTTTCAACTCGGATATTCCCAAACTGGGAAAATTGAAACCCATTCTCAGTCTTTTCGTCCAACTAGCCCGATGTCAACTGTTTTGAAAGCATAGGGAGGATATCAGAGAAGTAATCCTTCCAAATAGGCGCCTTCACGTAGACCAATATGCGTATTAAATTCAAGGATCTTGCATTGAACAATTCAGTCTCCAAGATTTCGAATTCTTAGGAATCCAAAGAAATAGCAATGGCAATATTTGTGGATATGAAGCGTTCAACAATGCAAAAACCGATCATAGCGGGCTGAAACGCTGCTATGCTTACGAAGAGCCTTGTCATAACGACGATTCTAAGCGGAGAGGCAGTCAAATTCAAGCCGGCAAGGGAAAGGGAGGGGGATGTTCTGGTGGACAACTTACTGAGGTGCAGGTCTATGCGGACGATATCGTTATACTATTAAGAGGATCGGGAAAGAAGAAAATTTCCTGGGCCATCCAGACAAGTAACTAATGCCATTCGTAGTTGGTGCAGCAGAGAAATTTGAGCAATAACACGAACAAAACCACGGCAGTACCGTTCACCAGGAGAGAGTGGAACATGATATCATCCACCATTCAAGGTGTAAACCTTGCATCTGCAGACAATGTCAAATATCTGGTCATCTTATTTAATAAGACACTATCCTAGAATACGCATTTGAAAATGATCACTTACAAGGCAATGCTGTCCTTATCGACATGCCGAAGGATATGTGGGAAATCTCGAAGACTATCAATTAGTCATTGGCTCTATGCGATGGTGGTACGTCCAACCTTAACCTATGAAGCAATAGTTTGCCGGTAGGAGACTCAACAAGTCAGAGTCACAGCAAAACTTCATCAAACATCCATTCAAAGTATCGCAAGGGTGGCACCTCCCCGTTATTGGCAAGCTCTTCTAGGTCTACCACCCTTGCACATTGTTGTAGCAAGAGAAGCCAGACTAACAGTATTTCGTCTATGGCGAATAACGAATCAATTACAAGAAAATAACAAATTATTCAAGAAACAAATACAATAAATACAACAATAAATTAATACATTTATTTTATACAAATGTTACGCAAAAATGGCACCGTGTTGCTGTAAGCATCGCGTTATCTCCCGTAGTAAATGCTTGTACGTGTCACGATGAATTGTTTGTGCGTCTAAATCATTTAAAGTTCCTCTGAGCTCAACAAACATATCTTCCTTGGTAGTAACTACATTGTTTGACCATGACCACCTAGAACTGACACATGTACTTGTAATAATTATGCTGCGACAGTTTTTTCTGAAATATCTCCTAAAGTATTCATTTCTTGACGGACAATCAATTGGCGCAGAGAAATAGTTTATTTGTGACGAATGAAAATTGAAGTTGCAATATGTCGCTATTTTGTATATACAGTGTGTAATGCCTAAAGTATCAAAAACAATCAGTGAAAGTATACATCCGCCATTTACAGGCGAGGTTCTCTTGTAAGTTCTAAATAGTACTAAAACCATCATCCGGTTCTCGTAGTCAATATACTTCCCGATCATTTTAGTACAGTAGAAAATCCGATTGTGAAACGATAAAGCACCCTCTGTGAGCGCAGTTTGTAACCTAATTCAAACAGGCACGCGTAACTGTATGTACTTAAGTAACAACTAGATTTGTAATCACCACACAAATTCACCTAACAATGCGTCGGATAGAATTGACGATATGTATGATATTAATATAAATTCGCATTACTTTAAATAAAGTTACTCAATATCGACAATGGTTTTGCCAAAAGATAATTCAGATAAAATCACACAGTAAATCCTTGAACGGCATAAACAATTTAAAATTTTAAAATGCCCGCTGAAAGTGGAATTGCCAGAAAGTGCCGAGATCGTATCCCGAGTTATGAATAAAACAAAAGACCAGCGCACCAATTCTTATTTGACATTGGAACGTTAAGGTCTAATAATAGTTGAAAATTCCTCAAATCGTCCACCAGATAAGACTGATCTTACGGTAGCAATTACCCCGTAAAGGAGATCCCATCTGTACGTGCGTAACTGTAAAATAAGCAAACCAAAGGTGCTCGGTTGCCGGTAGTAGCGTACAGTTCTACCGACGATCAATACAACTGGTATAAGATATTTTCATAATTGACAACCCGACAAAGAAGACAAACACTCAGCAATGACGCTGACCTTGACAGTATAGAAAATAGAAACACGTATGCACGCAACGGGTAGAGAAACAGCGAGTCGTGGTAGCGCTTGTAACTTTCTGTGCTGTAAGCTCAAACGATGTTGACTGACGACGCATCGCATATACATAACAAAAGTGTTGCTTTCCACTTCATTTGCTCCTGAGTATTTCCGGTTTCTCCGGGCCCGCCTGTATGCATGTAGTACGACTGTGTCAAACAGAAGGACAAGCGTGAGAAAACTACGGGACAGATGACTAAAGCGACCCAGTCAAGGTCGACCGTGATTTATGAACTGTCTACTGATATACCTACCAAAGCTAACAGTACACTCATTAACATTCGTACGCGTTTATACAAACGTACTATATTTAAAACTATGAAAGATTGGACAGAAAGAAAGTAATTTTAACTTTAAAGAATGAGGTTCTTTTTCCACGTGAGTACCTACTCATCATTGATGAAACAACCTAAAGAAGTCGCGTAACTGCTTCAGTGTTTTATCTCATTTATTGATTTATGGTCATTAGCGTAATGACATTTTAATTTTACCTACACAACATACATATTTTTACTGTTATAATCAGCTATTTTCGAGTTACGGGTCATTAAATGTTATGATGAATTTATCAATCGTATACAGTTATTTTAGTAAGATTTGTCAAAGAGCAATTCACCTACTTAACTTACTTATGTATTTAGTTATGACAAATATTAAATTAATCAAACTTAGTTCAGTTTTAACAGTATTACAAGGATAAATTTAGTTAAAGCAGCTGATTTTGTTACTTGAACAAAATAGTTATTTATAAGAAACTGTACTATGATGAATGCCATTTGTTGACAATACTACTGATAGATTTTCGTATATATTTACTTTGATATGCTAGGCAGTAACTCATTGGTTCCTTTCTTAGCTATATCTGCCATTTTGGGTATGTGCAGGACAGTGGTTTCTCGTAATTACAATCCCTTTATATCACTGTTATCAGCTAATTCACTAGGTTTAACCAATGAACTTTATAAAACACTGGAACGCACGCAGTGTACCAGAAATACGGTCCGCTAGATAGCTGGCCGCCATCTTTGAATGTGGCAAAATCCCAACAGCAGAATTGCATTTATACGGAATTTTGTTTTTTACATCTGTTATTTCCTATTTTTAGTAAGAAATGGCTCATAATGCGTTCTCATATTTTCTAGACTAATAATGTTCTGCGAATAGTACTTCCAAATCACAATCAATCCATCATTTTTATTGTTAGTAAGACGACCACAATAGGAAGATAAAGTCTGTTAAAACCATCAAGATTTGCTTAATTTTCAATCTTATATTTGCAAAAAGAATTGGATTTAAGCTTAATTATTTTAAATGCATAGATTTTATGTAAATATTTATTGAAATGGCTTATTTTATCATTCATTGGTATTACAGAATAATGTGAAAAATGATAGCATCAAACGGGGTATACAAACATACCTCTTCTAGAGCAAAGCTTTAAATTTGAATTGAAGCATGTTTCCTTCCACGAGACATGCAACAAAGCGATGATTCTAATTCAAAACCTCAATATGCAAAAAATGACATTTACTTCTTTTGACAGTACACAATATGATTGCCACATTCAAAGATGGAAACCAGACCGTTTTTCAGTTACTGCGTGCATACGATAGCGCGTTCCAATGTTTTATACAGTTCGTTGGGTTTAAGGCGTTTAACAATATTAATTTTTTTAAACTGTCATGCAGCTGTCATCGTTTTTCGTTGTTGTGTATTATTGGTAAGGAAACACAGCTTGCCATGATGCGGACGTAAGTATGCGATAAAATAAATCACATTTAAAGTGCACGTTTCCTTCAGGCACATTTCCAACTCTTATGCACTGCTGTCAATGTTTAAGAATTAAAAATGGCGGACTTACAAACGAGAACAAATGACTTTATCTTTAAAGGTATTTTTGTTGCTATAATAATTAGATTAATCAATCATTCTAAGTTTTTGCGAAGGTGTTATTTTAATATGACTATTTTTGCTGTATTAAATAGCAAAATTATGTTAAATCAAACACAAGATTGTTTTTCAAACACAAAAAGATAATGAAACTTCTAACAAAAGAAAAAATGGCATTAATTTCGCTTTACAAAGGGTTATCTTTGAGACTAGATGTTAAATACACAAAAATACAGCACCTATCCGACATCACAACCTTTGCAACACCATCACCCCGCCCTACGCATTGGTCATGCTGGAAGAGAGTGGTAGAGGGAGTCGCCGTTTTAATGATTACATGTCCTAGAAGTTGTATAACTGATAAATTTGCCAAATTTATATTTGATAACTACGTCTGTACTGTTATTTGTGCTAAATATACATTCTTGTTGGGGTGAAATAGGAGCAATGATATCTTTATAACAATGATTTCGTTTGCAGGAGCTTTTAAGATTAGCTTTATATAAAACGCTTTTAGCATAGTAAAAGATTGTGTAAACAAACAGTAAATTACACTAGTTTTAATAAAAACACTAGTAGATCAAACGATATTATCAATAGCCTTATCGTAACAACACCTAACGTAAAATCCCGTGTAAACAGTTTACAGTATTTTATTTCTGTTACCAACATAAGAATGAAATATGAAATTTAAACATGGATTGGCTTGGCTATATTGGTATAGGTTATGTAATGTGAAAGAAACAAGATGTTGCGTATTTGTGCACCTGTACTAAACGCCCGTGTAAATGTAATCAATTTTTGCAATAGTTAGAGGTTACTATATGGATACAAAAGTTTGCTGCAATCATATTTTAGATCAGAACAGTTGTTTAGAAAAGTAGGGGGTAGATTTGGAAAAGAGATCATAATTGCATTAAATTAACTGCAATTTTTGATAGCCTAACCCGTATTTGACACCAAATGTTATACTCAATGAGGTGGGTTTAAGATCATCCATATACCTATATAATTTCTTTTATTCTATACCAAATTTTCATCGATATATATTTTCGGCTTCTTCAAGATATGAAAGAGAAATTAAACAATAACTCAATACATTTTCTTATATGATGTATCGTATTATTATTATTGTTTAATTAATTAACTAAAGGTAATTAATTAAACAATAATACGAAAAAAGTGTTCTTCAGTTAACAAATCACTTTGTTAATTGAAGGATAGTGTTGCAACATCGTTTTTCTTGTTAGATTAACTATAACTTTGATTAATCCAACAATATTTTGTTAATCAAACCCATGCTGTTAATTTAATATTTATCTTTCGCTCAGTGTATAACATATTCTAAAGGTTTTAAACGCGGATAAAATACATACTGAAGAAATGCAGGACAAACTCGCAGAAAGACACATTTGAGCAGTTGAACTGTTCATAACTTCGGCATACAATTTCTAAATGGAAATTTTATTACAGGTTATTTATAATCTAGCCATTTGCATAAAATAAGTATTAAATTTCCGTGAATATAAATATCCTATAACAAGTAAATAAATCTATCAGTTGTATCTAACTATGACACAACTGCAATAGCTGGAATACCAAAACTCTTACATATTTTCGTTTATCCAAACTCCTACGACGTAATATATACATTATTACTATATCACTTTAAATAAATCCCTATTCTGTAAAAAAAATATTTTCATAACAGTAACCTCAATAACCTTTAGGGAATTATACGGCATACGTACGCGTGAAGCAAAAAAAAACTACGAAAAAAAGCTTGTCAAAGCTTTCTCAAGATTATTGCGAAAACTACATTTACGAAGCTAAAAAAAATCCAGTTCTTAAGAATGAGTTGTCATGCTTCATGATTTTTCTGAAAAAGTATAAATAACATTATCGTTTGTGACTTTTCGACCACACTGGATATAGCCCCACAGCAAATAACTAAATATTTACAAAAAAATTGTTTATTGAATTTTTTTTTACGATACTCAAGCTCTCTATAATAAATCTCCTGAATTTTAATATTTGTTGCAAAGTTTAACACATTTGGCACATGTGACTTTTTCTAGATTTTTCTATTTCAACCTAAGTAACTTTATCTGAATTTTCCAGAATCATTTAAGTTCTAGGTTGGTACGGAGTGCTTACACATTTCAATTATTATAAAATGTAATTACCCCAGTAGCCAACTATATTTATTTCATATTTCAGAAATATTTAGAAAATATTGAATCTTTCTTGAATATTAGTTATATTAATAATAATAATAATAATAATAATAATAATAATAATAATAATAATATAATTTTATTCTTTCAGATTATGACATTGAAGTGACATGAAAATAATAAATAAAGAAAACTAAATTAGTCAAAAATCAAAAAGAAATCACAAGGTGTACTTCAAATGACAGCATAAGCTGTCCTTGCTCTACCAGTACACCTTGAAACATTTGATAAATATATAAAGAAAGTGAAACCTAAACTACCTTACTACCTAATATTCTGCATGAGCCCCCACCACATTCAAAAGCAAAATAAAATTAAAAGCAAAAAAGTTAATATGCAGTTAAACAGCACAAAAAAAAGAAAAGTAAAAAAGCGTTGCGAATGGCACACGAAACAATTATCGCTCCAAAAGATATCGCTTAAATGCAGATTTGAACGCAGACACACTCAGCAATTTAAATTGATGCGGTATCTTATTATAAATCTTTGCTATTTGATAAGTGAAGGATCGCTCAAATAAAGCAGTACGATGAGTAGGGGGTGTAAGCTTACCCCTAAACCTCAAATTCAGATTGTGCACGTCAGTACGAAATGAAATTTTTTGATACAAATAAGTGGGTTCTTTATATAAAATAATTTTATGGAATGTACAAGCGCTCATAAGCAACCTACGGTCATTCATATTCAGCCATCCCACCTCAGGCAACTTGTGAGAAATTCTTTCATATTTCCTTATACCAAAAATTAAACGCAAACACGAATTTTGAACCCTCTGTATACGTGCAGAGGTATCCGCCCTCAAGCACGGTCCATATACCTCACAACAATATGATAATGTGACAACACTAAGTTTCACAAAGGATTTTCTTCAAATTAACCGAAAACAGTGGCGGTGTGGATATATCAGCTTTAAAGCTGCATAGGCAGATCTAATGCACCTCGAGACGTGATTATCGAATCTAAGGCTCCCATCCAAGGTTAAACCCAAATTCTTATATTCAGATAGAATTGGCACGTCTGCTCCGTTTATTTGCAACTTTATTGAATCTCTAAGGCAGTCCACATGGTTTTGCTACCGAACAGTAAAACCACTGACTTACCCGGATTAATCATTAATGAATGATCAGCCGATATTTTGGCAACGGCAGCAAGGTCACTACTAACATTCATAATACCACTCTGAGTGCTGGACAAATGAAACGCATGAGAAAGTTGCATATCGTCCGCATACATATGTATTCTACAGTTTTTAATGACACTTGGAAAAGAGGACGTATAAACTGAAAACAAGAGCGGACCCAGTATGGATCCCTGTCGAATGCCGCGCGAGACAAGCCTATAGCGGGAGCTTATATTATTTAAAGTAACACCTTATAACCTATTATTCAAGTATGACTCAAGCAACAATACTGCAGTAGGAGATAAACCTATGTACGATAAAATTGCAACAAGCATTTCATGACTGACAGTATCAAACGCTCGACTGAAATCGAGTAAGACAAGTGTAGAAACCAAGCCAGTATCAGTACTTGAAATCAAATCATCGATTACACTTAAAAGAGTAGTGGTGCAACTATGCCCAGATCTAAATCCCGATTGACAATCAGGAATAATTTTGTATGTAGAAAGAAACTCCTTAAGCTGCAAACAAATAACTTTTTCCATAATTTTAGAGAAAACTGGTAAGATACTTATAGGTCGAAGATGCTTAAATTCTGAAGGATTATTAATTTTGGGAATAGGAGTAACTAAAGCTATTTTCCAAAGGTTAGGAAAAATTCCAGCTACGAGACATGAGTTTATAATGTGAACAATATATGGTAATAAGAAAGGGCAACAAAGTCTCACCATTTCAATAGTTAAAGAATCATACCCAGCTGAATTTGTTCCAATTTCATCAATTAATATTTTACAAATATTTTAAAAAATTATAAACTTACATTGATTTAAAATATGGAGTAAATATTTCAATTGTATATTCTATCTATATTTACATAAAATATAAAAAATATATTCAAAAACATCTCACGAAAAATATTTGTCAAATATATTTTTTAAAATATCTCTGGCATATTTGTCGCTGTTAGGGTAGTTTGCTTTTTATACATTTAATGTATTTTATTCAATATTCAATGTTTATGTTTTATAAGTTTGATATAATTTTAATAATTTATTTTGTACAATCCATTTTTAATTTAACTTTAAGGTTTGACTATTCTTAAAGTGATTATTTAACCTTTTTTATGTTTGTAGTACTTTATTCTGTAAACTATTTTACATTTTCCTGTTATTATATCATTTTATATTTTGCTAATTGCTTATCGCGCAATTTTTTGACTTTTTGCATTTTCTTTAGCTGGCCTGATGATGTTCGATTAAACCGAAGCCGGTCGCTTCTGTGATATTAACGATTTTTTGGGAGGAACTACACCTTTTGTTTGATTTACTTCCTGAATTACTAACTCACACAGAGTCAAATATGGATCATATGTTAACAAATTTTCTTGGACCTTTGCTATTGTTGCATTGAAATCACTAAAGCTCATATGAATCTGTTTCTTATAATGTATAAAAATTTGAAATACTTAACCCATGCACATACAAACCACTAATAAATGAATCTCGCGTTCGTTTTCAGATGCGAACTGGTAACGCTATTATCGTGAAAGTGTTGGTACGTAAGCAACAATTACAGATTGTAATGGATCATTATGTAGAAACGGAAGTTATTTACACTTTACACAAACGCATACACGTGTATTTAGTGTATGTATGCGTGAAGAACAGCGTTTCTTGTATTTCAAGTTATTGGAAACATTAACCCACATAAGCGGCGTTCCTTTTTTTCTTTTTACCGTGAGTCGGGGAAGTTTAAGCTTCGGATAAAGGCATCCGAATGTACTCGGCGGACACCAGGCGGATCCGCATAAAGGGTTTATTACTTCATTTTTATGAGATATACGCTATCGTTCGTTCTTAAATGTATTAAAAATTTTATGTTCGTAAATTAATATCGGCCAAACTGCTTTTAAATTAGGAGCGGTTTAAATTTCACTTCTCTGATATTAATACCTGATAGGTTTTGACCGAAATGGACACGTTATGGAAATTAATCAAGATGAAATGCAATTTATTTCACATATGAAGATTTATAGAGATTAAGCTGTCAATGCGTAACATTCACACATATACAGGGTGTGTAAGTATAGTATTACACTAAATAAGATTATGTCGAAATGGTCTGCTATTTAGATTTGATGTTTGATGGGATTAAATTATACATAAGTAGGCGTATTGTGATATGAATTTCATTTGCTTTGCGTGGTTTGTGTTTGTCAAAGCCAGCCATCTTCAATTTTTTTTAAATGGCAATCTAGGTTTAGTTTATCGTCATTTATCAGATTTAGAAATACAATACGGTACATCAGGTTTTTTTTTTATTGTAAAATAACGAAGAAAATTAAACAGGTACTTCAAATGAATAAGATTGATTCCGTTCCATACATTCCATATCATATAGTAAATATTTATTTTAGGGATCATCGTTAGATTTAACTATCTAGTAAGTCTTTTTTTAATATATTTTGTTTTTCCGTGACCATAATAGAAAACAACGTTGCTTACTTTAATAATTAACACGAAATAAAGTTTTGTGACTACGAGATAGAGACATACAGTTTTTAATCGAAACAAAAAGGATAGATTGAAATATAATAATAATAATAATAACTCACAGCACTACAGTCCTTGAAGGCCCTTGGCTTAGGGTGACGGAACACACCGAGCCGCTGAGAAGTGTTGTCCGAATGTTCAACCTCCAATAAACAACCGGTGCCGCATATTGCTGCTTGACTTACAAGAGTGGCAGTGATGCACCCTTCCTTCTCAGCCGTACTGCCTGCTTAATTGAAATATATAAAAGACAAAAATAAAGAATAAGTAAGCCTAATTAAATCAATTTGAGATTGAGTATTATTCGTTTTTGTCTTTTATAGATTGTAATGGATCATTATCAGCCTCTCTAGATAACGCTTTAATTAATCATAATTATTATTATTACTTAATAAAGCCAGTACAAAGTCTTGCGTTTCCTCTACGTTTGCTAATTGCTCAAATTTGAAACATTGCCAAATATTATCAGAATTTTTACGTTACCGAACGAGTCGCTAATAACTTAACACCTACATAAAACGAGTCGCTAAATTTGATCATTTGCATGGACGCAAACGAAGACAGGTAGCTGCATAATTAAATTGCAGCTGGATACAGCATACCGATTAAGTAAACGATATACAAATCATTGTCAATTTGTGGTTAAAAACTCCACACCACACGTTTATTTTGAAATAATACCATACTGGCCTACAATTTTCAGTGCTCGCCACGCCCCTAAAAGTGAATTCAACCTTATATGACCACAAAATATGGCAAGGAAATTTCGTATTTTCTTCTCGTTTCGTTTCAAACCAAAAACAAAAATTCAATCTTACGATAAAATCGCGTTTCTTTAAATTGTGTATAAATTTAGATTTGTAGGGTTTAAATTTATTTTTGTGTAGCATATGTATGATATGCTGCCGATTAACGCCAGTTCTCTGTGGAACATTTTGAACACTTTTTCTGTAATATTCTATACTCTAACACACATTTAGTTCTATATCTACGGTATTTTTGAAAAGTTAGTGGTCTCTTGAAATTATTATTTACCAAGATAATTGATTTAGACTTTGCAATTATTTTACTAACCGTCGACAGATACAAATGGCTATCAGGGTGTGAAGGTATCTGCCGCTTGTCAGCGCCATATATCAGAACAATTTCAATTTTCTCTTCAAGAATTAGCATTTTTAAATAAACACTATTACGATAATAGCAGTAGAACTTTGATGTCCAATATATTGACGTAAATGGCATCCGACTAATTTAAAAAAAAAAAGTATAGGTACAATATTCTAATTTTGTTATTGCATTGCTCACAAGAACAGTTTAATTTTATTGAAAGCCCTTTTTAATAATACTTCAAAATTCCATTTATGTATCTAATTACTTTGGAATAACTTACGTTTTTTAGTCAACTGTACAAAAAAATCAAGTTTGCATGAAATTTAATTTAATTTAGTGTGGGTATTTTTAGATTACATAAAAAAGGGATATCTAGAACAAAATTTAGAAACAAAGAAAGTTAGAGTGGTGACTTTGGCAGAAATAATTAATTTATTCAGGTTTGCATTAATCATAATAACTCAAAATTCAATCAATATAGAAAAGTTGAAGAAGAAACCAGTTTATACTAAAAAGCAGAAAATTGACAGACTGGTAAAGGAAATGGAAAAATAGGCAATATTTTCCTATGATATTTGTCAAAAGAATCAAGTAAAAGCCGAACAAATTTAGAATTTTTCGAAACAATGTCAAGTTTAACAATTAAAGAAAACAGCGTAATAATAATAATAATAAACTTTATCAATGGTGATACACAAAGTGTTTACATAGGTCACAGCAAAAAAAAAGATAGAAACAATATAAATATTAGTAAGTACAAAGGTGGATTTAAATTATATTAAATCATATCATTAAAATTATTATTCAAAAATTGTTCAACTGAATAGAAGCTTTTCGAAATTAATTATTTTTTTATAACATTTTTGAAAGATACTAGTGGTATTTTTTTTATGGCAAAATAATTGATGCTATTTTGACTTCTTTTCAGGCTTAGTTGACGTAATCTAATATTTTCGTTGAATCTTAGTAGGGTAATAATGAAAATCACTATTATGAGTGTAGTTATTCAAATTTTCTTTTATAAACAAAACGTAGATAATAACATATAATTTAAAACATTTTTTAAACAGAAGCAGGTGGAAGTCAAAACTTACCTATAAAGAATTATAAGGGAAATTGCATATGATGCAGACTTTATGTGATAATAATAATAACTGTAACTCTGACTGCACAAAGAAATAATAGATGGGTCGGCCTACCTTACAAAATTCAAAGGAATTGCCAATTCATTCATCACATCTTAAGCGTATGTAAGCATTTGCTGTTTTAAGATTAAGCTTTGACTAGAAGCAATATCTGCACTTTTGCTGGTACTGAAAGCAATTAGTTCAATTTTTATTCATTGGCTTTAGAGCATTTACTTTGATTTTATAAGAAAAAGCAGTTACTTTTTAGACTCATTGCTTAAGTCTGTCAAAGAAAACATGTTTTTGTTGATAGACACTGCAGTCTTGTTATGCACTCAACAAGAATCATCCAACATACCTGATCAATTACTTGCGGGATCTCTCGTCTTTGTGGTGATTCACAGATGAATATTGTAAGTGGTGTAATGTAGTACCTATATACAGTGTCACACATAAATTCGGCATCATACGGGTTTTTTTTTGTGCTTGTATCAAATTAGATTAGATAGACTACAGGTTTCGGAAATAATTGTTCAGTTTCCAGAATTAGTAGCATATGGCATCCGGGAGCCAGGGATACAGGTACAGCAGCGCATATATTATATATTTCAATGAATCTTCAAACGCCAATCGTGACAAGAAAGTCGAAAAAGGGAAGCTGTGATGCCACAAAATATCCTACCAGTAGTCCTCGCCTGGAGGATATCACGCGGAGTTAGTTAGTTAAGTGAATTCAAATATTACGTACCTATATATTACTATGAAAATGTTAGCTTTTAGTATTTAAACTAATTTATAGAATTAACACTCATTTAAAACAGGTTTTAAAACATAATAAAAGAGTTATTGCAAGCAAACGTGCATACCTGGCTGCATACTCTAAATGTCAAATAGTAAATATAGTAAGACACTAGATGAAATGCCATTTATAAAATTATAAATACTATTAACTGCATTTTACTTGTTTGTTCGAACTTGCCCGGAATTTTTATAAACTTTCTTCCGGGAAATTTATCATTTCTCGAAATCTTATATTTTGGTAACATATGTTGTATTCCCCTCCATCTAGAGTGAATAATGGTATCTTAACGTCGGTTTTGGTTTTCTATCCGATTATATGTTGGTTACCTGGCATCAATAACAATTAAAGCGAAATAATTGTTGGCAATAATTTAAAGGAGGCATTATTATTGTGACCACTACAGAGGACAGTTGTTACGTTTGCTGCTCTAACAATTTTACGCCACACATTCAGGGATATCCCAGTTCCACAAATTTTATCACCTGCATAATATTCAAATATACATTTACCTGAACGACCTTGCGATTTTCCTGCGAAATATCCTCAGAAGAATCCCGACTCATATGAAGCTTTTGACCGTTTGCTAGAGTCTCGAGTACGTTGTCTTTGGCCCATAGATACTTATCTGGAACTGTAACTATAACGAGACCGTTCCTATGTCCCCAGGCATTTTATCGACGATTTCTCATCTAAAAGTGAAAAGTATTAATCAATTTTACTTCTTATATCTTCAAGTTTCATAGTCAGTACGGCTCCTGGATTAATATGCTAGCAGGTAAACCATACTCTTTAAATAAATGGCTACAGAAGGTGCAATAAAGCCACTACAGACGTTACAAGCGATTTTCTTATATATTGAAATACACTATGCAATATAATTGGTAAAAATAAATATAAACTTAATTCTATCTCTGATTTCATGGATTTAACTTGTTTACAACGTGATGAAACAGGTTTCTGCAAATTTATAAGGAAAAAGGGGAATTAATTCTACAGTTAATACTACAATTATTATAGCCAGAAAAATGTAAATCACAGAACAGACAGCAATATATAAACATGTGGACAACTGTTTAATATATCTATTGTTATTATGAATAATAGCTTTACCAGATGTATCTAGACATTGAAAAGAAACACATTTCGACATAACAACAAACGCAGTAACCTCCCACACAAAGGCGACGGTGCGAAGCAGTGTCTGCTTGCTACACATTGTACGCGCGAAGTAGAGCATGTACGTTTCTCGCCTTGGACCCCAGGCGAAGAGCCTCCAGTGAGTCTCCGCTTGCTTATCTTTCTTTGAGCCACGTTTAAGCCGTTGTTTCATCTGTTTATGTACCGTATTGCTAATTACGTATTTAAATCCTCGGTTCGTTGCATTAATCGTGATATTAGTTTCTTGGTCGCCTGTCATTATACCTGGGTCCGCACTATAAATTGTCTATGTAGACTCATCCGTATGTATTGCAATACTGCATTGATTGCTGTCTTTAAAAGAAACGACACTTCACCTGCGGATACCAAACGTAAAGTCTGAATATTAATCCTACAATTATTGACAAACATAAGTGAATGATGATTAGTTAGTTCGTGTTTTCTGCAAGCCCAAATGATACGTCGCTTGTCACACATCATCCTCAAATCTAGGATGCTATACAAAAACGAAAACATCGAGCGTTTAATGGATTATCTGTGTACCGTTAAATAAAAATGAAAACTCAAAAGTAACTGGATGTTAGATTATTACGACCTGACCTATTTCACTAAAACGCTTAAGCGTACGTATAAGAGTGTAAAATGTACGTCATTACCGCTTCTAGTAGCAATATTTCACACGGCGCTATAGAAAAATTCTAAATAACCGCGCTTTTCACCACGAGCATCCTTTAAGTTATACGCAAATGCCATGCTCATCTGTTGTTCCAACGCTACGCGCGTCCGTTCTCGTGAATTTTCTCGATAATTTTCAATTACCCCGGATTATACATTAATGTCAGCTAAGATTAATATATCCTTGTAACCTAAATTACAACGAGACGCATCTCGCCGCTCGCTCGGTGCTGAAGCCTCTGATATACAAGGCAATATATTTCGTGTCCCTGTTTTTAAGTAACGTTGGATTTATGAATTTTTAAGTAATTCGGTGAAATTAACGACTCCTGATTACAGGCTCTTGTCTCACCATCATATATCTAATTTGCACATTACGTAGCATTTTCGATCAGTTTTGATCAATCACCCTTTTAAGTAATACTAGTGGCTTAATTATTTTAACGAACACTTTTGTTTCAAAACTCAATTATATAAGGTTATGAAATAACCTGTCTCTAATAGTAAGCCAATCAATCATACTTGTATCCTATATCTCATAAAACGAATGTTATAGATATTGCACTCAATACTACATTACAAAGCATTATTTAATAATTCTTATATAACGCGGCTTGATTGTTAAAGGTAAGCTTTGAAATAAATTACTTCAATTTATTTTTTACCTGTTCCTATAGGTAACATCCAGCAAAAACTGCGACTCTACTATTGCTGAAGTGCTATGCTTTTACCGCCTTGATTTTAGCTATGCATTCTCTGAACCAATTAAATCCAGTCAATTTGTATTTTTTTTTAAATTTCCTTCATTAATTGCACTGCCAACCTAGATTAACATAGTTGAAAGCACTCATGGAAATGCTGGCCATAAGTGGTGGTTCAATTAGTCGACTCTATTTTCAGACTACAGAATAACAGTATGAACATAACTGTCGGCATCTTTGAGGTTTTGTAAAAACATTTCGGTGCCTTCCAAATGCAGAGTGAACCTATAGGCATCTTCTGAAAGTGGGTAAATAAATAATCGCAAACATAGTTCAAAATAAGAATTAAGAAAATCAAAATTTAAACCAAAAATATTGAAGCACTAGTTTGATTTAAATACTGAAAATAATTATTGGTGGAAGTGGAAGTCAATGAGTAAGCGAGTTTGAAGTTTTTACATAGTAGTTAAGGAGGCTATGCATTTTAGATAAAATAAAAGAAATTTTTTTCATTGCTTTATTTATTGATATATGTTGTATTATTTTTCGCTTTAACAACTCTAGGAAAATTCGTGGTTCAAAAATTTTGAGGTCTGAAATATCTTACTTGCTTATGTTAATTACTTATTGGTACAGCGAAACAGTAATTATTTCTTATTTGATTTTAAATGGTTTACTAAAAAGTTTAAAAAAAGTACATCTTAGGAATGCGTTTCACAAACATCAGCACTTTTCCATAATTTTGTCTAAATAAGCCCTTAATAGGCCGCTTTGCCGATTAAGAAAGCACTACAATACAAAATGGAGAATCTAATATATTTGAAATACGGAGATATAAGTAAACAGCTTGCAGTACATATTTCATCTTCCAGAAAGAAAATATATATATATATATATAAAGCTGCATCTTCCTTTGTTTTTAGCATTATTGGAGTGTGTTCCACATAATGCAGCCTTTGATTTCTTTTTACTAACATAAGAACTTATTTTATATATACCTAAAAACGAATACATAAAAAACTATACGCTATGATGAAATTCTTTTACAATGAGACATTTTTGATTCCAAAAATCAAAACCAAGAAATTTTGCTTTTCCTGCTCAAAATAAAATAGTTATTAATTGTACCACGTCAAGCATCACTTAATCAAGTACCATTTCAAGTTCTTGAAAATGAAACAAGTAACTATACTATGATTAAAGATCAAGTTATTTTCAATTAAAGCTGATTTTCGGCAATCTAATGAAAATATTATCAAGAAGTTTATTGAGCAAACATAAAAAAGTCGGTTGTTCAAATTTTGCTGTCCTTATGCAATAGATCTTGTTGACTTTACAACTGCATAATGGACTTTTATTTTATTTTGTTACATTTTTTAAAAGAACATTGATTACTAAATAAACAAAAGAAACAATACAAAACTCAACCCGGGTACAATTACAAAAAAACATTTTAAACTGCTTTAGTATCATAAATTTTAAAATCAATATATTCTTTATACCCTTCTATTGTTTCTTCTGTTTACCATTTGGCTAAGGAATGTCTAGCTGTTTACTAAAATTTGCTCCTGTTTTAGGCAATCTTCTGCACTCGTTCTCCAGATCTATCATGATCAATAAATCAGTAGGAAAAAACGTGCATAACATATGACAACCAACCAGAACATAAATTTATTGCCACCAAGAGAAGCAGTGATTAGTGTTTATAACGTTTTGATATATTTATTCATTTAATATCTTTTGGAGAATCCAGCAACTAAATAACAAAATTATTGGAAGTTCTTTATTTTTGTGCAATTGATCGATAGATAGATAGATAGATAGATAGATAGATAGATAGATAGATATTTATTTCAAACAATATCAAACAAAAAAAAGACAATGATGAAATATGTCAACACAATACAAACAAAAATAATGAAATACTTAAATTAAACTAAATATTATTATTAAGAAAATCGGCAACTGAATAACAGCTCAAATTCAAAAGATAGCATTTAACTTGCTTTTGAAATCCTTTCAGGTTATCAACTGCTTTTATATTCTAAGGCAGTTTATTATATAGCTTGCATCCCATGTATATTAAATTCCTTGGAAAAACAGTAGTTCTATGTCTTGGTGGTAACAAATGATTAAATATTCTGGTATTGTAATTATGCGACACACTCTCGGTGAACTCCTCACGATGCTTGTGAACAAAAACACAAACTTCATAAGATATACATCGTAAAAAGTTAAGATTTTGTGTTCCTTAAAAGCACTTCTACAAGAGGCGCGTGAGTCAAGGCTTAATAAAGTTCTAATGGCTCGTTTTTGAATTAGAAATATTCTCGCGGCGGAAGTGCAATGATCCAATAAATCTCCCCCAATAAATGATGCCATATGTCATCCGAGAATAGAAGTTGGCATAGTAAAAACTTTTCAAAATCTCATAACTGCAGCAATCTTCTGAGATTATAGAGAGCATAGCAGGTGCGCGCCAGTTCACCAGACAGTGTGTCAACATGGCTAATCCAATTAACCTTTTCATCAATGTGCACTCCCAAAACCCTCGCAGAGTTAGTGAAAGGAGTGTACTTATTGCCAAGGGTTAAACCGTTGATTCTATATCTGCATCTATTAAATAAAATAAGGTTAGTTTTATCAGAATTAATTATTAATTTGTTAAGGTTCATCCAAGTTTTAATAAGTAAAAAAACTCTATCTACCTGTACAAATAACTCAGCCAGGGTATTGGAGGTTACAAGTATGATGATATCATCAGCATACATCGTGATAACATCACTGACATTCAGTGAACATATATCATTTATATAAATTTATATATATTCCGCGCAATATTGTATGCATCCTCAAGGTCAAACTGTGATAAAAAATATTATTTTTTTCTTAATGAAAACGTGATTATGAATAAAAGTGAGGCTACTTACATGTGAGCTTTTTAAAAATGTTGAAAAACTGACCATGAAAACTAATATGTAGTAAAATTTTGAATTTAGATTAGTAACGTGTTAATTAATACACGAAATAACACAATGAGTTGAGTATACGCATTTTTATTAACAATTTACAAACCAAAACGAGATGTCACACAACTTTTGACATAGACTGTATATCATCACATCTAGCTAAATTGTACACGTGTTTAGATAATTAACTATCTTACTTAGTCAAATAGTGTTGTTGTTTGCTTTAGAATCTGATCCGTTGATCTTGTAATTATTTTTTCCTTTTTATTTTAAAATGTTTCAAAATTTAAATCATTAATTAACATGTTACTAATTTCTAATCTTATTCCAAATTCAAAATTTTTATATATACTGGTTTTGATGGTCAGTTTTGTCGGTTTCTCAAAATTCTCACATTTAAGTTACCTCACTTTTGTTCATAATCACGTTTTTTTTTTTTCATTTCAGTTTGACTCTAAGGAAGCACACAATGTTATGCGAAATATTGGTTGTGAAAAAATAAAAAACTTCAAATGATTTTGTTATTTAGTTGCTGGATACCCCAAAAGATATTATATACTTTACTTCATCCCTAACGGCAAATAATTCTATTTTTTCCTTTTTATTCATTTATATATGAATTTATGCATTGCGTAAAATATTAAACACAAGGTAAATAGAGGAACATCTAATCCCGATGTACAGTGTTGACAAAAAGGACCTTCTGCATATAGCCACTTCTTAAGCAAATCTTAGTATTAAAGCAATCTCGTAGAATTTTGCAACAATTCTCACCCCTTCATTAATAACAGCACTTTTTAACAATTTATAAAACCTTTTTACATTAAATTTCTTCAAAAGTAGAACACGTGCATAGGTAGACAAAGCGTTGGATGACCAAGTGCCACATTCTGTCGTGGTTAGTTACTGTATACCAAATTCGTAGTTTCTTCTTAAAATAAAAAAATGAGTTATATTTCGGCATCGCTTGGTCACGTTTTGAAAAATTCTCTTAGAAGCTTAATTAGTTTACTGTTTCCATCTTCTAAAGAAATCGGAGAAAAAAGATTCCCTTTTGGTATATTCATTATACAATAGCTGATAAGATAACCTCTAAAATGAGCCAATTGCTCAGAGGCTTAATGCTTTTCGTATGTCACTAAAAGTCCTCATTGAAGCCACTATGGTTAAATTAACTACACTGTAACGAATAAAATATAATTCTTACGTACTTTGTACTATAAGTAGTTTTATACTATGATTTGTTTTAGCTGTTATGTATTTTCTTTGTACATACGCATATTAAAAAAAAACACTGTTGTAGCATTACATCTCTCTTTTCCTTTGTATTTTGTTAGTATAAACTTCATTTGCTTCAACTTACTTTTTACTATTATTATTTCGTGGCTCTTTGAAATAAAATTAATTATCTATATATCTACACTTAGATGCCATTTATAATAATGAGGAAATAAGATCATGTTCGAAAAAATATCAGCTTGTATTAGAGAGCATAACTTCTGTAAAAATAATTAGGCAATTTTTGTATAAAGAAATAGTAGAGAAAACAACGAGAAAACAGACTAAAATTTATTTTATATTGACTACTTTTATAACAAAAAATAAATTATTACCTTTTATATTAATAACTATATCTGTGTATTGCTCTACATGAAATATGAATGGAAGGTACAAATCAGAAACCACGTTTTATTTACGGGGGCTGTATTATAGTCAAAGTGAGGATATAGTTTTTTGGTGTCACATTTCGAAAATTTTAGAAATAGAAACGAGAAAGGGATTCTAATAAAAGAAGTTTTGAAGTTGATTTTACAAAATAGGCAGTGATATCCGAAAAGGATGTCAATTAAAGAAGAACAGTGCTTAGGAGAAAGGAATGGTTAAATTGGAGCTGTCAGGTAAGAAACATGATGGTTTCGGCCAAAATCTAGGAAAATTTGAATGAATGAAGGCTAAAGGTGATTTAATCTTTTGGCCCATATGCATAAAATGTTATATACTACCTATAACATTATTTATTAACTGTAATAATTAGGAGGAATACATTAATTTGTTAATTTCTCACTGTAAAAAGCTTGCAATGCTTGCATCATTATTATTAAAATAAAATCTTTGCATGACAGGATTCGTAACCTGAATAAGTTCTGACTATAGCAATATTGCTAATCACTGGATAATTTATAATAATTTATGTTCCGGAATAATACGGGTCGTGCAATAATGTTTGTGATTTGCTAAACATTAGCTAGAATACCATTGAAATATTTATCTTCATTCCATCTGCATCATTCATATTCTTCTAAATATGTTATTAAGGGGAACACAATTTGCGTTTGTTAGAAAAGCAGGTTAGCATAATTTACGGCAAATTTACCAGAAATTACACACCGTAAATTCTGTTCTCGATGTTCTCTTTTTAAAGCCTTCGCACATCTTTATCAAATTCCCTCCTCACAAATTGGTGCTACAAATGGCGTTGGTACAAATATCATTAGATAGGGAACGGTGCACACCGTATTATTATTTAAATTTTAACCTTTTGAAAACTGTATACATTCGACCGTTAAAAATATAAAACAATCGTATCTAATTCGCCTCAAGGTAGCTTTATTGTTACAGATCTTTCTGCTTCATGTCGTACAAACGCCCGATACTATTTAGTATTCACTGCTGCGAATGTATCGGGAGCAAAATTATCACCACACCAGTTTGGTATTCGGTTAAAAACCGTAACGATAAAATTGCGCGATCGGCTCAAATGGGTTACTCGACTAGTACAGGTACTTAGGTCGTCACTCACGAAGGGAGAGAGCAAGAGAGTAGTAATTTTAGAAGTGGTAGATCATTATGCGATAGCTAATTTATGAAACGGAGGTAAAGGCCTCGTTGCTCTAGAAACGCGGAACTCACGATCTTAAAATTGATGATACAAAAAAATACCTGAGATGACGTACGTTTTGATCGGCAGTAATAATACCCAATTATTCTAGTTAAATGGTAGGTCGTGGATTCAAATTGGAAGCGCCTATATTTAAACAAGAGTCAAGACGTCATTTTTCCCTGGTCTTCGCGGTAGAGTCCTCCATAATATAGGATTGCCGTTAACATTTCGCTCGTAAATTTACTTCTGGAGATTGTAAACAAGTATTTTATAATATGGTACTGTGATAACATAAAATGAACTTTAGATTAGCCTGAGAAAAGTGGTGATAGCGAATTTGATTATAGTTGCTTGATTGTAAGTCTATGATTGGTCGTATGAGTATTGATTACGAATTAAAAGTTCTTTCCAATCTACAAAAATATTACTACATGTTTCGGTCTGTTAGACGTTCTTCAGGTAATCTGATAAAATGACAATAAAATTATAATTAATTGGTGGTTTAAGAATTACCATAACTTACGTCGAATATACTAGAAGATAAAACCAATCACACCCATATTGCATGTATATATGGTATTATCGTTATGTGATGGAAGAGATTAATTTTGGTTTGTATATTAGAGAATTTGTGATAAATTTTATTGTTGTAGATTGGAAAAAACTTTAATTCGAAATCAATAATTATAGTTGTTATTTTACGGCGATAACTCTTCTAATAAGTAGTAATACATGGATGGCTGTTGAATAACGTTTATTATGTTTGTAATACGCGGTATGATTGTTTCTTGAGTGCTTTTTTCTGTAACACAAATACCTCCTAGAACACAAATTCGCACCGAATCAATTATAATAAAATATTTAGCGAGAATGCATTGCAGGAACACGCGATTTAGGATGAATTGCAATTACTATTAAACTGCCTAGTTTTGACTATCATTTTCATTCGTTTTGAAATGTTCCTAATCACAGATGCTTTCATGATTGCTACCTAAAGACGCCCCTTTTACAATAAACACAGTCAACAACAATAATATAAGGATATTATTAAAAAGCAAACATTATTTGAATAATTTTAATTTTGTCAATATTTTGTTTTAATAATTTCTGGGAATTGTATAGGTTTGGTTTTAAATAAATAAAGCTTATTAGGGTTCCATTTTTTTAATTTTAATTCATTTCTTTTCGTTTCGTCACAAATTTTCGCAACATTTTCACGTTACTATGTTTAAAATCTCTCTACATTATTTTCCTATGCCTTGTGAAAAAATTGTAAACTACGTCTAATTACTAATTTTGCTGTTAGCTGTTTTAATTATTCCTGTTATTCAATTCAACAATTCTGATGAGGAATGTGTTCATTGTGCAAATATGTTTAGTTATTAACATTTTTTTTATATATTTATAGCAATTACACGGAAATAACAAAAAAAGTAAATAGCATTAACAACCAACACGTGTATTCAATATTAATATTGAAACAACGTTATAACAAGTTTTCTAATATAAATATAATATATATTCATAATAAATTAACAAGCACAGAGCACAGCTCTTGTATTTGCTTGACATTTTTATTCTTTCAGTGTCGTTTTAGTATTCACGTTATAAAAAAAATAATTTGTCTCTTCCACTTCCGTTTCAATTTAACTTCCAATTAAATTTCTTCATTCTGGTCAAAGCTCCTGCCCACATAGCCAAATTTAAATCGCCCGCAATTATTCTTAGTAACTTCAACGTTGAAACATCAAATTACCAACTATTTTGTACTACATTGATAGTTATTTTAATGCCTTTACGTTGAAGTTACTAAAAATGATGGCGGGAAATTTATTATAGTATTGCATGCATTATAGCAATATACCATATCCAACAAAACACCTGATAAAAACAAACATACAACAAACAACTATACTACAAGAAGAAAATCATGTATTCGACCACAAAAGAAAGTGTGCAACAAGCATGGAAAAGTAAATACGACAGAAAGAATAACACAATGTAGCAAGCTGTCAAAACATATACAAAATTTAAATTACGCACAATATAGACAAAAAATCAAACAAATATTAGAACAAATATTACAGTAAAACAAATCACAAACCAAGAGGAAAACCATTTCGCCTACAATACCAATTGTCCGAGACAAAACGGAAATCTCTTTATCTCGGAATCAATACAAAGGAGGAAATGTCACACGCAACATCAGCCAGCACGCATGGATTGGAAATGTGTTCAAATGAAGTCGACACTATTGCTAACTTCGTTATTATTTGCACTTCGTAGTCCACTCAATTAACAAACTAGTAGTATTACCTGACTGTTGCGTTTAAATCAGAAAAAGAATTGAGTTACGCATTTTAAAGATATTGAAAAAAAATATTTCCTTATATTTTACCCCTTGTCAAAGTGACAGGAACGTGCGTCTTTAGTTTTACATTTCGTGGTTTTTTGGAAAAGTAGAATGGAATTATAATCTCAAAGTAAACCTCAAGTTGTATGGTGTTAACATCAACGAAGAGGACTTAAGTGATAGAAAAGGAAAGATAAATTTGACGTGTATCAATTCATGTGTTATACGTTTGGCCAAAACCATGAAAATTTGAATTGAGGCTAAAGGAAGAGCACCTTTACGATGATTTAGTCTTTTTGGCATATATGTTCACAATATAAATGTACTGAAGTGATGCCAATAAATTGATATGATCATGATTATGATTATGATTAAATGGAACGCCCTATAGTTTTTGCACATTTTGGAAGAATGAATGATTTTAATCAAGAATTGTTTAATACATTACTACTCTAAATTTAAAAATGAAGAAATTAAGGCCACTTTAATGTGTTAATGCTTATTGAAATAATCAGAAGCGGATATGCTTCCGTGAAAATTAAATAGTCGACAATGGTATTTGAGCAAAATATGTTAAATCGTATTGATTTTTATATGCTTGCCCTCACTGTCGGTGCGTTCAGAGATTGAAAGATGTCCGGGAATCCATAGCAAAGTGACTTTATTGTGGTCCGACAGCAGTCTATGTTTTGTAAAGGTTTGTTGGTAATATTAAATGTGATATCGTCTCATACAACCTTTTTAACATGTTATATGTAATTGTGTGGGCAACATTATGTTGTGAGACAATAGCTAATGGAAATCATCCACACTATGGTAATTGTTTTCACTAATAGAAATTTGAAAAAGACATTAAATTGTCAAAACGTCGTTGTTGAATTAAAAATTGTCTTTCATTTAAAGCCATAAGATCCACAAACATTTTGTCATAGTCCGACAGGCTATTCATTTCTCGAATACATTCCCAAAGCGATCTTGATTGTGTTATTAGGGTGCACTAATGCCGTATCGTCTGGCTGTCTGTCGCAACGTAGACACATATTTTCATAAGCCCTCTAATTGATTTCAGTTGCTATAATACTGAGCATGCAATAAATGCTTCAAAGACCCTGGCATATTTTCCTAAGTTGAGAGTCCCAGCTCCAGTCCCAGTTTCGATTTTTGATCCGTCTGTAAAGCAGATTTATTCTCCGAATCTCTCCCTGTAGTTGGATAGATTCCAGATTATCCATCATTTCCACTTCGAAATTCCTGTTAAAGGAATATGTCGAAATTATGCGGTCTGATCTCATTCCCAAAAACGTGCTTTGCCCATGATGATCAATATTATTATGTCTCAGTCCTGCATATCTGTTACTTAATAATTTTTGGGTATTAGGTCTTAACCCCCATGTTTTTTCATGAGCTCTTTTAACCACCAACTGTTTTTAATCTTCTGAAGACGTCAATTCAAAGTATGTATATTCAAGAATCTATGTTCAGTACATCATATTACTTTTTGACCCCCATATTTTTCCATGGTTTTAATCCTCTGAAGCACTCTCTTCTCGTGAATGTTATTGTGATCGTTTTGGAAGGATTAATATTTAGACGCTTCTGCTCGGTTCACTGCAATTTGTAGAACGTTCTGCATTTTATTCCGCACTACGCTGTATGACAAGATTATATGCACACCCCAAAGCTATATGCTTTTCATTGTATAGCTTTAGTAGTAACTCATCCATGACCAGGTTCTACAGCAGAGCAGACCGAACCCCACCCTGTAGAAATCTTTTTCGACCCAAGCCACTAGTATCTCTCCCATACCTGCCTTGTAAAACATTTATAAAAACTCACTTTGGTAATGTCATGCATTCTTTCTAAGCATTATTCTACGTTGCACTTTCTCCATTTTCTTCCTGTGCATTTCTTTTACCATGACTTTGCTCCATATGGAAGCCCCATAAAGGATGATAGACTCGGCTACTGAACTTAAGACTCTTTGACTGCGTTCTTTTGGTCCTCCTATGTTTGGCATGAGGCGGCTCAGAGTTGTTAAAGCTCCACATGCTTTCTCTGCCGTTCTTTTGATGTGCGACACCATCCTCAAGTTCTTATCCAGATGAATATCAAGGTATCGAATTGTTTCTTGGTCTTCTATAACTATGTCTTCAATATTGGCACGTACTTTCTTCCGGCCTCCAACCAGGAGGACCGTTTCTGTCTTCTGTGGTGCAAGTTTTTTCCTTGTCATCCACTCATTAACGTGATGGCGGTCCCATAACTGAATCCTGCGGAACCCCACACGAGACCTCTAGCCCCACACTCTCCCCAATAATCAGGGCTCTCTCCTCTAAGTAACTGGCCACCATGTTGTAGAGGTAAGGGGAAATCCCCATAGTTCTTAGTTTATCGGTGATGCCGCGCCAAGATGCCGAATTGAAGGCGTTTTCTACATCTACCGTCACCAGTAGACATAACTTCTTGACACTATGCGGTCCGCTATGCGCTTCTTCTGCGACCTTTATATTATCACTATTAACACTGTCATTATTACTGTTACTACTTTGTTACCATTATCATATTGTATCAATTTTACTGCTTTTTATTATTGTTAATTTTATGTATGTAATGTCGATATCCTCAGATCTGGTCACAATATATTATCTATGCATCTATAAATTTGGCTAACTTTAACGAATCGTGCTTGTTCCGTCAATCATCAAATACATGCCTGGATAAAAGCATTAATAATACAGTACGTTAGAACTTCAAGTGCAATTAGTTAGGACTGTCAGGTGGATACTAACCTAGAACTAACTGATTTTCACTCTTCTCTTGCTTAAATCTAGTTCGCAAGTTTCTTTCTTGGATTTATGTTCTATAGTACCGCATATGCATGCGTATGTTTATATAAATCTTAAACAAACTCACTAGGGAAAGCGATAAGGACCCACTATTAAATTTATTGCAAAAGAACTGCAACACACGACAACGTTGTGGATAATTAGCAGATCTGGTATAATTTCTCGCATTTAGTTCCAATTATATGCACGGTGTCGCAGAAATGTCATTGTACTATTAAACTCACCTTATTAGTATCGACATAACTTACTTGTTTCAGATGGAATTTAGCCGTATTGAATTTACATGAGCAACAACGTGTATAATGAAATAACGGACAGAAACATTTGAAACGTGTTGATATATTTATGTAATTATTTTCACTTATGCGCGTTGGACAAATGCAGCTAGTATAATAAATATGTATATATAAATGCATATGCAATAAATTATAATTGCGTTATTTAGAACGGCTGTGTGAGTATTTTTACCTACATGAATGCTAGAACTGATAAAATAATTAAGGCAACTATTCTCGTTTATACGTACACAATTAATATTTAAAATATTATTCCTTGTGAATATGGTAGTGCGCCTTTAAACTGATTATCACAATCATAGTTAAACGCAATTCTATATGTAGCAATTAACACACGCTAGTAAATTAGCTTCAATTCGTTCTTCTGAATGAAATTTAATGTGTTGGAAAATGATTGCGCGGTGTATTTACTAGATTTAATTGCGCATAGAGTAAAGGCAATTCATTGATTACTAGTTTAACAGCAAAACTATATTGTTTTGCTGTTAAACTAACTTTAACCGAACTGGGTTATTACAATTTTCCGAACTTCAACACTTGTTTCGAGTCGTTTGCAAAATTTGCAAATGTTAGTGAACTAAAATAGTTTTACGTGCTGAATAATAACGCATATTGAAAAAGTTATAGCGTGATCCAGAGACAATTATGTATGAGTTCCGCGGGCAGCAAATATTAAATTGTAACCGTTAATTAAAAGCCGAGAGGTTATCGTATGTGACGTCTAAATTTCCCGAGGAGACATTTGCTAACACTCTTTCTAAACAAATTAATTGATTTGACTTAAAAGCAACGTAAATATAATAAAACTATTAGAAAAAAAAGTGTATCTGTTTTAATTAACACAAACTTTCGTCTCGAGAATTTTAGGTCATCATGTTCGAGTGGTCGAAAAAAAAATCCACGAGATGGACCCCCTACCTGGTTATATTTGTTCAAATCTTTAGCGCATGTATTTCACTGGCAAAAATACTATTCAGAGTCAATTAACATTAATATAGCGTCCTTTTTTTCTTTAGGTTGGGTTTGGTAAGTGTCTTTTCCGTCTAATGGATTTCAAATTACTAATGCATTACTAATGCACTTTTGAAAATACTGAAGATGTTATGGTAATAGTAGCATTTGTAATAAGGCTTAAGGTTTTTTTTGATTGACATATCAAGTAGAGAACTAATTAAATCATCAGGGCTTTACCCAAACATTCAAAATTACTCAGTAACTTCTGATAGATGTGTCCGAGTACGCTACTTGGAACAAAATACACATTATTTTGTTCCTATTTCCAGGAAAAAAGTGTTCTAATTTACGATCTCTGTTCAAAACAACTGTTATAAACTAAAAGAAGCTGTCTCACGATAGTAATCTTTGCCTCATGCAACCTCGTTTTCAACTTATGGGCTTCACTGTTGGTTAGTAAGTATATACAATGAAAAAGCGGCTATGATTATTATTTGTCTTATTATCCCGCATATGGAATCCGTTCGATTATAAAAAGATATTTCCATCGCATTATACTGCTTTAAATTTCAAGAGTACTCCTTAAATTGCAATGCATTAAATATTTTGGTAGTGGTGTATAATTACATTTGGTAACGTGGTAGCAGCGACGTTCAAGAATGATTCGGTAGATGCTCAATCAGCTACTTCTTTATATGGGCAACCAGCGGCTATCCAATTATATGAAATAATAATGAAGTTATGATAAAAAGGAATGTTATAATCACCCCTTGTTTCAATTTTGTAACTATACCTTTTTTATTTAAATATTATCGCTTTAACTTATTATTTTTTAGACCAAGTTAACGTTATACCGAAATAATTCAAGCTTTAATAAAAATGTGAAAAAAATAACAAAAGATTTTTTTTAACCATTCTGTTACTTACAATAAAATATGAGCATTTTAAACTACCGATTAAAATATTTTCCTAGTTCTTTGAGCTTATTTAAATCATTTATTGAAATATAAGGACATAAGCGCATATAACCGCGAATAAAATGAGGGTTGCCGACATAAGGTGAAAATTCATGGGATGCCTTTATTATCTTAGTACAGACGAAGGCCTGTAGGGAAATCGGAATCCATAACGTAGAAGGATACCATTTCCTTCGCAGTTATCCATTTTTCTAACTCTAATAGAGGAAATCCCTACTTTTTCGCTTCCGGTTGGTAATCTTCATTGTATGTGAAGAAACCGACGGTAGCAGTGCAATTGTTTATAATTATCAGTCGCCCTTGTGCAATATTAATCTAAAAAATGTCGCTTTAAATTTTTAAATTGTAGAATAGCTGTCAATGTAGTAATGTAGTAGACTACGACGGATTACGCAATAGAAATATAAAAATCGCTATATCGAAATAAAAAAGTTTTAAATAATATTTATTTTTTATGCGGTTGCCACATCATTTTACGCATATTCAGAATGTGCGGTCACCATTATAAGGAGAAGTTCGAGAGAGAGATTAAGCTAGTCTGGCCAAAACGCAGAGCGGGTTATAATACTGGTTCAAATAAATCGATTCAGTTTGGAACCTATAAAGTGTATAGGAAGAAAATATCCAGGAAAATATAAAGTAAAAAAGATATTTCTCCACAAATAATATGCAGTGAGGACGCGTGGATTGGAATAAATTCATTTAAAATTCAGGGGTTTGTTTTTTAGAAAAATGCTCGGATACATCAATTTTTATTTTTTATTTCATTTTTGAATTCTGCATCGAATTCTAAGAACATTTCATATACCGTGGCCTATATCTGAACTCAACAGTTCTCGAGAAATTTGCGATTGATTTTTTCAAAATTAATGAGGACGCTTGAGTTAAAACAAATTGATATAAAATCAAGGGTTTGTTTTTTGGAAAATCCTTCGGACACCTTGATTTTCACTTCTAGCCGAGGTTTTTTTTCATGGTATGTTCATGTATACAGTGTAGGCCAAAAATAAGTTACGAGTACCAACCAACTCATTCTTTTAAATGAAAATACTTATTTTGTATTTCTTTCTTGAATTCTACATCCAATTCCAAGTATGTTTCCTGTATTAGGTTCTACAATTCAATTATCGAGACATTTATGACTGATTTCTTTCAAAATTTGTGAGGACACGTGAGTCAGAGCAAATTCATTTAAAATTCGGGAGCTTGTTTTGTTTTTTAAATTTTGTTAAAAAGAAAACAGAACAAACCAAATTAAATGTTCAAATTGTTGACTATTAACTTCCTGACAATAAGCAAGTCGATTTTCAATTTCTTGTAACACTTCAGTTAAAGTTTGTGGCTGAGAACTCTAACTCTATTCTTCTGTTCTTCAATATTTTCTGGTTCATTGAGGTATACTTTGGATTTCAGGTAACTTCATAGATAAATTTATTCCAACCCACGCGTTAAAAACTGTATTGTATTTATTGCGCGTATTGTAAATAAATTATCAACTGTCCAACATTGGTTTATAAATGATAAGTTAACTGCAACTAACTTATTCCCGTTGGGCGACCCAAACTCTCTCGACAATTACCGCCCCTAGAAAAGGTTTGTAAAAAAGTACCCCAGGACTCTGTTCTGGGCCCTTCTGTTTTCCAGATCTATATAAATGATTTACCTTTATCACTAAACTTAACTACAAATATTGTTGTATGCTGACGATATTAATATTTTAATCAGCTCAATTGATGTTTCACAGGCTTTTAAATTAGCAGATTATTTGTATGCTAGAGTGTGTGAATGGCTCTCCATCAATAACTAACAAATTAATAATGACAAAACTAAATGTATTTTGTTCGGTAATAAACATAATAATAACGCTAGAGTGATAGAATTGAATCTACCCTCTAGATTACTTGGAGTAATTATTGACGAAGATCTTAAATGGAATACCCATATTGATAAGCTTTGTTGCGATTTATCATAAATATGTTATGCCCTTTATAATTTAAAAAGATCTTGCAACACGTAAGAGGTAGATAATTAAGTCTGTTTGAATTTAAATAGCTATCATCACTTAAACTTCCTCTCACGGAAAATAATCATGATGTATTGTTTACCACCAGATAAACCTACTCATTCACTTCCTAAGGATGCTGTTTATTGATCCGTCCAATAGCGGAAGTAAACCAGTACGGGCTTATTAGAAATATGTACCATCAAGATGAGACATCGATTGTTTCATCAGGAACGACTATTTCATTTAATGAGTTAGATTATTTCCAATAAATTATGGATTTGTAAAGTCTAGCTTACGATCTTCTTCATCTTCAGTCAACTCACAAACGATATGCATGTTCACAGTTCCAATTTTTTATAGATTTCAGGTTTTCGAGAGATATCACAAATTTGTTGTTGTATTCATATTTTGAAGCTTTAGTGTAAACTATATGTTAACTCAAGATGAACCAAGGTGCGGAAATCTGTTAAACAAACCAATGTCAAGGAAATTGTTAAACTGCCAGGATTTAAATGATTATTATAGTTGCTCAAATAGAAATGTCAGAAGCTACAGCACGATAACTTCAGATGAAAATTTTGAAAATGAATAACGTGTCAAGACATTAGATTCTCTGAAATTTCTTATTCTTAAACAAAAATTATATCAGGAACAAATCTTGCGGACAAATCTTGGCAACATTAACTGACTCCGAAAAACTTTCTTTAAAAATAGTAGGGAGTAATCAGATTACATTAGAATCCCAGGATAAAAAAGAATGCAAACAATGGGTTCGCAAGTAGTTTTGCACCGCAATGAGAACCAAGAATGTAAAGACCTCCAAATTGTGAGAGAGAGGATGTGGTTTATAAAAGGTCAAAATTCACAAAGTTCTCCAATTTAAAAAAAAAACAGTTAAGCACTGCGGCTTCATAAAAATGAGATATCGGATGAAAGCTTGAAAGAGGCAGGGAAGAGCACGAACCGTTTTAATTTTTTGAAGACACAAGTTTATTTGAAAAAACGTTGGAATAAGTGTGACTGTTAATAAACCGTGTTGAATGAAACAATCTGAAGCTTTGCATTTATTTATTAATGTTTATTTTTTAATACTTACTGCAAAGGCAGAGCACTGCCACTAAATTTAGTAACTGATGCCAGAAGACATTGTTTAGCCGTAAAAATGCCTATAAAACAACGAAAACTTCATCCTGATGGTTCAAACAATCTAGAACTCCATGACCCATAGCCAATCATGCGAGACACTGGGCTGTTAGCTGTCGCTCTATCGTATCTGAACCCCTCTCATTCAAATAACTGACTGACAATATTTAGATACTTAGTCACTGATTGTGAGCTTAAACAGGTTTATTAAACTGATCTGATATTATCTTACGATTAGAAAGTTTTTTAAAATGAAAAATAAAAAAATAATTCATTAGGTTTTCGATAGTGTCGTATCAACCAAAGTCAAGTAGGTACTGCTACGACAAATATATATGCTACAAACTTCCCCCCCCTCTTACCCCTCATCACAAACTGCACTAAACTGGACGTACGTTTCAATGGCAAAGTTATCATCATCAGCAGAAACACTGATCTGACAGTTATTACCAGTGCCACAGTTTGGCGTATTTTTGTCAAATACATATACAATAAAAATTCGCAATATGTTGCATCAGAATTTGATTGGTTATAGATTTTTCGCCAGTCTTGCCAGGTATCCCAAAAGATTGGATTGCTAACCACAATAACTACTAAAATTTAATTCAAAGTTAATATTGTCAATGTCAGAGTTTCCAAAGATCAATTTTAATGATATTGTCACAGTTAAAAATATATACATAACTTAATACCATTAACCTCCTTATTAAAGCTTAATAGGAACATATAATGGAATAACGTTAATTATAAATGACTATATTATTATTACTTGAAAGTATACTATATTAAAAGTAATATAGGTATAAAACAGATATAAATCGAATTAAGATAACCCAGACACAGTTGAAATATTAAAACACTTTCAGTACCCATTAAGTAGGGATAAGCTTTAACTTTCTGTAGCACATATTTTTAGAAGAAGAAATTACAAAATTTATTTTACATCGCTAAAAATTTTATGACTTGATTGACGCAATTTTCTTTCCGCAATTTATTACTTTATATCCGCGAACGGAACGAACAATTTGACGGTACAACGAATACGTGACGAAATCCTTCTTCATCCTCACAGGTATGACCAATAGCTGCAGCTAATTACAGCGGCGGTTTCCTTTCATCCTACACAGTGAAGACGATAAATCGGAATGGAATCGATGTTTTATTGAGGCGACGCGACGTAAGAAAAAAACAAAAGATAAATGTTCATTAAAATTGTTCCATGGCATTGCGCGTACAATTTGAAGACGCCGGCATCCCGTTGAAACGCAAACGAAGTTTATATAGCGAGGAATATATATATGAGAACTGAAAATATTATTTAATAATTGCGGCAGTTTTTCTTTAAAGCGGGTATTAAACATCGTTCATTACAGTGTTAATTTTTTCTCAAAGAACTGCGCATTCCGTTTTAATATGAAATCCTTTAAATGCATTCCGGCGTTTAATTATCACAATTATTTTAGGAATTGCAGTAATGTTAAACGCGGCTCTATAAAGTAATTTAATAATTGTTATATTTGAGTGAATAGGCTTTGTTACAGTGCTTCTTCAGTGGCGTAACTGCGGTTTTTATAGTAATAATATTTTTTAATTTCATCCAAACAAAATAAAATCTGATCCCACGACAATATATCACAATACGATATACGATAATATACATAGAAAATTCAAAAAAATTATAACTCCCATAATGCCAATCCCGAACCAGGATGAAAAAGGTGGACGGGCAAGAATATCAGTGTCGTTAAAAAGCTATAAGTTTAATCGGGCTTGAATGGAAAATCTAGAGCGGCAAATATCTCAATCCAGCAAACGACACAGATCAAACAAGAAAAGGGAAAAGACAAGCTCAAGGCGAAAGGTATGAGGCAAATCATTGATTGCGATTAAAAGAGCATCAAGGTTAAAGGATTCCCACAAAGATTATAAAACACCACTATAGAGTCAAGATCATAGAGGGCGATAATAGGAAAATGAAAACCTTCAAGAAACAATGAGCAACATCAGATGGATCTGGTATACGAATGATGCCTGATTGAAATGTAGGATTGCATCTACAACATCAATGTGATCCAAGTAATGCAGAAAGTATTCACTAGAGAAGTATTGTAAATTACCTGTTACAGCGAAGAAAGACAAATCTATGCTAAAGCAAAGTATCTATGTTGAGTCTTTGAAAGACATGTAACTCATATAACTACTTTTAAATCCAAGAATCTTCCAAAGATGCCAAGAATACTAGTCATAATAACATGGCGATATGAACCAGTAAGTAGTAAAGTAAAGATATCGGAATATCGATTATGAGCTGGTTTATAGTAGAACTTTCACACATTTTTCTCAAATTTTCAGTAGAAAATGATGTGTTTATATATTAGCTGCCCGTGGCTTACACACACACGTGAAAAAATGCCACTTAATTGTGCTCGTGTCAGACATGGACAAATGCATTAAATGATTAAACAATTTTGGTAGTAGACGAAATTAAGCTATGGAAGAACGATAGGTGAAAGAGTTTAAGTATCAAATCAACACATTTATATCATTATGACCCTGTCCTACCACGAGTGAAGAACTGACTGGAGGCCTTCATAACAGAATCATGGTTTATTCTAAAGAAAACGAGAAATGGGAGAATTAAATGCAAAAAACTAAGAGGTTCTATTGTCTTCATAGACATCATGTCACTTTATTTATGAAAACTAAATTATTACAAATCATCCTAACCCCGTGCTCCACCTGAAAAGGTACTACACGAGGCTACCTATTCTAACCCATATAGTACGGGTTCATAACAATTGAAATGATCCTACTCTAACTAAATAACTTCCCTATGATTTTTAATAACAAAAAATATAATACAGTACCCTCGCGACCATACGAATATTACTTTTGAAAAATGATAAAAAATGTAAAATGTAATTAGTTCACATAATCGTGAGTCTACTGTAAATCAGTCAGCCATCAGTTATTATTAAATGCGCCCATGGAACGACTTTCGTTATCTCCCAGCATTCGCCAAGGACACTGATTATATATAATATACTTATATAAAATCAATGGCCACGGAGTAAGGGAAAATCATGGCAAAAACCTTACTTTGGATAATTAGAACATCTGTTATGCATGATTGTGTTCCTCATTCTTCATTTTTTACGGAAGCCGTCTGACATGATGTCTTCAGTAATAAGGTCTGGGAAGAAGTATGCATTTATCCAATCAGTAGGCAAATTAAGTATCTGTGACATTCTCTATGTAAGACTGAATGTTTTTCCAAAGAGATAATGACATGTGCGATAATTTACTACATAGACAGCAAGCGGCGCACTCAATTTTTTTTGTGATGAATGTTCAAAATCATATCGTTAGAAAAAGTAAATTATAGTCAACATGACTTTCGAGGTAGTATCCATCCGTTACAAAGGGATTCAGTACTAAATGTTGAATACTTTTGATAATGTTGTTATGTAATTCGTATATTGGATGGCACAATAGTGCTAAATATTAAAGTTTACTAACCACATAAGGAAGCACAAACTCTTATTACAGATGAAATTACTGTGCACCCTTATTTCTTAAGTCAAAGAAGTTTATAGCCGATTAATACACATCCAAAGTTGTCTTGCAAAACTTAATCTGCAATCAAATGACATAGATATTTAAAATAGTAACCGATGACACTTCGAATGCTCAATAGTGTAGTTAACAATATAGCATTTTTCAACGTCTAGTCTTAGTCCAGTACATTTCCACACTAATCATATCCAAGCTTTTCTGAAGAATTTCACAGGCAACATAGTCGCAGTTCTATAAAAGATTTTTAAATTATCAGTATTCGATAAATGATAACGATAGAGACATGATAGTAGGGTGATTGCAAACGGTAGTGGATCCAGATTTCAACTCTATAGTGCATCGAAGTTCATCAAAAGAATAGATGACTGGTATCTATTGCAGTAACACTTAATTATATTGAAAAGCATAATGAGCGAACTGGTGACACCAAATATAGACAACTTCTTGAGCAACCTTGTTCTACAGTGTCAAAGACATACCTAAAGTCCGTATGTATTGCATTAAGTTAACAACCAGATCCAATATTTTAGCTATTTCTTTTATTATGGAGCATGTTGGTCGCTGTAGACCAAGGTACCCGAGATTTTTATTTATGCGGAATAATATTGAGGTGTTGGTCTATAAGAGTCTAAACCCATTTCAAGTGATGATGGTGTTTGGTATAGAATATTATGTCTGATTCAATAATTTTGCGTAATTTCATGAAATTTTATCCCATTTTCCAAGTATACTTTGATTTATCAAACTCAAACAAATGGAAAAATCACTAGGTCATTAAAAATAACTGTAGGATCACAAATTTTTCGCTCCAACATTTCATCTTGAAATCCAAAAAATATCATTTTCTATACTATAGAGTCAAAGGTATTTTTAGGTTATACAGTACCGAAAAAAAGCTGTAGCCAAACATCCAGTCTTCGCTCTGACGCACTATACCAATTTTAAAAAAGGACTAGGTATTTTAGATTGGGAACCCATATTACTTATCTCACCAAAGATATTGAATAGGTAAATACGTAATCACTTCGATTTTTTTTTTTGAATCGAACACACCTCATTCAATATATTAAAATCAAAACAAAGTTCCACTACTTTATTTTTACATACTGAACTGAGTTCAGAACCAATGAGACATCTACTATAGACTGCAGTAAAGCCACATAACCATAGTTTAGAAGGAGATAAGCGATAAAACTTATTTGCTAGCTAGGTTCAATTGTCGTTAAAGTGCTTACCAAAGTTCCACACCTAATAACAGAGATCTATTTATAACAGTTTACAACTTGAGTCAGAATACAGTGCTGTAGTGCTCATGTACATTGAACAAATTTTTTATTCTATTGATTGTAAAATAAAGTAAGTAGTTTATGAGTTATAAACGACAGAATAATGACATAAAATCTGTGGTTAATAGTTTTTAGTATTTTTTATCTTGCGACCAGCGTTTGCAAAATAAGTAACACCTTGTCCTTTTACAATTATTTTTGAATGAATATATACGGCATCGTTGGGTAGTGGATAATATTTGCATTTAGTCAAACTATGTTGAACACAAATAATGAGGGCGGGAAACATCAGAATGATATATCTAACTATAATACCACCATGTTGGCAAAGTGAAAATAAACAATCGACAGCTGTACAGCTATGACGTTCGAAGCAAATACCCAAAAACACTTTGGCAAAAATTGACCTGATGAAATGGGTTCATAATTATTAGAACTGGTTAGATTACTGCAGATATAAACCACCATTTTCTTTTGTAACCCAAAACACTGCCGATAAAAATTGCAGCTGTTAATTACAGTATTTTGTATTTTTCTTATAATTTTCTTAGACCTAGTCTGCAAACTCTAGGTTTCATTATCGTTGAACTTTTTTATATATCCTTCAACATAACCTTTTTGTATACGTAACTGTATTTGTATATTCAAAAAAAAATGAAACACGCACGTTTTAACGTTAATTTAGACTATAAAAGGTACACGCCCGAAAAATTAACGGTAAATAATAATATACACAGTGTATAATAAAGGAACGTACAATTTACTTGAAGGCCGAGAGCTTGTAAAACTTTAAAAGAAAAAAAGAAAGAGAATTGTCGTGCATCATAAATATGCAATGTATCAAAAATAACTCGTAAACATAACATGAATGTCAAGGTGAGAGCGGAAGAAAAATGTGTTTGAGTGTGATACCTTAATATTCGCTCCAGGAGACAGATTTAAGGTGAGATCCCGTGAGAAAATCGTTCAAATATGCTGACAGGCGTGCAAGACTTTTTTATATACGTATCCAGAAGTATAATGTTATGCGATGTAAATTACGATAGTAAAAAGGATCTTCACGCGTATTTGGTAAAAGTGTTGCAATAATTTTCCGATAGATCAATAGCGCCTGTTACATTACCAAAAATTCATTCCCTAGCAGTAATCGGTTTCCTTTATCATTACTATACAAAACATAAACTGCTTGAACGAAACACTATATGTGCGCACAGAACAGCATGCAAACAGCGCGTCTATGCAAATGTAAGAAACTATCCCAGTATCTACCAATATAATAAGACGGCTGTTACATCTTTATTTTACACCTATCGCTGATTCTACATTGAGCTACATGGGTAAACATAATTTCATCAGTGCAGTACATTATTGCAACGTAGAAATCCATGCAGGTTCGCGCGATCGTGAAACTGTTACCGTGTGCAATACAGAACCAGTTCTTGAAATTTATATTCATAATAATATTGTATGTAGCATATCAAGTACAAATTATACAATATCGTAAATCCAACAGCCCTGCCTACAGGTGTACGAATGTTTAATAAAGTGCAACGCACCGAATACAAAGCGGATAAAAGTTCGCGTACAATTAACCAATCAACTTTTAATTAGATTAAGTAACGACAAATGAAATTTACTAGTCCGTATCAACGCTAGCACTAATTGTAGTTTATGGACGACAGGATATGAACACAAGGGATTTTTATGTACCACTAACATTATGTAATAATATACTTTTGAAATTGAATATCTCAGGTTTACGTAAGCTGATGGAATAAGCGTACCCTGTCAATAAAAGCTCCAATTATATCATTTATTATAAAACATAACTTATTCTCCTTTAAATAAAGAAATAACTGGATTTTGTTCAACGAATAATATATAATAAGAATTAGTTACGATGACTATATGTTGTAATCACAATACGAAAAATAATTATCGAAACTTAAACATTCAAAGAATAAATAATGAAAAGAAGGAAATATAGTAAATTATATATTTATTATCTACCAAACAACTTCTAATTTACACACGCAGCAATGCAAATGACTAATAATATTCAATAGTGCATATGTACGTGTAACCTTATAAGTATATCTTCCTACATATTATTAAAGTATTCGTACTGCGTTTTTCTTTGCCCTCTGTTTATTCAAAACTCATTCATACTGCGTTCCTTTGATAGAGGGTTCTCTTTATAAGTACGCTTATGTACACTGCTCGAGAAAAGTAATGTCATCGTCTGTAGCGCAGTGACTATGCAAACTACTCATCATTGAGGTATCCACGTGTAACACATTTGGCAATTAAAAAACATCGTGTGGATGACGACATTAATTTTGTTAGGCAGTGTACATATCAGTGGCGGCTGGTGCATACGTCACAGGCGGGGCCAATACAATGATTAAAGTTCGTGTGCTATCGTCCGAAATACGAACATGTTACGAACTTATACGAAGAAATTAGATCATTGTAATGATCCTTGTAAAACGTAAGCACCAGCTGCCGCTGGTACATACGTATTGTTGTCGATAGTATAGTTTAATGATATCCAACACATATTAACAAGCAAATTTAACGTTTTGGATGAGTAAAGAAATCTTATTAAAATTGTAATATAATTGGAACTGTTAAGCTTGCCTATGTTTCCTTTTCATAATGGTAATATAGTTTTAAATATAGGATTTTTATGAAATATATAATGGATTTCGCTAATAATAAAATACCCTAAGTAATGGGCCTTATAGACGCGTGGCAATAATATGTTACTATGGAATATATGATGAATGTCACTAATAATAAATGTGGCTATTATTTTGTGTACACACCTGTTTGTAAATCCAGTATATATTGGATGTTAATTAATTTCCATCGTAGCCGTGATAAGTAAGACTATGCATATTCATCGTACGGTAACTGTATGATTTTAAGGTAGTTTCCTTGGTATCGATACTAGTTCAAAGGGGTGAAGACTTAATGTAGCTCGTATTAAATAAATGATTGGGGGTCTATTGAGACGAGGTGCTAGTTGATGAATATTTTCTTAAAAATTGTTTCACTTTTTCGTTAAGTCAAATTAATTAAATTATATTTCTGTAATATATTCGAAATGGAAAGGGACCTTCTTTGTGAATTATTATATTTACCATTGGGCTGAAAGTATAAAGAAGAAACGTGAAGAATTTTTATTATTAGAAGAAATTTGTTGAACTAACCTTTTCTCTTGTGCAATTGTATATATCTCTGCTGTTCTGAGTATCATGATATACCTCGCATGCTTGGAGGGAACTTACTATACCCTGATACCGGCGTGGTACCTATCTTTGATCTGGATCCTTTTCCTGTAATATGTTTGGTTTGTCACTGCGAGAAAATTCCATTCCAAAAAACTTTGAGGTGTGAACTACCTGATGTTGAAGGTATTTTTTATAAATTCTTGTGTAAATAACTATTTAGCATTTCGTAAACTTTGAGGTTATCTATATAATAAAGATGTACATCTATCTACATATATAAGAGCGGGTACTTTGAATATTGTTTCGATTTTAAATTGGAATTTAATAATCCAAAATATACTGGATAGTAATTGATATTTGACTTAAATATTGCAAATAAGTGTACTCACCTTGAGTAAGGGTCCTTATGCTGCTTAAATGTTTTTGATGTTTTATTGTACAATAAATTGTGCCCGTTACGGATATTTAGACTGTCTTTATTAATAAATGCTGGCAATACACCAAATGATTAAAATTAAACTATAAATTCAATATTAAACGAAGTAAAAATCTTATATTATATTTAAAAGACACATCACGTGCAGTCGTCTCGGCTAGAATAAAAGTTTATATTTGTTATTAACAGAAATATTAGCCGGGAAATCCTTTATAAAAAAGAAATCCCAATAATATATATGTATTGACAAATCCTTCATATCACGTAATGGACCACGATATTATTAAGAATTTGAAAATATAATTAGATTGCGATTTATTATAAAACCTCGAAAAAGTCCTTAATAAATGACGAAATATTACTGAAAAGGAGATTTCAAATAAATACCAACTGAAATTATCAATTTGGTTACTTGCGAGCTGGACGTCCAAATACCATTCATCAGGCTTACATATTTTTAAAGTCAAATATATCAAAAAAGCAAAATCCTTTCAAGCTGGGTGAAATCAAAGACTTACATAGAATCCACTTATTAAACCAACAAGACCACCATTCCCTTGGACAGATACAGGATGGTGTTGTGGAAGAAATTGGGGTCTCAGCTCCGTAGTTCTATGCAAGAGTAATTAAACCACAAAATGCTGATATATAATAGTAGTATGGTGGCCAAAAGTACACCAAGAGAAGACGGTCAAAACTCTAAGTGGTCTGGTTTCTCTGTGCCGCAAGTGCAATATGAACGATACCTACTGTCCCACTGGAAGAAATATATATACACTGTCTTTATTAATAAAAGCTGGCAATGCATTAAATGGTTAAAATTAAACTATAAATTAAAGTTTTATATTATACAAGTTATTGATTTAGAAGACGCATCACATGCAGCCTCCTCGGCTACCTAGTTACTACTCGTAAAATAATATAAATATAACTACTCATTGCTTGATAAGAGGGGAGGTTACTAATGGGCATGACCTGAAGTAGCAAATTCGAGACATATCAGGCATATTCTTAAGCTCATAGCCATCTAGTGAAGGGGGATTCTACTCTGAATGTTATCTAACAAAAGAATAGGTAGAATAGATTAAAGAATTATATTTGTTATTAACGGAAGCATTAGTTTGAGAGGAAGGACAAGTTGATGTGTTGAAAGAGGAAGGGCATTAAGCAAAAGTCAAAAAAGAAAATTATGGAACTCAACCGTCATGGTGAAGTGAAATACATCACTACAGAAAGACAACGTCGTCGCATTTTGCGTTTAGCATCGAATTCTACCTTGACAGTTAGAACAAATTGCAAGACAAGCTCAAACTACCTGCAGTATCTGGTCTGTACGACGAGTAATTAAAGCTTGCCCTAACATTCGGCGATTAAAAATAAAGGTGAACCTTACTTACCCAGACACAAAGAAGAAAATCTAAATTTTGCAAGACAGCACATGGGGTGGACCAATGAATAGCAGGAAGTGATCTTCACCTAAGAAAAAAAAATCAATTTAGACAGTTCCAGACGGGTATCGCTACTACCATCATGATTTAAGAAAAGAGGAACTTATTTTGTCTCGGTGACATAGCACTGTAAGTTCGATTATGGTATGGTGTCGGTAAAGAGCTGAAAAATACGTTGAAATATTAAGCAATAAAAAAAATAGAATAACAGAGGTGGTAGGACATCAAAATAGGATATTACAAGAAGATAATTGCCTATTCACAGGGCGCGTCTCATTAAACATTGGTTCCAGACCATTAACATTAAAGTTCATGACTGGCCAGCACTATCACCTGCTTTGAATTTAATTGAAAACGTTTAGGGATGGCTCGCAAGACAAGTATACAGAAATAGACGTCAGTTTGTTAGTGCAGAACAGCTATTCAACGCGATAAGGGCTATGTGGGAGGAAATTCCTTAAACTTACATTCTACGATTATACGCATCAACCACAAGGCCAGTTTTTGAAGTTATAAGAAACAATGGCGGCCGTAGGCACTATTGAAGTCACTTGTTTTCCTCTGTGAGGCTAAACAGATGTCCTAGTTACAATTGCACATTTCAAATAATTGTTAATTTAATATTTCCATAGCAACAAAAAATAATAAAACAATTTACTATGTTATTACCTCTGTCCTACTATTGTCAAATAACCTATAAACTGGCATTCGGATTAAAATATTTTTATTAAACTCTCGTGAGGTTAATCTGTATATGCAGATATTTGGTAGGTACCTAGCTTTAGTTCTTTTCCAGAGTTGCTATTATATTTATTTGCACGTAAACTAAATACGTAATTTAAAGTACGGAAAATGTTCTCAGCAACACCAAGAAAAAATAGAAAAGCGTTGGATAAAATAAAAAGGATATACCTTACCACGTTGAAAATGCAATTCACTTGAAATAAAGCTCACGTTAAATGTATAAACAAAAACCAATAAACCGCCTTTTCAATACCAAATACGCCCTCCGTTCAATCATAAATATCTATGGAGATCCATTATTCCATTGTATCGGAGATAACCCGGAAGTTGAGGCGTTTTTATTCGGCCGCGCCCCTAAACCGATACTAGCACAAACCCGACTAGGCATTTATCACCTCCCGGGCATAGTGACTGCATAAGGAACACAATCATAATTAATTACATGGTTGCATATAGTAGCAGAATGCGTCGAAACTCTCACGTCAAGTATTCCAAATATGCGAAAATATCGGCATCAGTTAAGTGTGCAACATGTATATGCATAAGTGCAAGAAGTACTGAAGGTTCAGTGTTTCATTAACTGTCCCCGCACTGTAATGGCACAGAGGTGCGTGTGATTTATTTATGGATGCGCCAGAAGCGGCACAATTCTCTCTATTCTGAGAAACTCGCCAAGCTTGTTAAGTCAATCTGTTTGCACACCATTAGAACACCGGTGCAAAGCGGTTAACGTGATTACTCTTTTAATATATCAGTGTCATTGTGACGTGCAATACTTGTTTGAAAATCGCTAATTGATTATATATTCAAATTAAACCAAAGTGTTAGATAGGATGGATCAGCAATAAGATATCTTCAATAGCAAAAACGTCATACATATGCACTTTTTTCAGATTATCCGTAGACAATCTACATATTTTTGCAAAGATTAACAAGGGCGTCTTAAAAGTAACTTATATATGTGTGGATTTCTGAAGAAATAGTTACGTATCCAATTAACCATCAATCAACCATTAAGTCATATATCACACTTAATATAAAACGCCAAAATAGAGGAACACTACAATAAATTCAGTTTAAGTAAATATAACCCATACTAGCGAGTAACTGCTCCATAAAATAATTATCCTGTTCAGTATCAACAATGTAAAGAAAATAAAGCTGATACAAGTGCAACTTCACAAAAGAATTGCAACAAAAAATGGATGATTGACAATCAAATAAAAAATCAACCATTGAAACCGCATATTATACCTAATTTCCGAATCAAGGATCAATTTACATGTTGTATGCTGTCAAGCGAAAACCAAATTATCATGTAGGCATGTCATTTCGCTTGTACTAAAGATATTATCAGAATAAGTGCTAATCGTTGTATAGAATTCAAATAAGAATACGAGATAGCTTTCTAGATAATGTACAACTGTTAACGAGGCCAAAAAAATAGTTTTTTTCTTCTTATTATTTGATTGGATTTAATAACAGTTTTGTACTATAGTAACCTTGCATACTAACGGTTTGAATATTTTAAAATATTTTGGCATAGTACTTGAAAGAACTTAAAATTTAATTCCTCTTTATTAAATAGAATCACCTTAAACTTATTATTATCGATTTATGTGTTTTATATATAGTTGGTGACGAATTAATTACATACTTTATCGCAACTTAATTATACAGTGGAAATAGTTGATCTCTTGAAAATAATCATATTTTGTTAATTCTCCCTATGTTTTCTATTTAACAAGTGAAGCATGCGGTTTGTTTCAGGCTATAGTTTGGACGTTCTCATTTAAACACGGTAGGCGGTATGCAAGAAAACCGCACTATATCTTAAAAGAGACTATATACATACGGTGTTGGCAAACGTACAAACGTGGCACTAAAAAAAAAAGCCTTGCTGGTACATATTTTGTACTTTCGCTGTCAGCACTGATATACTGCCAAAAATTACAGATTATCTTCTTAATAACCTAATAATCGTTTTGCCATATTTCCTTAGTTTGGTTTCTTAACGTGGTTTAATTTGGTTATCTTATTTTTTCAATGAATATTTTAAGAGATACAACAATTTTCACTTAATCTGAGGAATTTTCGCACCATGAATCAAGTTAATTTACGTGGATAAACACCTGTAACAAATTCAATAAACGTCGTCACACTTATTGGAAATTATTTTCAATGCCTAACTACCTTTTTTCAGTGCCGATATAAATTTCAATATATATTACAATACTCAAAAGCGATTCCATTTTATTGAACAACTGCAAATAACGTTTGAGCCATTAGATGCCATCATTGTCAAGACACCTAAATAAATTTTTAACAAACGAAAGCTGTAAAAGAAACGATAAATCTTAGTTTTGACAGGTGGTTAATGTCTCATTTTAATATACACAAATAAATTATATTTTAAATGTTCTGAGTAAGAAGTTACTTACACAAAAAGAAAACATTAAATTGTGTTATTCTAGAACTCAACGATCGAGTTGAAATTAGAATTAGGTTAGTTTCTTCAAAACCTTCATTAAGTCTTAGTCTGAAATATCTTTTTATAAAATATATATGTATATTTATAACATCCATTTATTTTCAAAAGAAGTAATTGTGTGGCTTTATTTCGTGAAATGTCCATCGTATCTCCTGACCAATTTATTGTTCCTTAAAGTTAACCCATTACATTGAACTTCAAATAGATAACATTCCCTTTTGCACACCTTATAATTATGGCCTTTTAACAATATATTGAACAACTGATTAATGGAAGATTAATGGAATCCCACTATGATGCTGTAATAATAAAAAGTAGTTTTGAATTAGCAGGGAAGCTGGCAATCACTAAACTTGTATCGTGTATGCAGTTTGATACTAAAACAGCGATAATAAAATTGACATGTCCAGAGAATCAATAACCAATTAATACTTATATTACTCTACCAATTGAAATTCAAATCTGATTTAAAAATATTTCCGTAAAAATATTGGAAGTGCTTTCTAGTGATATGGAGTTATACACGGCGATTTATTTTTGACCGTTGCCGTGGAAATCTAGCTTATTATTGATCATAGAAGGTAGATTTCTTCATGATACAACTGTAGACATTTTATACTTGTTATTATTGTAAAGAGTGTTACAATGGGAACGAAAAATCCTAAAATAAAGCATGTTTTTCTGTAGCATAATATTGAAATATTTTTTTGTCATAATGATATTCGAAAATTATGTTTGGAGCAACATATTTTGTGAACAGCTGCCACAACTTTGGTGGCAACCGCGTACCTCTCTGTAAAAATTTTCAATAATCCTTCCGCATAAATTTGGCGGTATTACATTGACACAACGCTCAATTTTTGCCTTCAAAACTTGAGTAATCGCGGGGTGTTGGTATAAATTTGAGACTTTAGAAAGTCCGAATAGGAAAACTCCATTGACGTTAAATCGAAAAATGTTGGCTAAAGCTACTGAAAATAAATATCTTGAAGAACAGTATCTTCTAAGTGAGGCACAAAGAACTAACGTGTCATGTCGCGTTCACCATTCACCGTTATTGTAATATCTGCCTAGTTTTCGAAAAACATATGGTCCAGTGATTTTTTCTAGTCAAAAATGCAAACAGTAACAGCCTAGGGATACATTTGTCTGTCATAAATTGACTTTTCTAAACCCAAAACATTAAATTGTCAATATGAAAATCGGCTTCACTGCTGAAGATAATTTAATCCACAGAATCGGCATTTACTTGTTTTTATTTAGTGATTCATTTGGTGAAATCTCCTCTGCGCACGGTCTGTTGGCAGAACTTGATCAAATTGGTCTTTGTATACATGGAGATGCAAATCTTTAGTGAGAATGCGGTTAATGGTGACAATTGACGCGAGCAATTCTTGCGTACGATGATAAACTACCTAATGGGCTTGTGACCACGCTTTTACACGCTTTTGACGCGAGCAATTCTTGCGTACGATGATAAACTACCTAATGGGCTTGTGACCACGCTTTTACAAACTGCCGTGATGCTTTGTTTTGTGCAAACAATCCCAGCTCATACTGCCTTTCACACCAATAACTGAGTCAGTACTTTCACATTTTGAGATTATTCTTTTCACAATTCAGGAGCATTATTTTTATCGAAAATTGGAAGAACTTTACAAGACGTAGCAATCAAAGTTTCATCATTTCGATGGCATTGTTTAGAAACAAAGATACGTTGGTGTATCGTGTAACGTTCCCCGCTAAATTATGGCAACCAAAATGGCATACAATTGAAATAATAATATTAATAAATCGTGTTTACTGTAATGCCAATTACAAAAATATATAATATTAATTTAATAATATTATAGGAATCATAAAAAGTGATGGACGCTACAAACAATCTTAGGCTGACATTCATTTCAAAACTGCGTTGTTAGTGTAATATCCTTTATTTTGGTTCGATAGATAACAAATACTTTCATATCTAACTAATGACTGTAAATCGCTCTAGAGATTCTGTATTGTATTTTAAAATACATATTGGATGGAATGATTTACATTCATTATTTATTTATACTTTTACCTATCTATCTGGACAATATAGAAAACTTTCATATCTGCTTTGTTCATGCTTTTCGTTAGTGTACGACACTTGTCTGCTGCCAAGGAAATATTTGATAGCAGATATTATCAATAACTTTTGCCGACAAAATCTAAAATCAGAAATCAGCGGCGGCATATCTTGGCCGGTATAATAATAACTTTTATTTAAAACTCCAATTATCTTTTTTAATTCACAACCTCTGAAATAAATTAATGAAGAAAATTACCTTTCCCAACTTTCAACTGCCAGAAAACTGCTTACTACGTATTATTCCTTCAAACGCATTTAGATGAATGCGTAAGCTTGTGAGGCTAATGCTATACTACAGGGAAACGGTTTAACGACCACTTATCTCGAGATCATTTAATTAATTCTTTTTATAGAATAATTGCCTATCATTAAAGAAGCATATTAGCATGACATAACCAAATACATCAAAAAGATGAACGTTACGTTCCATTACTTACCGTTTGTTCAGGTCTCTCGAAAAATCGTACGCCAGTTTATTCTTCTGTACTAATGCACTTTGCGTGTTTAATTCACTAATACCACGTATAGAGTCTTGAATCCATGTTGGAATTGGCGGGATCATCTTTCTTATAATTATGCAGTCGAGGAGTTGACGCCAGTTTGCTCGCACCATGATTTTTTTGCATTCTACTCTTAATTACTGCCTTGAGTGTTACCGCATATTAATTGCGAAAGGTCGAGAAAATAAACAGCGCTAAATAATAAGACATAATTACAGGGTACAGCCGCTGATAGCGCCGGTGAAATGTCTTTTCACCTTTTCGTAACTAAACCAAATAGATACTTTTCAAAGACTAGTTATTTATAGTCTCTCCATAGATATAACAATTATGTGTTACGGGGTTCGTTCACTTTTTTTTACAAAGAAAACAAAATAATAAAATACAATGAAATACAAATCCTAACATATAGGTTGACACCTTTTACGATCACAATTGGTGTTCGCTCTTAATCTCTACACTTAACTAGTAATCTAAATTTACTATTATGATAGCATTTAAGAAATATAAAATCGAATCGTAATATAGGTTAGTAATTTCAGCTTGGCGGTCTTTACGACGTGATAGGATTTAAAGGTAAATTCAATTTAAATATAGTACAAGAAAAGAAAAAAAAATAGTAAAAACTTAGCTGGTAACTTTGGCGTGTGGTGGTGTGTGTCCGGGAAGGTATTTATCGCGTTACGCTGGTGTCGTAGGCGTGGTCCAATTTGCTCCCCTGTACGCGTATTCAACGATAAGCGGTCTCCCAAATTAGGTACTTCTTTCACCCTAAGTTCAAACCAAAACAAAATAGGTCCTAAAGGACGGGACCGGATTACCAAAACTAATAAAGTTAACAACCGAAAGTAAAGTTAGCTTACCAGTGACCTAAAGATGACGCCACTACTGCTTGTAAACCCCTTTTCAGGAAAATATTGATGCAACGAACACTTCTCCTGGCAGCCCCAGGTAAAACAGAAAATGCACTCGATATTTGATGTTCCTCACGTGACAATACCCCACAAGAAACGTGGTAACTAATAAAACTTTCACGGAGCGAACTGACAGAGCGTGTGATGTGTTAAGAAGCCTGTGTGCGTCTCTTCGCTTAGCGAAAGAACGGAACCGGGAAATGCGTAACGTTAATCAAATCAGTCACTGACAAACTAACAATGCGGAGTAATTCACGCAAAAGAAAAGGTTTTAATGAACGAAACTTGAACTAATAATTGAACAATGAAAGCTGTTTTAACGACAATGAATTACCAATAATTTGAAAATGAATAACGAAAAATGGGACATTACTTTTGACTATCAAGACTAGAGATGCGTTGGGACCAGCAAGAAGTACGAAATTTAGCTGCTAGATGGCGTTACAGGGTCTAATTCTTAATTTAATTAAACAATAATCTTTAACTAAAATCCATAAATGAAACGATCGCAATCCCACGGTAACACTCGAACGAACTTCAGAAAAGGAATGTTTACTCAATCCTTCGAGCATGGGTGGTATAAACACACATTAAACTTAACTTAAATACTATGTGATTAATGCATTGCTAATTGTACTTTATGGGCTAAAAGTATTCACCTTGTATATATGATAGCAATAATACTTTATTTTTATTTTTGAACAGGTGATAGGCCCAAGTACAGGAGAACATTCATACAAATCCCGTAAAAATAAGAATGAATGCAACTAAAAGAACACAACGAAAAACTACTTTCAAAATTAAAATTAACTAAATATAAAATAAATAAAGGAAATGAGAATTGCATAAACAAAGAAAATTAGGTAAATTTTTTTCGATTGTCTCTTATCGTTCCTTCTTTTTCCATTAAATTTCCCATTCTGAACGATTATTTACGCTGTTGTCTCTGTTTTATCTCATAATTATTATATACATTCAGGATTAACTACGGTATTTAAGTGCTTCGATGATTGCTTGCACTATCAACATCGTCTTCTATCGCATCACTACTTTCACATAGCGAAATATTACTACCTACGAATTCATCGTTTCGTGAATGTACATCGGTAGTCCAATGTTTTTGTTTCATAAATTTAAACATCTAGACTTTGTGACAACTGTCTTTTAGCTATATTTTTTTAACTAATACCTTCTTATATATGTTGATTTGTACAAGTACCTTTCGCTCAGAAAACAACATTCCTTGTGTGTTGGTAAATTGAGAAAGATTCAAACTTAATTGGTCTTATAAATAGGTAAATTGCCTCCCAAGCTTTTGTAATTCTAAGCTCCAACCATTATTGCTTTATTAGTTATTAGCCGGGACCCAATTTACACATGTATATCAGGTAGCTGAAAATTGTGGGAAGCAATTTAACCATTATTAATAGTTGCTCTTTATTTCGGGAGGCAATTTACCTGCACCCCATTCCTTACTACAATTAGAAGTATAGATCATATATACTTGTAATTGTATTAAGAAATGGAGTGCAGGTAAATTGCCCCCAGAAATAAAAAGCAACTATTAATAATGCTTCCCACAATTTTCAACTAAAATTTAAATGTTTACTGTAAAATAATGAAGTTTAAATTGTAAACGGTGAATTATATTTAAAAAAACATAATTATTCTCTACTTAAGAAAACTGCAATTTCTCCCAATCCGGCCCATTACCTCATTTGTATAAATTCTCAGTACCTGCCGCAGAAGGGGTGTCTTGCCACTTACGCGCCTCCCATTTCCGCGCCTTACGCACCTTATGGATGGGTGTGCACTCTGTATATTTTTTAGATTTTTATCAATCAGAACAAGAAAAGGCGTAATTGTGGTAGGTTAGGAAAATCATCCGCAATATAAGAGCTTCGATTGCATTGACATAACAATTACAATTACAAATTTAGTGTTACCAATAGTGTTTTTGTATCTGTTCGAGTGTATTTCCAAATCTATTATTATGGCGTATAACTTATAGAAGGTGTTGACTTTTTAACTACATCAAAGGGATTGATTATTGATTGAATTAAATACAGTCGCGGACAAATGTTATAGGCACCCTAAATTTTGAGCGAATATCACAGTAAAAAATGAGAAAATAAAAACTTTTAGGTAATACAATATAAATATGTAGTATTTTAAGGGATCTTATTAATTTGTTGCATATTAGAGTGTTTTTAGTACAGCTATAATACTTTTTAGGTGGAAGGGGAAAAGTGACATCTCGAAAATATATAAAAAAAAATAATACATTTACAAAAGTATCTATAAAGACTATTGTAACCATATAAGACGATTAAATAAACGTTTGAAATAACTGTCACAAAAAAAAATGCAAGAAACATGAAACCCATTAGTTTTGTTAAAGGTGCCTATAACATTTGTCCGCGACTGTATAGGTTCTTTATACACGATTATATAGTTTAATGACATAAAGTCGGATATGGTCAATTGATAAATGCCTGTAATAATATGGACGCGAAAATGGGAAAATTCTTGATGAGCGCGGAAATGACAGGCGCAGAAATGGCATGCATCCGCAGAAGGTACTGGATAACTCGCGGTAATGCTCATTAGTCAAATCGTTATATCTATGAACAGACTATACACTGATGTTTTTTTTTTCTAGTAAAGGTTAATTAATAGTATGTATCAAACGTTAGCAAAAAACTCTTGAACAAGAATTTCAACATCTGCGCAACAATAGCAAAGTGTTTAACATAATAAATTTAACGCTTTTTTTTTTGTTTCAGGTGCCATGGGATAATCGACATAATACCCAGTATTACCTTAAACGTAAGTTGTTTTTAGTTTACTAGTATTGTGCCACTGTGAATGGAGATGCCGGGTGCTCCACCTGACATAAAAAAAATACAACTTCTATTATAAATAGGTCTCAGCTAAACTTGCAAAAATGAAAGAAGCTTGTAAAATTAATGCTTTAAATCAAATAAACTACTAAATTGTTTTTGGTGAACCTTTAATTTGAAAACTACTCTTCATTTTTCTATAAAGAAACCATATGAACAATTAATGATCTAACAAGTAAGTCTAGAGAGAGTTATAGAATTCTTTTCTACACCTATAAGCATTGCGACGGGTTATAACATAATATATACTCTGACTGATTCTTACAATGTTCATTACTATGTTACAATATGGGACCACTGGTTTAAGAATTGACTAGCCGGCAATATGACTGAGAAGGAAGGGCGCATTATTTCATTACATTACATTAAAAAAGATAAGCATTCCCCTGGATCTATTAAGCATCCTGCTATGTTATCTTAAAGTTCATCAAACAAGCCGAGGTTCTTAAACAAGCTCAAGCCACATTGTTGAATTGAAGATTCTTTTCAGGTCAAGCTTTCCAAAGATTAAATACCTGATGCTTGCTTGTGACAGCAAGACAATGGCAGAAAATGTGCTCAAATGTCTCCTGTGTGTGTGATACTCGTAAATCTGCAGTGACCTGTACAGGCAGATACAATTACTTTAACACTGTAGCGGTCAAGTTTAAATAATTTTTTAGACTTAACATAATTAAATGAAATGCACTCCTTCGCATGTACCAAACCAAGCCAGTTATTCCAATATTGAACACACGCCTGTTTTGCTCAGAAATGGATGAGAATGCATCATTGCCAATCTTCAGAGTCAAGCAGCAGTTCGGACTACACTTGTTGTATTCCGGTACCTTAAGCCAAGGTCTTCTGCTGAGTTTAGATTGGCTCCCCATTCACTTTGAACCTTTAGAATACTGCTATTTCTATTTCCTGTGCTGAGAGAAACAAAAATGCAAGTTAATACAAAATTGGGTTGTATAAGCTCAATTTATTGTAATTTGTATACAATCCAACCTTGCGCTGACTTAAAATATTTTTTCTTAGTCTGAATGAGTCTTTTCAAAAAAAAAAAACAATTATCAGAGATTACGTTATCGATAGCACTTTTCTTTTTTAAATTTGTGTGTTTTACTACCTTACTTCTTCTTCTAACTTGATTAAATTAACAATTAGGTTTATATCGTATATTTATACGCGCATGCCCTTCTACTTTCTAAAAACCGCCTACAGATGGCCCTGCAATGATTAAACACAAAACAAAACAACCATTGTTTTTCTGCAAAGCACTTATTCTTGATAATAATATTCCTTTATACGCTGTTTTGTGTTTTTCTACGGTACTGATAATTGAAAATATATTGTACGGGGAGCAAAGCTTTTGAATCACGGCTAAGGTAATATTATTTATTGCATTAAGTATGTGAAAGTTAGGAAACTCTAATATGTGCATGAAATATTTTTTTTTATTATAAATCAACAGAAATAAATCAAATATTGCTTAAATATCTTAAATTAGCCCCAAAACGTAACGTGATTTGATTAAAGTTATTAAAACAATAACCTATTCGATTGTGTTTTACTGTATAATATGTACCATATTTAACAAATTAAATGCGAATTAAAACACCACAAATCTTCGATTATTTGTACAACCGAAACTCAAGTACTGTGTACCGATCAATGCACAATTTAGAATTGTTTGCAAATAATTTTTAATTACTATTTCAGTGTGCTGTAGTTTCGGTTGTATTAGTAATTGAGGATTTATGGAGCTTAGATTCGCGTTTAATTTGCTAAAGATGGCACAGCCGTGAAGCAATGTAAATTATCGACCTGAATGGAAAAAGCGGTGATATCTTTTATTAGAATTGGTATAAATGCACAGTTGTACGGAAAACGGTATACTTCTACACCCAAGATTCCTATTTTCTCACAGATATTTCTCTTTACCAACGATATTAAAAGCAGTCGACGGATTTTCACTTTGGATCGATAACTTTCATTGTATCATGCCTGTATCTTATATAAAAAAAAATGAGATGGTTTAGAACTACAATTTCTAATGTTTTTGCGAACTTTGCAATAGCCTTTGTTCTTTGCTGTTGGGTAACACCACAGATTACAGAAAACGTGCTTACACTTCCACGCACTGCCATCAGCCATCTGCACGCACTCTATCGAAAGAGTGTTAAACGATTCTCATATACATACTGCAGAAGTACATACAAAAGTCCACTGATGCATCGTACCAGAAGGTTTTATTGTCTGTTTTCAAATAGAGAACTCAGCTTTAGTATGGAATGATAACAAAATTGTATTATTGCATAACTAATAGATAAATGACGTGATCCTGAGCTTTTTTTTTTCAACATTTACTTTGTCTTAACGTTAAACATTTATTATTTAAACGTTTATCACTAAAATTCTTTAGTGAAATTTGTAGGAAATGTACGAAAAAGTTTTCAAGAATTTAAAACTGATATTTAATTACTAACAAAACAAGCATTGGCAAGAAGAAAGAGACTTTCATGTTCCTTAACATTCTATACAAAACACTGAGATATTATCTTAGTATTAGCCATGTATCTACCAATTAATTTTTTTTTTTTGTATTAGGAACGCCATGCAGCCCGCACAGTAGGAGCAGGTCTGTAAAAATAAATCTTCGTTAAGGAAGTAGTTTTCACGGAAATGTACCCGCACAGCTTGATTCCGCAATACTTAATTCCATTAGTGGTACCTACAGGTGCGAAAAGGTCATTAATCATTTAAATGTAAACAGGATTCCGCTGACTTGAATTCATTTGCCTTTTTACTGTCACTGCCAGGTTGCTTTCACGTTTCGAATTCGCTACAATACGATTGTTATATTGTTCGAGTAAACAAGATTTCATTCGCGCAGCATAGAAGTTTATTTCTTAATTAGAACACTCATAATATGTACTTAAAAAATACGACGGGTGTATATATATGTTAATAATACCTTAGCGATATGTAATTAGCGTAATTTCCTTTGATTATACTACTAGGAGTTAGCTAAGATAGAAGATAGAAATACACACCTGGAATTATAATGTAACTTACACCCATATATTACGCTACATCCAAATTATCATAATTAGAAAGAATTCTTCCTGTGGTAGTTTTATTCATGCATCTGTATCATTCGAACAGAAGTTCAACTGTCCATTATATTCTAACGCTAAATCAAAATTTAACATAACTATTAACACGATGACAATGAAGAGGTGAATATGAATATCTCATGATGTTTTAGATTACTGTTTCGATAACAAAAAAATTATTCTAGAAAAATTTACGAAAGCAATCAAACCTTAAACAGTATATTACAAATCTAATATTACTGAATCCCACGTGACTCAAGAACAAACTGATTTAAGTAGTGGCAATTCATTTAATGTAATCACAATCTAGATTAACACAGAAATCCTTGCTGGGTCACAATTACTAGTAGATACAAGTCTGTTTTTCACTATCTTTTAAAAACACCTAACTTTTATGTTAAGTAGAGATTGTTTATATCAAAATTATTATACGGAACAACAACAGATGCTCAAATTTATAGTGGTAGGTAGAAAACAAGAACTCCGCTATGTTCCCATTATATTAATTATGTATTAATAGTTCATATATCATTTTTTCATTACTTTTTCCATGTCATGCAGATATTAATTAATTCTTAGAAGTATATTTCATTGGGCTTACAGTATGGATACGTATATTAACCCAACACCACATATGAATATCTGTGAGAACAAATCAAATTAGGCAAAATTTACACACATCCTCTGACGCAAAAATTCAAAACATCCTTTCCAGGAAGACAGCGTCTAATTCCAACTCACATGTAATCAAAGTAAAATTGACCTCAAATAAAAAACGGTAATTAGGCACAAGAAGGATACAATAACTCTTGTCGATTGACAATAGCTTTAAAGATATATTCATTTTTAATTTATAACCCTAATACCTTACTCTTAATTGGCTGCTGGCAATTATAAATTAGAGGTAAACAAATTGTACGTTATTAATGCCAATCAGCCAAATGCGATTAATGAATTAATTATCATCCAACTAGATGGCTTTCGTTTGAATGTTTGACGGAAATTAACGGTTAATATTTATTGAATATGCCATTTAAGTAAGTAGTGTGACGCAGCGATGTTTCCACTGTTGAAAGGCTGTAATTATCATCTATCGGGCCACAAATAGGTACACACTTTTGCTGCTATTACGATAAATGTGATTAGAGTGTGTGCGAAAATGTTGATGATGCATGACAAACATGTCTCAATTTTCTAAATCACCTTCTTTATAATAATAGATTAAAATGGTGATATAAAAATTCTAAGAATGGAAGTAATTTCTTTGAGGGACAAAGCATTGGGGAACAAGTGGAAACGCAAAAATTAAATTATAATATAATACTAGTAAATTAAAGTCAAAAACAGCATTTGACTTAAATTACTAGTGCGACCAGTGTTGGCTCGTACTACAAATTACTAATGGACTAGAGTTCCTCAGTTCCGAAAAATATTAAATAAATTTAAATAAATCTACTATATAAATACTACATATTACAATATAACATATATTGTGTTTCCATACCGCGAAGGTTTTAGAAACTGAAATTAGTTACCTTTTTGATGTGTTATATAACAGAATTAATGTTGACAATTTGATGTTCGTGATTTCGTATCTAGTAAGTGAACTCACCCTATGAAGATATTTTCTTGATTGTTTTGTTTTGATTTATTATGTTAATTTGTCAATTGAAAATGTCATGATGTAAAAGAATTTTGAATAAAATATTGATAATCCGAGCAACGTTTTGTATTACTGGAGCATAACAACATATTTGATTAATGATTAACTAATAATGTGTAATCATGAACGCTTGTCTCTATTTGACATCATACCAGGGCTTTACCACCAAAAGAATCACAACGAGGGGCGATTCGATTGCGAGCCCGGTTAGTAAAAACTCCCTATGTAAAATCATAAATAGGAAACGATGCGCGCCGATAATTGCCGAAAGGCCTTACAAAAATAAGTATGAGAAATAGATTATAATCATGGAAGTTCATACGTTCAGCGGCCCACACTACAAGTATAGCTTTAATGCATTGTCAGCTGTAACAGCGCATGTTATTAACAGGACTAGAATTAAGATACTTTGCTTTGTTATATCATGATCATGGTAGCGGCTGTTAATATCAATAGTATAACCGGCCAAACTGAAAATTAAATTTAGAACTCTTTCGCTAGGTGAAAAGTTGAAAATTAAAAATGTTGAAAGGAAATATTTAGCGAACGAAAAGCTAAGTATTAAAGATTATTGTGACAACTCCAATGAGTATAATCGCGTCAAAACGATGTTTTTCAACTATCACCAGGATAAAATAATTTTTAAGCAAGTACAATAAATGAAGATTGATTTAATGTCTTAGTTTTCGAACATTTTATTTTTTAAGAAGACAAGAATTTGTTTGCAAAGAAAATATTCTTTTCCGTTAATCTCTAGTACACCCAATATTAATACTGACATGTACATCGTTCCTTAAGTGAGTGTGGTATTTGTTTAGTCATTTATTTTTTATTTACATTTGCAATTATTTACACCTGTTTAGTTATGTTAAAAGCTGAGAGCACCTCACGTACAGTTATCACGAACCGCCACTGAGTATGACATATTAATATTACATATTCACTGAATGTATAAGGAGAGAAATCTTATTTTGATTCGCCAATTTATCCAGAGGCAAAAAAACATAAAATGAATACAACAACGACATAATGTAAACGATATTTTATAGCAATAAATTTAGTGTTCTACAAATATTCAATTTCTAGCTCCAGGAGCTATGCAAACTCAAAGGTTAAAGTTTACAAAAAAATTCAAGATAATATACACATATGAAATAACCACAACTTTCACAAGCACTTCTTTGCTTGGATTTATGGGCAGGTAAAATAATTGCAAAGAAGCCTCCACCTTTTAAAAAATAATAGTATGCGACTTATTTTTCGCCAAAAAAAAATGCAGGAAAGATTTAGCTGATATTATCAACGAATTCTCTTAAGAAATACCTTAAATATTTTCTGCTTTCTACTACAATGAGAGTAAAGATATATTTTAATTTTAGGAACAACCTAGATGTTTAGATTGATATGCTCTATTGTAATTTTTGGATCTTTCCAAATTGAATTTTAATTAGTTTTGAAAGATTCTCATATTTAGTGTCTTTTATAATTTTGAAAAGCTTTACTATTTTTTCTCTATTTTTAAGTTAAAATCATAGCTATCCCCCTTTTATGCCATAAAACTATGACTATTTCTAATCTTTAGTAAATCGTGTACCAGTTGGAATGTTAATATTCCAGAAGGTTCTGTACTAAACCATTTATCTTGTATTTGTAATTCACAATATAGGAGTAAGTGCCTATGACAGATGGTGGTGAATATCAGATATCTTTACCATCAGTATGACTGGATAAAATGACTGTGGTGTTTCTTAATCAACCACGTTTATAATCACAAAAATCTGACGAAAAGAGGAACACTGTTATTTGACGTAATATTTGTAACAAACTTTCTAATCTGTGAGGTAAAATGTGTATAATTGCAACTATGAGAAACTGCCCAATAGCAACTAGGTATAACGCGCAGGGCGTGGCAAAAACAACCACACTCGGAATGTTCAAAGAATAAATTATTAGGCCTCACTCTTTTGACGGGGATTAAATCTGGAACATGCCCAGGGATGACACAACAAATAAAATCACTTCGTGGAAGAACTTACTACACTATTGACAAAAACAGGAAAACAGGAGATTATCATTATCATACACTATCAAACAGCCATCAAAGTTCATACGTAGTCAGCTCCATGATAGCATGGGCGACTCTAGGGAAATTAAACGATGTAAGCAAAAGCGACAAGGTAACCAACCTTTTATCGGGCTCCAAAACACACAGAAGTGGAAGAAAAAAAATAACGGATAATCTTGCTAAAACAGGGTTCTTAGAAATCCAACCCTCTTAGGGAATAAGCAGAAATAGACCGAAGAGACTGGAAACTGAAGTAAACCAGAAAAAAATCCAACTATTAGGAGAATCTTCAGGAAAATGAGGCAAGCTAAAGCTCTTCTGGGAACTTATAACCAGAAACGATTTACAGAATACATCGACCTCAATACGAATAATATTCGTGTAATGACAGGTATCTGTTCAGACCATCGTACTCTAAAAGGACATCATAATATGCTTGAATTAGTAAAGGAATCTGAAGATAGATTTTGTGAGAAACTGGATTAAACACCCATCCATCTCCTCTCAAATTGCGCAGTATTGTGCAACTTTATTATTCTACGTTGCACATGGGAGAAAGTAAAATCGAAAAGGAAGATATACTTCTTGTCCTGCACTTTTTAAAAGGAGTAGGATTAGCCAGCTATAATACAGCAATTTCAGTTCGTAAAGTATCCCGAAATACAAATGTTTTGGGATGTTATTCATCTTCAAAGAGAAAAAACTCAGAAACATACATAATTCCAAGCATAAATAATTTAATAAATGCACAACATACAGTTCACTTAAATTGGGAAAAGCCACTAAGCGAAGATATTTTACATATTTAAGAAGAGACCTGAAGATGAGTGACTGCAAAAGATATTTTACGTATTCATTGCATTGTTAGTCGGCTAATTTTGAACAAGGTCACACTAGTGTATATCCCTTTTTAAAACAACATTAATAACATTAACATTAAATAAAACGCGACTTATATAAATTATCTCTACCAATAGATTTTGCGTTTCATTTTGCAATTGACGATATCATTGTGCAAAAGAAATTTGATCTAAAAGAGATTGAAAAATCGGAAATGATACTCCATCTGTATCATACAACATTGATATGTCTTATTCCGTAAATATTGTAGCTACATTACATTTGTAATAAAGAAGATAACAAAAGTCGTTAGCTGTAAATGCTGAAATAGTGTGGAAAACTACTTTCATTTCTAACGACAATCTGATGTTGACTTATAGACAAATAATATAGCAAATTATTTATATCTAACAAAAACAATTGCTCAATCAAGTCTGATAGGTGCAATAAATATTTGCTGTAATATTTATTTACGCAATCAATTACATGTGCACATTGCTATGCACGGCATCAAATCTCTCAAAGACTAGTTGAACTGACGTATGTACATACATATGTATGTTGATTTATGATATCAAATTAATGCTTACCAACATGCCATACGACCACATCTAGCAACTTTTTCCCTATTAATAATATACAATTCTGCAATCGATTACCCGGAAGTTAAAGCAATGTCATAAATTTTAAAAAGGCTTAACAAATAATATTACCACAAATTACCTTGTATCCTACCTTGTAGCTCAAATATGGCTAATCTTTGAAATATAAAAATACAAAAAAAAATTTAACATCTTTTTCATTGAGTAGAATATATATTTTATCAATAACGCTATTTCTAACTTACTCATTGTAAAAATAACTGACCGTAACCGAAGAAGGGCGACAACAGTAATTCTATGGCTAGTATTTATGTTCAAATAGTAAGTTATTAATCAACTACTGTTACATTAACAACAACAACACTGCATTAATTAATGTGGAAGTTTTTATGAAATTTATTATACGCATGCGAAACCATATATATGAAAAAAACATTCAAATAACTTATTAAATAGGGAAGAGCGCCCCTGCAACGCTCCGGCTTGGTTGTTTATGAGGGTAAAACAGAAAAGATCCAAATTCGTCGCTATTTATTTAGAAATCGTACACTGAGAAAACAGTTTTAATATAAATTTATTATACCAGTATTATTTTAAGTATAAACATTTTTATTTTTATTTTAAAAATATATTATTTTACCAGTAAAACATTATTTATTTTATATATGTTTATATTAAACTTAATATATATATATTAAAATCTCAACAATCGGGAAGCTTCGTTCAAGTCCGGAGTGTCTCGCTTTTTTTAACCAATCACAAGCTGCGTTGCTGTCGGCCGAATGAAATCGGAAATCATCGGTTAACGCTAGCGTTTTGTGAAAGTCACGTACACCGTGCTGGCCGCCATTACGCAGTGAAATTTAAAAAACAATAACAGCTCAAACAGGTGTAACTTAAAATGAAGTTCTTTTTAAAATGAACGGATATCCCAACAGACAATGGAAAATCTACTTACCACCTGTGGATTTGAAAATTTGGTGGAAGGATTTCTAGGTTAGTATTGAACATATACATATATACCCAGCTTAGTTTGTGTCCCATTTGCATTCAAATAAGTAATCATAAGTAACAAACTTGATTTTTAGTTATTGATAATTTATTCCGTCAATAAAAAACTGGATAGGCAGTACATTTTTTATCTGGCTACCATTGCTACTTCGTTGTTATTGGTTATTGGCAAACTACCTAATAGTAAATCTACCTATTGTTATGCACACATCATTTTTTTTTCGAAAATTTTGAAATAACTTGATAAATTAGATAAATTATAATTTAATCATAATCAACTTTTTCACCATATTGTGTATGACTAAAGTCTAAAGATCTAATATGTACATCAAAATAATTCTATACTTCTGGTACGTTTTAGCTACAGTCACAGAAGTCATTTCACTACCATCTACACTGAGTAACTCATCATTGGATAGTAACATAAACGAAAGGTTTTAGAAATTTGAATGACGAGCAACATAATACTTTAATCAGACCTAAGTTGGATAGTGGAATCATTAATTCTGAAAAAGTTTTTCCTGAGGTAATCTAGAAGTTTTATTTATAAAACTTAGTGACTTGAAGTTAATGTTTTAGGGTTTTAAAACATTATTAGATACTACACGTAATGGGAGAGCCATACTACATTCAGTGCAGCAAATACAACAACTCTAACACCTGAAGAAATACGTATTCTTAAGGACAAAGTATGTAAGAAGATATTGATGTAAAGATTGATCCGGTGCATGTAAATGGTACTTTGTATAAAATAAAGATGTGATACTTGTTCATCAGCCGCTTTTCTAACATATGGTAAGAATAAAATATATTTTTTGTTCTGGACCTGTATTGTATACTTTGTTCGGTGGAAAATTATATGTTTTAAGACAGTCATTTCTTTCATATTTTGATTCATTGTTATTTTTCATTTTCTCTCTTTGAAATAAACAGATACATAATTAAAATTACTTTATTGTTTGTCTAATATACAATGTTTAATCTAAGAAATATGGCAAATTACTTTTTTATTTATATATTACCAATAAACATTATGGTTTATGCAACCCGAAATTTGTATGATTATACTCGATAAGACTAAGTTACTTAGAATAAATAAATGATGAGTAATGTAGTAATTTATACATACCGAATGACATCAAAAAGTTGGGTATTGAACTTAATAATATAATAAATTTTAACATGTCAACGTGTTTAATTAATCTGCTATTTCAGCTGTGAAATACAGTAAATATTAATTTGAAGTTGTAACTAACAAATTAATATGTAACTGTGCTTTATCAGTTTACAGTTAAATGATACCATAATTAATGTAAGTTAATATAAATTTCCATTAAAACTACACAAATCTTATTTTAACAGTAAGCAAAAACTATATTTTTATTTCAAATATAATTTTATTTTATGTGCTACAAACAATATTTTAATAAAAGACATAAATTATGTTAAATTTAATATTTTTTTTTTATATTAAGCGATAACATAATTATTTAACGTTTAGAAATAATATATTATTTATTTAAAACATAAAGTTTGTTGAAGCCAAATATAAATTATTTTTATTTGCTTAAAATAATTTTAATGGATTTAAAACAAATATTGTTGCTGTCCCATATATAATAATAAATTATGTTTATGTGTAATAGAATTATATTTAAAATAAATATAATTTTTTCTCAGTGTACAAAGTCGATCATAATTTATGTAGTCTCATGCAAACTATTTTACTTAAACTAAGCAATTTAACTTTCAATATTAGAATAGAGGACATTCAAGCAACATCCTTCCACAGTGTCTCTCTCAGGTCGTATTGGGAAATAAATAGGGGTATACTACACTGTAAAAAAAGTTGCAGTAAAATTACATGTAAAATCGTTGGTAACAAAGTTGCCTACAATTTTACAGGTAAATTTGCTTCATAAGGTAAAATTTCCACCATCTAGTAAATTTCACATGCTGATGTGCTTTTCAAAGATTGTACTGTAAAATTCGTACGTAATATTTATATGAACTCTATATTTACCGAACACTGAAGTAATTTTCATATGTATTTTTATAAAGAGAGTAAGCAACTTACCTAATTCTTTTATAGCACCTAATAGGTCATACTGAATCGCTTCCCAGGAATCAAGAATGAACACGCTTACGCGAAACCTACGATTGTTTGTGACGTGCATGATATCATTGAGCCAATAATAAGTGCGACAAACGAATAGAATTACCTACGCGCACAGATAAATAATCCAATAACCAATCACATTGCGGCGTATGAATTTCGTATTTTCCATGATACCTATAGTTTTACCCGAAAATTCAAGTAAAAACAAATAAATATAGAAGATCCTCATATTTTTACAGCAAAATTAATAGTTCACTAGTGAAATTACTTTTAAAGTGCACTAAATACCTCAAAAAAAAAATGTCAATTTTACACTTTTAAGTAAATTTTGAGAGTAAATACAAAATTGTACATGTTTTTTCCTGTATTTTCCTTTTGAATTTTTGTTACATCTTAGATTTGAAACATGAAACATGAAAAAGCTATAAATTTTACCGAAATTTCTTTTTCCATGTTAAATATCCTAGAAAAAACATGTAAAACAAAATTTACATGATTTATTGTGGTAAATTCACAACGTTGTAATATTCCTGCTTTACCATGGCAAAATTACTGTAATTTTTTACAGTGTAGTATATGTATGCTTCAGGTCAAATTTTGCTGTTTATCTGACCTATAATACATAAAAAAAGTATAATGTGTACATAAAAATTAACCAGAAACTCACACTGGCATAATAGCAATTCATATTCATTCATTCATTCAAGTTAGGGTGGGCACTTGATGTCCGGGCACTTGAGCTTGGTGCTCATTGTACCATCCCTATTGATTCTCTTATTTCTACTCGAGCAGCTTGGTGTTCTCTATAAAGCCCAGTATCTGCCTGTGGAAACTTGAGGACCGTTCGAGGGCTCCAATAGATCTCTCCCGAAATATTTCTGCCTGAGTACCTTTAGTTTCTCACATGTGCAGATTCTACACCACGTTCGCTTACACGGCCTGTGTTGTATAGATGCTTTTTCAGAGGACAGTGTCCAGTTACTTTTAAAGTGCACTAAATACCCCAAAAAATGTCAATTTTACACTTTTAAGTACATTTTGAGAGTAAATACAAAATTGTACATGTTTTTCCTGTATTTTCCTTTTGAATTTCTGTTACATCTTAAACTTACATGAAAATTTCTTTTTCCATGTTAAATATCCTAGAAAAAAACATGTAAAACAAAACTACCATCCTCGGGCTAGAGATAATATAGGTTGCAAAGGAAAAGTCAGAAAATGTAAAACAAACTAAAACTGTAATAATACCATATGCTGTATAAAATGTAAATTATGTGAGAAAAATTATACGGAATAATTAAACAATTAAGGCAAACATACATGTTAAAATTATAAAGATAAAATGTATATCATATTATTTATTGACAAAACTACAAGCCTGATAGTACATTGTCAAAAATACTATATCACCTATCCGTAATGTTTTTAATTCCAGAGCGTCCTCTACACTGTTGCAGTCAGAAATTCTCACCCGCATGCCATCTGGCATTTGAGAGGACATACTTATGATTAAAAAGTAAAGAATATAGATGACACTAGGGTGTTTAAAACTAATGCCCCAACGTTTAACGCGAAGGACAAAACGTCAAATATTACTGGGTAAATCTCTAAAATTTATTATTGTCCAGAAAAATGCCAATCTAGTAATCTTTTATGGCCGCGCGCTTAGGAGAAGGCGTAGTTCCTAGAATTTATATCGCTCCACCACGTCTTAAGGAAGCATAAAAGATCACGTCTAGAATACTCTGTAGACGCGGAGACCAGAGTAAAGATGTATCTGAACTTTTAAACAGGTATTCGGGTACAGTAGAACAAATATAAAAGGCAAAAAAAAATCAACAGTTACAAATATAATAAGTACATAAAGAAATCATTTACAAAATAATTAACTAACTGGACCCAACTTCACTTTATCTGTCTTAATTTGATTAAAGAAAGGTTTTTTTTTTACAGCAAAACGTATAATAAAATATAGCGCAATAAAATGTTCCGAAATGACAGTTAATATCAAATAATTTATCTGACAATTCTCGATATATATTCAATTATCTCTTGAATATAGGAAAATTCCAATACTACCCTTATCCAAATAAGGAGCACGTAGTGTAAAATTTGCTCAACGAGAGCCCTCACACGAGGTTTTACTTATAATATAAATATAATATGTAACATTAAGCGAATTACAGTTAGTTCATGGCGTTTGTTCCGTATCTTCTGCGTATATGCCTGGTGGCTAACATATTAATTGGCCATCTTATGAATGCGATGGTGCGATGTTTGAGTCATACTTAAATTCCGCACGTCTGTACTTATAATACCTACTTTAACCTAATTAACTGAGACCAAGAATTAAAAATCATTTTAAAAATTAGGACATCCATTTGAATCCAACAAGATGTGAAGAGTGAAGAATAGAAGAGAGAAGCATATTTTCGGTTCAATAAACAATAGTTCAAGGTCTCTTTTTCTTGTATACGGTTTCGTACGTTCCTAATTTGCTCTCCACTAGTTTCAGGTTTTCTGTTTTATTACCGTCTTCGGTAATATTTAGGTATTGTACCACCATTCGAGGATTCCAATCACACGTCTTCTCTCTCTAATGTAAATCTTATAATAACCAATGCACCTAATTTTCTAAATGGTCGATATGTCGCTACATGTTTAATGAATTGAAATTCTTTGATAAATTTCCCCTTGTTAAGAGGAATCCGATATCTTGCGTGTCTATTACTTATTACTCGACGTCAATCTTGCTCTACCTTAATATTGATTGAAGTCACGATACTGTAATATGAGGGCGTGCGTTGCATTATAATATTAAAATAATAATTCCTATATGAGTGTGCATAATGTATATATATCTAACGATATTTATGTATAGCATTGAATTTGCCTCAAATGTAAGTACAATAAATCTATTTGTCGATAGCAATATTACCTATGTAAGTATCACATATGCAAGGTTAATAATTTGCATAAGCACGCATAAACGGTTATGAAGAGTCATTGGAATAACATTTCAAAAACGTTAGCGCACAATATTTATATGATACTGAGAATATTTAGAATCGCGTGTAAGGGAAATATATTCTGTCCCAATAAAACATGCTTAAAAATTATCATTTACATATAGTATTATATTGACATTTGAAACCTCTCATCTTAATTTGAATTAATCACATAAAGCACCTACGAAAATAGAATTATTACTACTTTGCGGAACCGTAAAGATACACGCAGATATGCACACGTGACTGGTTATGTTTAAAAGCCAAATACGAATCTGTGTTTAGCTCCCGGCGTTTACACAGTTTCCACAACTCTGTTAGGAAACTAGCCGCCCACGACGATCGCGTTCCACAGCACTCTTTTAGAAGCCAGTTCTGCTATTCTCTCTTGTAAACGGTTAATAATTTTCAAGTGAATCGGGGAAAAATGGCGTAACCATCGGTTGAAACACGGCATCGCTTTTATCAGGTTCACTGTGGCACGCTCCGCTGGTTATGTTGATTATAGGCATACAGATACACCACAGGTGTCTAATAGAAGGAAATTCTTAAAGAGAATAAAACTCTCGATACACAACAAAAACGAATAGAGAACGAATGGGCTACGACGCAAAACAATTAAACGAAACCGCAATCTCTCTGAAAATGTAACGTATAACTGCTAGATCTATAAAGTGGACTTTACAATGGAGGCTATAATTTCCTTTATATTTCTGGTAACACCACTCGGAAAGTATCAGTTTCGCAGCCGCGGATAACATTATGCACAATAATTGGTTGTAGAAATAGGCTCATATACAACAAAACTAAGAACATAAACAAACATATAATACAGCAGGTTGAACTTATATTTAACATCCCCAGCTGTTCGCGAAATAAGCCCGTAGCTTCTATGGAGAATAATAAAGATAATTGTTACTTTTGCATGAACCAAACAGAAGCTGTGCTAATTTCCATCAGCATATGATGCCGTAAAACTTATCTACACTAGAATTAATCATTTAATAATATGTTATGTATGTTGTTATCAAATTACCCTGCAAATTCTGAACTGGTCTCCAGAAGAGATTTTTGAAAAAAGTTATGCATGGATATTGGCAAGTCATAGAAGGTTATTTTGCTCTCTATCTCTCCATTGTTCTTAAAATATGCCCAAGCACACCTTTTTTTAAATTTCTGTTTCTCAAAAAATATTTACTTCTATTTGGAAAAGCAGGCCTCCACCATCAGTTCGTAATGTCCAAAACAAAAATAATTTTGAAATATTTGCAATTTTTTATTTTATATTTTCCTGGGAGAGACATCATCAAAAAAATCATAAAATATGACTAATTATACCTGCTTAACTCCTATAAGTTCGATTAAAAAGTAATGGGTGCAACATACTAAAAAATAAATAAAGTGTAATTATGACCACTACAGTACGTCCGATATGTGTCTACTATGATTCATTCGTATCTATTATATAAAAAAAAAAAAAAAAAGAACCAAGAATTGGATAGATATACCTAAATTGTAAAGGTGTTAATACAAAATGCGAGAAATGTAGGGCAGAGCTATGTTTAAACAAAAACAATAGTTGTTTTAATAACTTTCATAATTATTCTTTTCCGTGATGCATAATGCTGCCATTTGGCTACAAACATTTTTTTTTCTAATAAAAAATAAAAAAAACATCTATACTTATTTATCTGCGATGTTTCTATGAAACATAAAAGATTATAGTAATAATAAAATAACAATAATAATCTTTATTCATCCCATAAAACATTCTTGGCAAATGTGTGAAATAAGTCAGTTAGTGCAATTATATAAAATAATAGAATACAATAAAAGACAAAAGACTACAAACACTTATTACATAATTTAAAATGCTCAATTAAGAGTATAAGCACTCTTTGAGAAGGAATGTTTCGATTCTATGTTTAAAAGATCACTTACTACTTATGGATTTGATATCTTGAAGTAGAGCGTTGACAATTGTTAAACCCAAAATTCGTGGTGACTTTTCAACTAATTCAGAATCAAGCTGTGATTTGTGAAAATCAGACCTCAATCTAGTATTATGACAGTGAACGTCACAAACAGGGTCTACATACCTACTAACTATTGCTACCATATTTCGTGTGGCACGCTTCTGTACTACAAATACACGCAAACATTAAAATGTACTATAGTATTTAAATTATGCACTTATGTTAGTGACACAATGAGTTAAGTTTAGTTATTAAATTATTACAGTGAGTGTTCCATGATAATATATCGTCAAGAGTTATTCCGAAAAACTCCAATTCTTGGACGCGTTCTATTCATTATTTTTTGAAAAAACCATGACTATTAAATAATGGTTTATTATGTATATTATGAAAAATCATATGTTTAGTTCTTCTACATTCACGAATAAAAAGAAAAACATTGAGAAAACCACTTGTGCATTTCTTTTAATAGTAAATTAGCATTATTCTCACTCACATTGACAACCGGAATGAGACACGACTGAGCTACATTAAAATCTCTCAGATAGTGAGTTATATATATATCATTAATAACACTGCGTAGGCTTTCACGGCCGGTGTAACTATAACTAACAGTTTCTTGCGGGTTTCACCGTGTGTCAAAACTTTCGCAAAGAAACTGTTAGTTATATATCATTAATAAATATCGGAAACAAAACAGGTCCAAAAACACTGCCTTGAGGAACACTCTGATTAACCAGTACGCTCATTGATTTCATAAAATTGACTTTACCACACACTTTATGTTTAATATTAGTAAATTGAGATCTTCCTTTCATATAACTTTCAAACAATTCCGTGATAATTCCACGTATACCACAACACTCCAGTTTTGCCAATTATGATCTACACAATCGAAGGCACAATAACAGGAGATTTTTTGGAATTCAAACCATTAATTATAACTTCGTAGAAGGGGTCTATTGCTGTTATCGTTAAATGATCGATCCGATAACCATGTTGATTTTTAGATAAAATATTATTTTTATTTAAGTACCCAAGTAGTTTGCTCAACATCGCGTACTCAAAAACTTTAGAAAAACTATTACTAGGAAATTGTTAGTGGAGAATAATTACATATATTAGATTTGGATCCTTTTTTGTGTAAGGGTATTAACATAGACTCTAAGTTTTTTTTTTTTGAAACATAGCGTTTTCGAAAGATAAATTAATCAAATATATTATCGGTTCAATTATATCTAACTGTGATATTTTTTTAAATAAATCAGATGGTACACCATCCGGACGCGCAGTAGATTTACTTTTTATTTTCTTAAATAGTTCACGTACTTTATTTTCATCATACGGCAAAGCATACATAATAGGAAACACTTATATTGTCGTTTGTGAGCTGATTGTTTATAATAATTTGAGATATAATATTAGGTACAGATTCAACAAAGAAGTTATTAAATAATTCTAATTCCTTTATAATCATTTATTGTATTGCCATCTTCCTTTAATACTATATTTTTAGGTTCATGAGAAGTGCCTGAGATTCATGTATAATATTCCAGGCAGTTTTAACAGAATTGCATTACCTCGAAAAATTTTAGTAGATCATGATATTTTTTCTCATTCGTAACAGATAACATAGATAGAGACCAATTTAAATTCCATGTCTAAAAAAACATGCCGACCGCATTGCTGTACCTATGTTTAATTTAACCAAAAGAAAATCATCAACGAAAGACTATTTCGTTTTGCATTAAATTTCATACAATCATATTTATAACTTAGAAGCAACCGTCCTTCAAACATGTTTGTAATATTCTTTCGAGGAAATTGGGAAAGCTGTTAAATTTACACTCCCATAGCAGATTGTTTGTGTTACCCTTTTTCGATTTCCTCTAACAACTTTCATGTATGTGTTAAGATCCCGTGATGTACATCAACAGCTATTCCTAATTCCCATCGTAACAAGGAAGCAAAGATATTATTCATTTGAAGTGTTGTGTACAACGTTTATCCACAATTACCTCATGTGAAGAGATATTTTCCTCTCTGAGGTATATTATTGCTAAATCAGTAAGCAGTTTACACGTTACTTTCTCAACGACAATTTACAATTTTGCTTAATCGATAAACCATATAATACTAATCGACCGTATCATTATTTTGTAACCTAGTCTGCATGAAATATAATTAAATTCATAATTTAATACTGCAGCAAAACACATAAAAGTGGCCAGCATGACTCATTTTAATTTCAAGCAAGCCTCATTTCAGAAGTGATTAACTACAAGAATTTCACACCAAAACAATTTTCAGATCGATAAGCACTTGATAATCACATAAGTAGGTAGATATGTTTTTTGTAGTTCATTATCTTTTACAAGTTCGTTTACATGACATGGTTTTTAAACAATGGCTCTATTAATTCCCTTCCTACACTTTGTTATCCTCCTACAGATTTCTATTACTTAATTACTTCCTAATTTGCAGAAAACAAAAGCCAATTAGCGCTGTGACAGAATATAGAAAGATTCTTTTAACATTCGTATGCGGAACAAGACAACAAAGCAACAAGCAACGAATTGTGCTAGAGAATTTGGACGTTTGCTCTTGACCTACCTAGTAATGCTCTCAAAACTGAACTTTAATTATGACCAATACAACCTCAATTCCATGGATTTCTTACTAAAGGAAGCAGTCAATACAAATTGGTTATCCGAATGAAATTAATATTTAATAAACGAACTAAGGAAGTATACATGCATGCATCAGAAATAATGTGGTATCCCGCTGAGAAAATGAATTCTGTTAAAAGAAGTTATCATTTCAAGTATTAATTTATACGATATTAATTTCTTATAACGATATAATTGGTCTGGTTATACGCAGTGAAATACACAAACAGGTAAATTAATTTGTAATACCTGTCATTAGTTCATCAGAACATGGAGTGTGTTTTTTAATCGACCGTTTTAAAATTCCATATAAATCATAAGGAAAATATAAAATTAATTAATTATTTTCTTAATTTTATAATTTTAAAATTACCTATACAAATTTCATTTCAATTTAGAAAAGAAATTGCTGGATACATTCAATATTATTAAAGAGAAAGCGTATTTATTTTAGTACAGGATTTATTTTCAATGTTAATTACTATCTAATCTAGTTTTACGTTAATTTGTATATCCATATTGTATGTTATTTTATACGTCTTGAATTCAATTCGTGTGAAAATATATACTAAATTATTATTACAAAATATGCATTGAAAAAATCTTTATTCAGATCCTGATATGTACCACATTTTTACAACACCTGTAAAAGTCATAAGTAAAACAAACAATCACAAAAAGATTGGTGTTTAAGTAAATTAGAATAATAACAAGTTCGGATTCCAATCTTGCTTTAATTTAAATTTTCATTTCGCTACATGTTTCGATCCAGTAGGATCATCTTCATGCAAAAAAACCTTATAAATTTGTTAAATAGGTATAGAAAACTATGTGTCAATAAATAATATATACAACATGTGTTGAGAGATATCTTCAAATTAAAATCAAAACCAACTAATAATAATATCTACTTTAAAATCGTCTTATTTAGTACTTCATTAAGCGACCTGGTATACCGTCAACATATTTTTGGGACATCCTTTCGAAATTCAGAATATTTTATTCTCCCAGGCCAGATTTTTTTAAAATATGAGTGAACTAGTATTATTTTGTTTCTCTACTTTCCATTTTAACACAGCTCGTGAATTTTCAGGTGTAATAAATTATCCGTGAATTCTTATGTCGTTAACATATTGGAAACAATTTTCTATAAGCTATAGTATCATTTATTGTCAATATTCGTATTTTAAGTGACATAATATCTCTCAATAAGCGTTTCTAATTCATTGATCACCTGATGTAAGCCAGTATTTAACCAAGCGTTAAACGAAATATCATTGTTCTTTAAATTCAATAGAATTCTTAGACTAATTTCCAAACAGCACGTAATAACATCCGTCTCGGTATACTGAAATAGAAATAGATATTAGTATTTGATACCAATACCATATTAAGAACAAATAACTCCTTGTGGATTTATTGCAATAAAAGAATGTAGTAACAGACATAATAATGTAACTAACAAAGGACCTAATAAAAATCTAGTAGATCAAGGTTGAACCTGCGAGCGAGATATCATGGAAATTATTTTCGTCAACACATTTTATAAGACAAAAATTAATAGTATTACATGATTTGTTACGCAGACAACATTGAAAAGAGAGTTAATTTGTTACATTTATGAATTCCATGCATACATACAATAAATATACGCTATATTTCAGCCACAGTACAAGATATTTATGACGTAAACAAGCTCACGCCTACAAAATACACGCGTCAGGTTACATGCATGTTGTCTAAGATAGAGCATTTACGAAATAAATTGGTACAACGGTCTTAGGCGTGAGAGTTAATCTGGTCGGTCAATTAATAACTATTAAAGCATGGATATTGCGCAAAAAAGATTCCAGTCGTTCTTCAAAAATTATGCATAGTCATATGATTACTATTTGCATATGTTTATCGAAATTAAGACTCAATTATCTTAATAACGGAGACTAGATGCATACGTCCATCGATATTCAGTCATCGATTAGAAGAGAAACGTTTGGATTATTTTTTGGCAGCTATTTCTTAAGACACTCTCAAAAAATCTCACGAATACACTGACAGGATCCTTCTCTATTCGTTCTAAATATACATTTATAATTTTTTGTATTATTTTTTGTTTGTGTATACCACAGCTTTTTACTTGCGGATGTGTGGTAGAAATATCATCAGCCTAATTAATTGATATACTTATAAATGTCGTAATTTTATTGAGAGCGCAACCAAAACAAGAGTACAAGGTTTGGAGTTGCACCTCCTACATTCAAGGCTTACAAACAAGATTTCAAAATCAACAAGGACACTAATTTTAGCTCAATGGATGGTTCTAACTGATTTGTAGAATTTGTTATATTGATATAAGTTTTCTTCTAAGACAATGTATAATTAATTGAACATAATAAGAATTTAGAAATACAGGAACAAGTTACAAACGATGTGATGCCAAAAGCTTACAACATGGAAAGTTGTATATGCTACCTATAGTTTAGGTAAATACATGCAATACCACATATGAGAGATTTAGTCCGGTGAAAGAATGATGTTGGTAATGACGTTTCAGAGAAATAATGCCAGTTTATGGATGAACTCAAACAACATTGTGTGTCTTATAATATGTCGGGTCAGTTTTTATCTTGGAACAAGACAATATCTTAAGAACTACGAAACTAATTCAAAAACTCGTGAAGACGCAATGCAAGGTAATAATAATAAAGTGTTGTTTTGAGGATAATCCTGGAGATGACGGAGATGATCAAGATACCGATTCATCGTGACTGATCTGTGATGCTGCTAATCATCATATTATGCACGTTTGGAGTTTAATTATGTTAGTTTTCCGTTTAAGTTTTATGTTTCTATAACAAGCATGCTACAGTTTCTTTTAAATAAACACTAAAATTATAAAATCAAAAAGAAACATTATTCTAACCATCTAAAGCTTTTAAATGCTATAAATAATGTTTAAAAGTACAGATTTGAGGCAAAACAATTAATGCCAACAAAATATAGGGAGTTCAATTAAGAAAAACATGACTTTGATGTACTCCTCACGTTTGGAATGTATTGTATATTGTATATCATTTTTAAATTATAATTCTAATGCGCCTACACATATCTTCATATATGGCTGTTTAAAAATTGTTAGCATTTGACTTCCAGTGACTCATTGAATATAGTGAATTCTCTCATCCGTGGTTATTTACTCGTTACTGGTCATGTTAGTTTAATTTTCATTAGTCTAGTTACCTTATTTAATATTTCTTTTTTTCTTCTTATGACTGATTTCATAATCATTTTTGATTTTATAAATCAATAAAAATTACTTACTTACTTATCTTATAAAGCTGCATGCTATCTATAAGTATGCAGTCATATTTTTCTATCTTTACATTGATACACAAATTAAAATAACGTATTCTTCATTTAATGATTTAGATGGAGCAAAAGAACTAATCTGGCCATCGCGAGAATTAACCTCTCGAAAGTGCAAAGATTAGCATGTGTATGCATAACGGGGGCTATGAAAACCTGCCCAACAGCAGCTATCGAAGTAGTATTGGATCTTGCCGCCCTCCATATTGTAATAGAGGGCGTGGCTAAAAGAACCACACTCAGAATGGTCGAGGAAGGAACGATTAGGCATAGGCCTCAATCTCCTGACGGTGATCAAACCTGGAATATGCACCGAGATGATATATTAAAAAATTCAGCTTTGTGAAGGAATTCATCACAAAGCTCAGTAACAGGAGCGAGTGGAATCATAACACCATCTTGAACTTGAATAGAAATACCATCAAATGGTATACTGATGGCTCCAAAATAACTGGAATAGGAATATATGGACCTAGAACCACATATTTCGAAAGCTTGGGAAAATATCCAAGTATATTTCAGGCGGAAATACACGCTATTGAAAGATGTGTTCAGTTCAATATGGATAGAAATTATCGGAAGCAGGAGATTATTATCATGTTTGATAGTCAAGCAGCCATCAAGGCGCTGAGCTTATATGAAATCAGTTCCAAGATAGTCTGGGAATGCCTAGGGAAATTAAATAAGCTAGGCAAAAGAAATAAAGTAACCCTCCTGTCACACAGGAGTGGAAGGAAACGAAATAACGGATAACCTCGTAAAAAAAAGGGGCTGGAATGCCTTTTCTAGGGCCTGAACCCTTTTGCGGGTTAAGTAGCAGTACAATACTGAAGAAACTAAAAATAGAAATGGACCAGAGAAAATCCAGTTACTGTGAAAATCTCCAGGGTGTGAGGCAAAGTAAAATTCTTCTAGGAACTTATAACCAGAAGGGATTTACAGAATACATCAACCTGAGTAAGAACAATGTTCGCATATTAACAGGAATACTTTCAGGCCATTGTAGACTGAAAGGACACCTGAGTAAGCTTAGGTTAGAAAGGGAATCTGAATGTAGATTTTGTGGGGAACGGGATGAAACACCCATCCACCTCCTCTCAAACTGCGTAGCACTGTGCAGCTCGAGGGCGTTGCACTTGGGAGCATGTGAAATCGAAGAGGGAGACTTACCTATACTGAAGCCCTCTGACAATATGCGACTACATTAGAAAATTGTATGGGACGTATGCTGAAACGCTGCTGTAAGATATACTTGACTTATTCAAGATGACCAGAGATGCAATACAAATATTTGTTTATTTGAAACATGGAAAGTAAATTGCTTAAATCAGAATTAGAATACCTTATTATTACAATACCAAGAGCAGGGTAACTTCGGGGCTCCATACTTCGCGCTATTTTTGCCAAGCATTGTTTAAAGATGCATGAATAATAAATACCTCCTCTCAAACTGCGTAGCACTGTGCAGCTCGAGGGCGTTGCACTTGGGAGCATGTGAAATCGAAGAGGGAGACTTACCTATACTGAGGCCCTCTGACATCCTACACTTTCTGAAAGGAATAGGATTGGAAGGCCAGCTGTAAAGCAGCAAGAATAGAGGACACAACAGATCATTATCTACATACATAATGATTTAGACTTCTTCTTTCACTTTTTTCTGAAACAAAACCGTAATAGATATCTTTTCTTGCAACAATTTGCCCAAACTGCTTATTTTATATCTTGTTGTTCTTAGTTAGTGCACTTTGACGGGGCAAATGACGAGGAAGAAGACATTGGTACCTACCACCTGGTATCCGGACCTACCACCCTTGCACATTCTTGTGGAGAGAGAGGCCATAACTGCATTTCGCCTATGGCAAAAAAAAAAACGAATCAATCGCCACATACTGTGTGCATCTGTGTGATCGATGCATACTTCATTACCTCCTCTCCAAACAGAGAGGAATGGAGATGCAACGAAAGAGCACTGACGCAGGCAGATCTTGCTGGTTTACGGACGGTTCGAAAACCGAACAGGGTGTGGACGCAGGAATATTTTGTCGCAGCCCAAGAGTCAGAAGATATTACAACCTTGGACAACACACAACGATCTTTCAGGCTAAAATCTGTGCTATTGAGACGTGTGTGAGAGAGATGTTGGATAAACACTACACACACAAATCAATAAAATTCTTCAGCGACAGTCAAGCGGTGCTAACAGCACTACAGGCACATGCATGCAACTTGAGCTGTAAACGCACCCTAAAGATATTGAGGATGACTAATCTATCCTTGATCTGGGTATTTAGGCAATCACTCATTGTTGGAAATGAGGAAGCAGACATCATTGTCAAAAAGGGTGCTGCGGTGCAATTTTAAGGACCAGAATCTCTCATTGGCATAGCACCTACGGTAACTAACCAGCAAATCAGATTCTGGGCAAACCAGAGAGTGCTCTAATACTGGAACAACTGTCCTGATTTGGTGCATGTGAAAGAGTGTATTACACCGACTCATGCCAGAACCAATAAACTGCTAGAACTCGACCGTATAAAAATGTCAAAGTGATTGCCTCTGTCCTTACTGTAACTTATTACGCTGTAAACTAGGACTCTCTGAGACTTAATATCGACTGTGTTTAGAAGACGAGAAGACAGTTGAGCGTATTTTCCTGCTAGTGCCCTGCTACTACAAGAATCAGATATGTAACCTTTGGAAAGGCTAGCCCTTTCCTGGAAGACCACAAAACAATCTTGTTCAAAAAGATACTGAGCTACTTTAAGGGCATAAACTTGTTGAACTTTAAGATAACATCTGTTCTATATAGTAGACCTTAGTGGCCGCAGTGGGCGGGATGATTAATCGAATCATGCAGATGCTATCTTTTGCTCAACTCAACTCAAGTAGTGCACCATAATTTAAGTCAAATAACAATAAAAATTTATTCATCCGTAAACCAAAATAATTATGAAGATTATATTTTCAATAAACGATATATAAATATGCGACTACATTCGAAAATTTTATGGGACGTATGCTGAAACGTTGCTGTAACATATACTTAACTTATTGAAGATGACCAGATATTCAATACATATATTTATTTGAAACATGGAAAGTAAATTTCTTAAACGAGAATTAGAGTACGTTATTAGCACAATACTAAGAGCAGGGTAACTTCGGGGCTCCATACTTCGCGCTATTTTTTCCCAAGCATTGTTTAAAGATGCATGAATAATAAATTGCTCTGAAATGCTTTTAATAGTTAAAGCCAAAAGGGAATAAATCAAACGTATAATTATTTTAAATATACACAAGTATGTAGTTCATTTGATTTTTTTTTTTACATTAGGCACTAATAAAAATCGTGACTTGGGAATAACTGTAAGTAGTTCTATCAAATTGCAAGGTACTATTTCTTAGATACTTAACATTCTCTATTATATTAATACAAGGCAGGAACTTTAGTTATTGTCTTAGAGCAGTATACAGACGTGTTACATAAACATAAATTTAAATGGAATCGTGCAGACGTTTATGTAGCAACAGCAAATTTGCTCCAACAAAGACATCCGCCGTATAAGCAAACAATGTTAGCCTCCAGACCCAAAAAACCGATCTAGTACAAACAAGCGATCATTACCCGTGCAACAGTTACGGCGATTAGACAATAGTCCCGGAGAAAAAACATACGAATCTCCGCAGACAACGCGGAGCACTTAAGTTTCACTTACGACCTGATGCAATTTTACTTATTGTAAATTACAATTTAATAACTTCGTACACCTCTTCATTACAAATAATTGGCAAATTCTTTGAAATGTTTCTCATTTTTTACCGAGGTAGAAAATGGATCGTTTGCTGCTTACAATTACCTTTAATGTTCTGTACTTGTTTCTTCTTTTAGAACTTTTCTTTTTTTTAAAAAAAAAAAGATCATTTGAAGGAGTTCACATGGGCAGGTGATCTACAGCGCGTTGTTGCGTTAGAAAGTGGTCAGATCAGTGCCAATACGTACTGCGTATTAAATTATAACGAAACAAATGACTACACGTGTAATTGCAAACAAGAATTCTAACGACGATTCTGCCGTATAGCCATTAACAGGACGTAGAAAACGGCTAGTATTCATGATAATTACTCACGATGGATTTACATAGGAAAGCGCTAGAGCATTCAGTTTCTATTTAACTTTATATTCACTGAAAAGTCGACGTACCAAAATTGAATGCAGAACAGCTTACCATAAAGCATTAACTAGCCGCATTTTTTCCAATCAGTGGCGTAACTACAGGGCGACAATGCCAGGAAAAAGCAAAGAACTCCTAGTCCGAAGTGATTCCGTGTGTTTTGTTCCGAGGAAAGGACTGTATTTTATTTTGAATACATAAAAAGTATAAAAAAATATTTTGTATTTAATAGCAAATATTTGAGTTTATCGCCAAAATAGAAATGGTTAACTAGTTGAATATTAAACAGAAAAAAAAACTCTTCATCCATATAAAACTTATACAAACAAAAGGATAAAAGCGTGGTTTGTACTTCTTTATTAGTACTGAAACAAATATAACAATAATGTTAAATTTAATAGCAACAAAAAATAAAAAACAAGTAACTGGTCTTACTCATGGGACAAATACTGAAGCACACGTTAAAACAACTTACCCCAAATTTCACTATACTGAACCCACGTTTTGATAAATTCGATTAAACTTCTAAATATAAAATGAGCGTACTTCGTATAACGAATTTTATTGTGATGATCTTCTAGTGTGCCCAATGTATACTTAATTACAATCTTTATATGATAATTTATAAATTCTTGACTTATCTGAGCTATCTTGTTCATCCTTAAGATTTCCTAAAATACATTTAAGACTGTCGCTTGAAGTAGGAGCAACTTTTAAGTTGAATTAAGAGAAAATGTTTTGTAAACCTTTTGTGTAATTTGTAAATATAGTATTTTAACATACATCTTACTCCTTTTGTCGTTAATTTCTGATGTCTTACATTTTAAGATAGACAGATTTTAAGACTTTTACAGAAAAACTGTAAACTTAACTGCTCAAGAAAAATAGTGATTAAGTAATTACTCGTCTCAAAAACATAAAAAGAAGCTTCTGGGAAATATGCCAACGTATCCTTGAAATCAGTTACAAAGATTAGCTCTAAAAGGAGACAAGCTCTTACCCATTGTCGTTCCTTCGCTTTCCTGGTAAAAAAAAATTGAAAACAAAACAATTCATGCAAAGTTTCGCCAAGAAAATGATTCTATTTACTTCATCGTCTCCAATTTTCAACTTTTCAAAGAATTTTTGTAAGTAAACTAATTTAATATCAACAGGGATGCTGGGAAACAGTGAAGTCGCATCAAATGAAATTAAAACTTAATCCTTTTCAGTAAACGCGTATGAATTTTAACTGCCAAATCCGAAGTTTGAACAGCTATGAGGTTAAATTTGTCGGACAACCATTTAGATAACAAGTAACCTGGACTATTGATTATATACGAGTATATATCTTCATTCCAGGTAACACTGGTTTGATATTGTTAGCTTATACCTTAAGTTATCATTAACAATATTCTTACATCCTAATATGGTCATTTTGGTTTCTGTGATCATTTTTGATAACGAGTTTTTTAGTTAGCATTACATAATAGTCTTGAGATAAAAGAGTATTGATGCAATCCAAGTAATTTCCGTTATTTAAAATGAACACTGCGTTAGGCTTGTCAGATTTTACACAAAAACGGTTTTTGCTTTTAACCCCTTGAGCGACACTTAATTAACTAATTGTATATTAAAATAGATCAACTGTGTGAACTATATTATTATTGTTACTGTGTGATTGAAACAGATGATATATACAATTACCAAAATCTCTCGCTACCGAAGAGTCATTTTTAGGATTTCATTCAGTTATGGATCAGATTGCTTTAGTAATGTCGAACCCGATTATAAAATCTATAAATAATGGAAATATTCCTCTCAGTAAATGCCATGCACGACGATGTTAATAGCTAGGAAAGTATTTATTTATATGGGAGTTCAAAAAACTATAAAAGATATTGATCCAAGTTGATTTAAATCTAGTAGCAAATGATCCTGTAAAAGAAGTTATAGAAAAACTTTTTCAATTCAACAACTTCTTGCTCTTTTCTTTTTAGCATAGTATCAAGGGATGGAATGTATTATGAAGTTTCATTTCTGACACAATGAGCAGCAAGATATCATGCTATTTTCGAAAGTTTATGATGTTGAAATTCGAAGAAAACATTTTATTCAGCTCCAAAGCAAATAAGGGAAATGAAGATTGAAAACTATGATGTTATTATGTTACCACTGCAAAATTTAGCACCCTGCTGATCTAGTACTGGAAGCACTTTATTATAGAAGTACAGATTTAGCACATGCATCTGAGCGTCGTTTAGCTTCATATATAGGCAAAAATTGGGTAAACAGAAACACAAAGAACACTGGAACAGTATAACCAGGCAAATTCATCGTAAGACCTTTATAAAAGGACCATCAAAAAAGCAGACTGAAGATCTACTGCAGCTCAGTAGAAATCATCTTCGAACCATAACAGGTCCCCCCTCAGGACGCTGTACACTGAAAGGACACTTACGAAACACTGGAATCAACACCGAAGATACGAACTACATATTGTGTATTAGGATGACAAAACGTTTACCACATTCCGTGTCAATGCGAGGTTTTGAACGCAAAAACAGAGGCAATTTTTGGCAAGGCAAAAATAAACCAGAGGATTACTTCGATCAAGTAGCCAAAGACCTGAACAGATTAGGAGACTGGAATGACTGGCATAATTTAATGGATGTAAGAAATGAGAGGCTGCAGTCCTTCCGGAGACTCCATGGTAGCCGGCTCCTATAATAAAAAAAGAAGCATTGTCTAAATGTTGTTCTGTGTGAAGGTATTTTATCGCGTATTGGAGATCACTATAAATTAAATAAGATGTCACTTCTTTGAAGTAAATAAAATAATGTTATTATTGTATATGCTGCTTCCTTGAAAAATTTAAATGATAAATTTAAAAATAAATCGTCAGCTTTCAGACACGATATGGAATAATTGACCTTTATAAAAGAGCTTGCAGTTTTACTACTTATCTTGTGTACCATGGCTAATTAAGCTAACTATGGTTTTAAGAGGTTGTAGAAGTAACTATAATAAAAACACCGACCAGCTTAATTTCTTGGAAGCTCCAATCTAAAAATTTGCAAACGGTATTGCGTTGTTACGCCACTGATTCCAATTTATACTTTACAGATAGATTTACATTTTAAGACAATGGACATACACCAAGAGATTGAAAAGTATTTCAAAATAGGGTCAATAGTCCTTGTTGCAGTTTCTGATCACGATCGGGCATTATTATTTTTATTTACCTAATGTTACCCACTAAGTTACATAATTTCCTAGCTAGGAACGCCATTCCATATTTAGTCATCGCTGTGACTTATAACTTGCAACTGCAACATCGGCAAAGAAAGATCAGTTTTCCACATGCATACATATACGTTCCTTATACAATTCAGCGATCTAATTTATGCATCCTTTGACGTATCAAACGGTAATTGTACGCGCTATTAAGTTATGGAAGCCCGTTTCAATGAACTTATTTTTCGAGGCGCACTGTATCACAAAATCCTCGATATCAATTAGAGCCTTGAGAGCTTTTACGGGCAGTAAGTATCGCCCTCATCTGATAGAAGTTTAAGCGCAATTTAGAATCCTCGCAACTGTCAATCACCTAGAGAAAGTTGCGAAACCCTGGTACGTCTATAACCGTGAAATAGCTTTAATTGCGAACATGTTTTCCGTGCTCCTGCATTCTTAAATTGTAAGATATGTTGATTTATAAAATGTCTTTGATGTTTTATACATCGATTTAACAAATTGCGTTGGCTTCTTGGAAAGTTAGAAATTTTATCTTAAATTTACGAGAACTAGTATTGCATTGATAAATTGGAAAATTCAAAATAAAGATTTGAATAAATTAAAATTACAAAAAAAAATCCGTTGAAAAGCAGATTCGATAGAAAGTAATTCTAATCGAATTGTGTCCTGTCATAGGTCGAACTACAAAAACAATTCCATATTCAAAAGGGTTTGAAGTGTTATGATTTAAATCATTAATTTGAATTTATAATCACCAAGTGAATAATAACAAACATTTATTCTACTCATTTTAATTCGCTGAACATACAATGTTATTTTTTTAGCGACACAAAAGTGCGGATAAAAAGCAGATCTTTTCTTGCCTATGAACTGTTGTTTCCAGAATTAATAGTTGCTCCTGTACTATCACAGATGGCGTCGCTAAATTACTGCTGGCACGTTTGTCACTTAAGCGATAGAAACAAATTCAAAATTTATTATTTACTTCAAACACATTCACAACATTCCGTTTTTGAACAGTTACTTAAGATTCCTAAACATTCTTTTAGCTGAAAATGCTATACTGGATAGTTGAGTTAAATTTACCTCGTAAATTAATTCTACACTAAATTATAAAACAAGCTTTTATCGTAGATTATAAATAAATAAACTTTTACTTGATTACTAATAATACAAATTAAATATAAGTGTTAAAACCTCACCAAAAAATGTAAAATTACTTTACTTCCAGCTCTGTACAAATGGTTATTTTGTACTAGGATTATTACGTACGACGTTGAGAATTATTTCACTAGCACTGCCAAGGTACACACTCCATGATGACATGTTTTCTCATTATTATGGAACTAATTCCCAATAAGAACATAAACGTTAAGAAAACGTTGTTCTTAACGGTAACCGAACGTTTCGTAACGTTTATAAACAACGTCGAAGCGACATATCTATGTCCCGACAAAATACGTTGACAAAAAGTTACTTATTAAGCGTTATTTCACGTCATATGCTAATGTTATTTTAACGTTTAATTTTTAATAGAAAATATCGTTAAATAGAAACGTTTAGCACAAGGTGTATTTTAACGTTTAATAAACCACCTCTGTAAAACGTAAAAAGTACGTTTATAGTGCTACGTGATATTATCGTTCAAAACAAACGTTTATTGGTAAGTGGAGTTTAACGTTCATAAAACATCTATGTAAAACGTAAAAAATCGGTTTACAGGTAACGTAACCTCAACGGTAACCCTTCGTTAGTGTGGTGGAGTATGCCATACCCCAGTATGTTTGCCTACATACTGGGGTATGGCATGCTCCACCACACTAACGAAGGGTTAATAAAATTTCTATATCAAACCTTTATAACCACGTAGTAGTAACGTCACATCTGCGTAATTTAGTGAGGTGCCGAATGTATGAAAATCAACAGCTTTATAAATTATAGATGAATTATCAGGTTCGTTGCATTCATGCGCTCTAAGACGCTGCGTTATAGAAACTGTACAACACTTACCAAGTTCCAGATGTGACATATATGTTACTTTCTATTTACAGTGCCGTTTTATGTGGTGATAACGAAAAATTAGTTATAGATTAAAAGTAATAATGTCCAATACTAAATTAAATTTTATTTTAATTAAATCATTCAATGATCACATCATAGTATTGAACTCAGGATAAGCTCTTCAATGAAACATAACGCTTCTTCAGAAAAACTAAAATGTAATTACCTATAAATATAATACAATGCAATAATAACATAATAATAATAATAATAAAAAGATAATAGAATTCTTTACCAAAACTAAGAAAGTAACGAGGTCATTTCATTTATAGATATATACATTTTCCCTTTTTCTGCACATCCAGGTCTTCTGTCCAAACAGTCCATTGGGGCGTATATTTCAACCAGTCCTTCACTGCACTTTCTGCTGTATGTATGTATTGTTTAATTGTAACTTTAAATGGAACAATAGGTATCATAAGTAACACCAAGGACTACAGGCTGTAAATTTTAGGGATATATATATATAAGTTAATGCTTACTTTGATTGGTTTCCTAGATTTTTGTATTACAAACGAATGAAAGTATTTAATACTCACTGTATATTGTTACTATAGTTTCCGTATTATCTCTGGTTCCTGTTTTGTGAAAACTAAGTGTTCCTTCCCTTCCAGTTATGCTTCACTGCAACGACGTCATGTAACAGTAATTAGAATAATTTCTTTTACACAAGTCCAGATTTTAGAACCATCAGCATTCGCTAATCTATATATTTGAAAATAAAGTAAGAAGGTGGTGTATACTAAGCAACCAGGTTCTTCAAGAACAAATTTTAGAATATAGTTAAATTTTCTGACATTAGTGTTCTTATTTTAAGATGGCTACTATGCTGTTTTGCCAATTGTGTATATGCATATACATAATTATACGTGCAATGTGCATCGTATATGCAAATATAACCTGGATAGACTTAATTGATGGGGTACCTAGCTACTCACCGTTTAGTTAAATACACTGATTGTTGCGTATCACATATTAATATAAAACTTTGTTATAAAGATAAAGAAAAGTTCTAACACTCGACTAGCGTAGTAGACATGTGACTGCAAGCATACTGCAAGTGCTCCGTGTACGTTGCAGATGCGCAACAGGGATGGAAGAGTTTATTTGAAATGGGGGAGGGATGATACATTCATCAGTAGTGCAGTTTTAATACAATAATTGTGTTACCTATTGTTAAATACATTTTGCATTCATTCATGCAAAAGCACATCTTATCTTAAAACAAACAAATTTAACACCATTTTATTTTAACTATACTTATATTTATGCGTTGGATTGTAGTTAATAGTTTTTCATATTTCAACGTTGCTTTTTAACGTAGAGTAAATGGTGAAACTACGTTTTACTTTAGTTGTACTTGAAATATGCGTTACGTTTCAGTTAATAATTTTTCATTTTTCAACGTTGTCTTTCAAACGTCTTTCAACAAGTAAACGGTGAAACTACAGCGTCTTATTTTAGTTATATCTAAACTATGCGTTACATTTCAGCCACTAATTTTTCATTTTTCAACGTTGTCTTTCACGTAGAGTAAACGGTGGAACTAAAACGTTTTATTTTAGTTATATTTAAACTATGCGTTACATTTCAGTTAATAATTTTTCATATTTCTACGTTGTTTTTTAACGTAAAATAAGCAGTGAACTATAACGTTTTATTTTAGTTATATTTAAACTATGCATTACATTTCAGTTAATAATTTCTTATATTGTAACGTTGTTTTATAACCTAAAATAAACGATGCAACTACAACGTGTTATTTTAGTTAAATTAAAACTATCCGTTACATTTCTTAGTTAATATAACGTTTCTTCAATGTATAGTTAAAAATTGGTTATATAATAAACGTGTTAATTATAACCATTAACGTTGTTTCAACCAATACAACGTTAAATTCACGTAAATGTAACCAACTTGTTCTCACTGGGAATATTTTTATATTTCTGGAAGGGAACATTTAGAAAACAACATATATTAAATTAATCAAATTTTGCTCAGTTTAACAATATTAAGAAACAAAATACAGTCAAATCAGCAGATTTCGTTACATGAACAAAAATACTTTACCTCGATCTATTGATCATTCGTAGATAATTAGGTAAAATTAATTGTTTGAAGTCTTTGAAATAAGTACTTCCTAATTATTTTGATGGTGCAATTTATTTATTATATTTTAAATTATCTATTCCACAACCGATTTCAACTTTAACTTTTCTTCAGGTGTATATACTGCACGAGCCACATCAATTACGAACAGAAGCGTGCGCTTCATGCATGTAACAACGTATCTAGCTGTTTGGAGTTTGGATGGCTCCTGCGGTATAGAACTAATTATATATGGAAATAATTAAATAGTCAATTAAAAAACTAAAATGGAAGAACAGATCTAGACATTAATAAAAATATAAAGTTCTAGTTCGGTGCCACACTCTTTAGTTAACTATTGCATTTAATTATTTCTTTTTATACACCTGAATAAGGCAAATTAACGCCGAAATCGGCAATAGATAAATTAAAATGTAATAAATAAAATACAATATTACAATAATTAGCAAGTATTTTAAAGGATTTTTGTTGTCGTTTTATGGTTAAATTAAGTATTATCTGTTATTTATTTTTAATTTTGTTGTATTAAATAACAAAATCATGTTATTTTGTTATTTCGCTTTGTAAATGGTAGAGTCAAAGCGTCATAATTTTATATATATATTAGTAATATGAAGCGTATAAAATATTTCTAAAACAGAATTTTATTACAATTACAATTACAATTTGTACTTGATCGCAATGGTCAGACAATTCTGGTGGTTGAGTCGGCGCTTTAATGATCACGGGTCTTAAGAGATGTTTAGCTAATAAATCTACCAGATTAATATTTGATAACCACATCTGTCGTGATATTTATGCATGATTATTGGAGTGAAACAGGAGAGAATGGAGAAGTATCATCTTTACAATTTCTGTAATACATCTAACATATTTGCTACCATATGGATAAAAACTTTAGATTAGAAGCAACTGCTTAAAGAATGTGGGGCCTACGTTTGAGAAAAGGCTAACTTTAGCATCATAATTACATTAAGTTAATTGCCATTTTGATTAATCTAAACCCTTGTTTGTTTGAGCAGCACCTATTGATCAAATAAAGTCATTGGGTGTATTAAATTAATAACATTGAAGTAACAAAATAATATGATTGCTTTCGCTACGGTTTTCTTGTTAAATTAGCTATAAATTTAATTCAACAATATTTCAACCTGTCTTATTAATTTAACAAAATCCGCCTCTGTCTCAGTGGATATTTTCCAAAAAATTATAACCATATTTGACGTTTTTTAATTACACAGTTAGCTCGATGTTTTGCTTTCATTAGAATAATTATGTTACCTGCAGTTACAGTCGAACGAATAATCTAAGAGAAAAATGTTTTCCATCAAATGAAGGCATGTCCTATTTTTGAATGAACACTCTTCAAATTTATTGCTTACTACAGGGTTGAATTTAATTATTAAAGACATTTTACTAGGATTCTGTACAAACCGAGTAAATGTCTACCGTGATAAATATATTGCTAGTTTTCTAGTAAATACCGATGTGTGGTATGTTAGAATAGGTACCGATTTCTACTCGTTTCAAACAAGATATCGGCCAGAACACAAAGTGATAAATGGTTGTGACAGTACTACATAAATTTTAAACGAAATAGTGCAAATATGTTAATTATCATTGAATGTCGTTTTATTACGAGTATAAAAAAGAAATAAATTATATGAAATTTCTCCGGATTTTATTGACATCCGATTGATGACTTCAGTAAATATGAGAGACACATGTAAGTTTCTATTCGCATAGATTGCTTTACCCATCACTGTTAAGGTAGTATAGAAGCAGTAGTTTAAACAGTCCGACTTCGTGTTGTATACAGGGAATGTAATCGACCTCAGCCACTACACAAAATAAACTTCTTGCGGGATTTCATCGAGACGTATCGAGCAATCTATTTCGATCATTTACCATCCACAGGGAACATATTTCTCCATCTGCTTCTTTCTGTGGTCTTCGAAATAACTTCTGTTATCTAGTAGACAGTTAGTGCGAGCAATTGTACGTTTCCACGTCTATTAATCACTCGAATCTAGCGGAGCCATTACAAGAAGCAAACATTTATCACTTGTACAGTTCCGCATGGTCACTTGGTCAGAGCCCCGAGCAGCACCTATTAGGAAGTACCGACAATCGTTGAGATGCCCCTCGGAGGGAACGATAATGTTCTGGCTGGTGAAAATTTAGTTCCAGATCACCAGCTAATAGAAACGTATAATTTGCATGCTTGTCGGCGGGGTATTTACTGTAATTTGATAATTATATCGGAATTGCATCCAAGAATTCAGAACACTCAATCCAGTGCAGTTAGACGGGCACAAAAACTAGTTTCTAGATCGATGCATATTTGCGCGTATTTACTGAAGGAAAAACAATTTTCGCATTGGCTTATGGAAGCATTTGATATCTAAAAATTACCAATAGCTTTGACTTTTCATATCTCTGTAATTAACGCTCAAATATGCACACGAGTTACATAATCGATGCCAGGCCAATTAGTGGGTGTCATAAACATACATAACATAAAGGTATTCAGATCACTTTTAAACCATAATAGTGCAGACGCTAATTATGCTAGTATCCGGAGAGCCGTTAATTTAAATAATTTATTTGCTTCTAATGTGTCCGTTAGTCAATAGCATCACGATATTCCAATATCCCGCCTAAATTACTAAGTTTATTTGAATAGATAAGGAGTTTGAACATGCGTTATTGACAAGCTTTCGAGAACTGTACAACCTCTGGAACTATTGATATGTTAATATGCGTGACAGACATTTGCAGCAATTAAGACAATTATAATGCTAATCAGATTGGGTAATTATGATTCAGTTAACAAGCAACACAAAAACTTACTTAGAATATATGCTCAATTATATATTGCAAAACTTCGTAAGCTAATCAATCTTTATCATATCTTTTCATTGTACTTACAATTTTGTTGGCACACAAGAGAAATAGTTGCCTTTTAGAATGTTGCCTAAATTTATATTTGTTTTATTACTGGAATCTTCTTTCTTTCAGACCTTCCTACCTTGTCGTTATACATGCTTTCATGGACTAGTTTTTATTCAGCAACACTATCCTATTGTTTCTGCCTGCCTTGCTTAATTTTGCTTTGGATTTCCAAACTTACTTTTTTACTGTTACTTTTTCTTGTTGTCAATAAAATTTGCGTTTCTTTGATTTCCGCAATGTCCTTATTACTTTTCGCAATTTTCACTCTTCGTAGTTGAAAGTCCTTCAAAAACTGCTTTTACTTTTTACGGTTTCTTTAGTTGATATTTTGTTACATTCTTTGTATCTTAGATTCATTTCCCAATCTTCCTCCTTCCCATCTTTGTAAACTCATATATGCTTATTATTTTCATTTTTAAATGGTGTTTATTAAACTTCATATATCATGTTAGTATGTTTCGCTTTTAATAAAGTGTTTCTGAACTAGTTTCACCCCCTAATTTAATTTGTTCTTTCAAATTCATATCGAAGGGGGATAAAATGTAAACCAACCAACTGAACCAATGGTGATAAGCAGTCATATGATGGGAGAGTGGATTTCATATCTTAAACCGTGAAATAGTTTCGATTGCAACTCTGTTAATTCATTTATTTTCATGACAAACGGGAGGGAGGTAACGCACTCGTTTTCGAAACGCGCGATAACTTCATTTCTGACGAAAGAAAATGCTCATGGTATTCAACTTTTCAGCGACAGAATGAATCATACAAATAAATCATTCACCCATCATTATGGCAACCTTTTGGATTTTAGAATAACTATGTTCGTGTTAGTGCAATTAATAGCAAATTATATAAATATAACAAAATAGAATTCAAAATGCAATATAATTAGCATGAACACAATACGTCAGTATCTAGGGGACTATATTACAGCTTTAAACATAAAAATATAGCAGTATTAAGTATTACCTTAACAATGTAATGCTTATCACCCAGATTATTTTTTTTTTAGATTGAAATATACATATATTTAATTTATATTCTACAAAATACTAGCAACCAAATTTTAACTAAAGGGTAGCTAAGCCTACATAGCGTGGACATTATCTAAATTAGAATCTACATAATCAATTTTGCAAAAAATGTAGTATTATTATATTAGCTCAACAAGTAATAACAAATTTTGATAGTATTAATAAAGCAAGAGATATTCCAAAACGATTATCCAAATTACCTTATCAATGAAATACTTAAACAGAGAACATTCCATTTTGATAAGAAATCAACAAAAATGTAAAAAAAAGGTTTAATATAAAATAATTATCTGAAAGAACAAATGAAATCAGACGTTTTACCTTTAAAATGGTAAATCAAAACAATAATAAAGAAAACAAAAATACTCCAAACTGTGGTATTGGTAATGCGGGTTTAGGAGAAGTTTACCCATAATAAAGAACAGACTCTAATTTACACAAAATTAAGATAAGAAATATAAAACAATAAAACATCACACTTATAAAATAAAGTGTCAAAACTGTGATGATGTATATATTGGTGAAAATATGAGATACTTGGAACACTGAAGAAAAGGAAATAAACACGATATATAGCAAATTATACATTTGATTTTAGCAATATACCAATTTTAAATAAAAAACAAATTTTAAATATACGCAATTTATTCAAAAAAATTCAAATTTATAAATACATAAATCATAAAACCTTATAACTTCATTCTAAAACTAAATGAAACAGTATACCTTTCAGAAATCTTTTTACTAAAAATCGATAACTTTAATTCATGTTTAACCAGAAAGTTAAAATTGACATACATATTTAAAAAGCAATCTTTATATAAAGCAAAAGTTATATTTCAAATTAGGACAAAAATTACTGACTTCACCAGCAACTAAACAAACATGTTTCTTATATATTTAGGTCACCTCATGTATGTCAACAATTTAATATATAACAAAGGTTTAATAAAAGAAATCGAAACATCTTATACCTAGTTTTTTTAATAAATGTTATTAAAGATCAAACGAATCAAGAAGGATATATGAAAAGATTAATTTTGATCAAGAAAAAAGGAATTCAACTACCTAAATATTGTATATTTTATATTGAATATTGTCATTAAACAGGTTCTTATTCTCTGACATTTAAACTACTAATACTAAACTTTAAATAATTAAATACTAATAATATAACTAATTATTTCAATTAAAGAAAGAAAATACAAAGCATACACAAAAGATACAAATTAACAAATAAATATACGTTGAAAACGAGTGAACAACTCCAAATTTATAATTAATAAATTCGTCAAATGAGTAAAACGCTTGCTCCAGCAATACAGTCCTCAATTTATGGTGAAATGTTTTTAAATTAGTAGAATCTACTATGAAAGAAGAAGAAGTCTGTTTTTAGAAGATTACTATTATTGTAGGTACGGGGATTATAAGAATGAATTCATTTCCAATATTTTTTCAATTATACCTTAGGATTTAAACATTTCTTTCAAATTGGTTATGTATATAAATTTGAAATCTGTTGCAGCTTTTGTAAATCGAGAAAATGATAATGAAAGTCCTTTGAAAAATATCTACATTTAATTAGCGATTATTATTTCTTCTTGTTTTTACTTTTTTTTTGTTGATAAGATATTTAATATCTCTTTTAAAATTTGGATACATATCTTTAGTTATTCTCCTCGAATTGAATTATATTAGTCTATATACTAATTTATTCGAAAATGTATTAATAAAGGCATTCATTTAGCACAAACAAAGTATTATTTGGTATAATTGCAATATTCATCTCCACAAGCAAAATCACATATCATTTTCTCAATAAAAAAAAAATAAGAAAAATTGTGCATACTTAGAAAACTTGTTACCTATTTTGCTTAGAAAAGAACTGTGGATGATACCATTTAAATCTGGTAATATTATTTCAATATGATGCTTGTCGTTGAAACCTAAATGTTAAGACCAAATTTTATAAAATATACGTATTATACTACCATTTTTTAGATCACATCAAATGTTATGGATGTAATAACGACACTGTTATTACACACAAATAGATTTAACTTTCGCATTATTCCTACTTATTAAAGTTTAATATTGGAACATAAAATTTAATTACCACAGAACCTCAATATTGCCACCAAATCGTTCAAGTAAAAACGATTTTCGTACAAATAAGAAACACGTCAGTATAATATGAAATTCGTTTTACTTTAAAGTCATACTCAGAACTTGATACAGTTATTAGGTACAGCCAGCGTGGAGTAGAGAATAAAACGAATAAAGAAATAAATAAGCCGGCGGTCAATTTTCTGAGTGCGATTGAAAACCATCCGTCCTCATGAATATGGTAATGAGGAGAGACCCACAGACGCAAGCCACAACTGCCGCCTTATTATCAGCACACATCGGTCGGAATGTGTTTCATGTTGCGCGAGGATAATGCAACGTTAGGTCGCCCACCATTCGCCGTGTATAATATTATGTAAACTCGGCCGATTTCGCGGATACCTCTTTTAGGAGTTGCCTTGCAAGTTTGACCTAACTCCGTATGCATTATATCTAAGACGCAGATAAGGAAATCAGATCTGAAATGTCGTGCTGCCTGCCGCCGCTACAACTGCACCTGTAGCACGACTGTAAAATATATCCGTTCAGTGTATTCAAGCAATTAAGGACTCCGTAGATGCTACCGTTTAATATTTCAGTTAAAATTTCTTCTACATAACAAAAAAAAAAAATTGTGGCACTAATAACACCGCATATTATAAAACACCATATTACAAACTTCACTGCATAAGACATACCTTTCAATAAATAGTAAATCTATCATCATTATCAGTGACACCAAACTAAATAACTACACTAAGACCATCTTTATTTATACCTAATAGCATTGTTTAAGTATATCTAGTTAGTCAACGTAATGCATTTTCGGAAAAATAAAATATTGCTCTGGGAAGTGGCGCACTCTATCGGTCAATGTATATTGATTTGAAATCTCGGTCATAGTGAGAGACAGATTTCTGTGTTTTATCCATATGCGAAAACGACAGAATCCGTATCGGTGATTTACTAGTATTGGCGAATTGTGTGGCCTGGGGAAGAGGGAGGGTGGATGCATGTGACGCTGTGATGACGCACCTCGCGATAATTCTCGTATTTGTTTACATTAGAAGATTAGAATTCTGAGGTATTCTGCTATAAGTAAAAAGAAATTGAAAGTATATTGCAATGCTCGTTCTTGTTGACAAAACATTAATTGAACAATTTTCTAAATTTAGGTTTTTTCTTATAGAAAAAATATTTAAACTTAAAACAACAAAAATCACTGAAAAGAGAAAAGTTAAATCTAAAAGGACGAAATTTGCCGATAAAAACAAACATTAATCTACTTCCAATTTTATTTTTTAGTTTTTAAATTAATAAGTGTTTTGTTAACTTAATTTACTTATATTTATGATTATATAATAATCAGAAAATGTTTGTTTTATTAAGAAGAATAAGTATTTAGTTTGATAATATATAATCTGTAGTTCGATGGCCTTTTTATATTTAAATTTTAACAAAACGCGGGTTTTAGTTCGAACGTATATACGAAATCCTTCTTCTCCTCCTCTCTCCTATTGTTATATTCGCTTCTCTCGTGTATAGCGGTACTATCGCTAACTTCAACTGGTGTAAAGGCGGGAAATTTGAAATTTAAAATGTAGCCTACTATAAATCGTTATTTTCTTTACATGTATGTACCATTTTACTTTACTTTTTGACTTTTTCTTAGTTCTAATTTAATGTATAGGTACTCTATGTATATAGTTTTCTTATATTCACAAACATTTTTTATTTGATTTACTTTCTCTTGAGCGGCTGAAAAGTTACGAGGTAACTTTGGGGCAACATCCGTATATACAAGGTTACATCGTAACTTTTCAGCCAATCAAGAGAAAGAGCGCGAACGCGTCATCATGTATGCTGTTTTTAATAGCTTTGTTGTTGTAAACGCCTCGCACATAACCTCGAAATAGCACTTTTCGAACACTGTTTTTAGAACTTTGTTTTCATTTGCTCAAAAAATGAATAGTCATTTTACACTCAGGAACACATGCTATTTCCGTTAGTATGCATAGAAATCGCCAAATCAGTGGTCCTCTTACGGAAGTATAGCCAATATTATATATATTGTTAGAATTATTAAACACAATATTTTAAATTGTAACGTTCTTTTACCTCCACTCAATTTTTCGTATTTTTCTAGTTTTCACGGTATCTATCGCAGGCGCGTCAGTCAGACTGTGTGACTGTTGCGACAGCGGAGCCGTTCTTCCTCTTTTCCTTATGTAATCAAATAATCTCATGAAACCTAAGGGGAATTCGATTGAGCACTTTGGTCTCTGTGACCTGGTCTGGAGTAGTCATTTGTGGTCACACGTGTTATCAGTCAGTATTTGTGACGTCATAAATTTACAATATTTTGAGCTAGTACTACTATCACATAAGGCTTTGGTTAGTGTTATATGAAAATAGTTTTCAATATCGAAGATAATGTATATAAACGCGATACTGCTCACAACCATATAAAGAGTAATAATTCAGAGCGTCGTGAACGAGCAGCAATTGTACGTATTTGTAGGTTAGAAGAGAATATCTCCCAATATAAAAATAAAAACAGCTCTTATTGCAATTGTTGTTGAAGAACTAACATCTATTTTCATGAACATACCGTCTTTAGTATTTTCAATTATTGTAACTACTGCCCAGGCTACATACTTATTGCATTTGTTACCACATGTAATACGGGACCGAGCGCGGTCTTAAAATTGACAGACCAAACGTGACCAGGTGTGACGTCATCAGTTTTCCAAACGAATTCGAGCGGTCTTAGACCAGGAATGACCACTAATGACCAATCTCATCGAATTCGCCTCTAATATTGCTCGCTAACATCTTACCCATTAGCCGGAAGATTTATGGAGGTGCAGAAATAATAATGGTATGTCTGACCCAAAAAGATTATCAAACAGCAACAAATAATGCACTGAGGTCTAATACTAATAATACAACATCTAACTAAATAGGCGAAGAATTTACTAGACATGTGTGAACATATTCTACGTGATGAGGAAAAAAAAATATTTTCAAGCGCTAACAATATATAACACAAAACTTAGAACTACACACATATATTGAGCATAACATTAAATTAGAAACTAAGAAAAAGTAAAGTAAAATAGTAAAAAAATGACGATTATATATTATCAAACTAAATATTTATTCTTCCTAATAAAACAAACATTTCAATGTAAACACGAGAATTATCGCTTGGCACGTCATCACAGCGTCATCGCCTATCCACCCTCTCTTTTCTTCGGGCCTTGCAATGCTATTGCAATTAAATATTTTGCCGACACGTAAGAGGGCCATCTTGTATGTAGTAGTCTAACTATAAAGCTTATATTTAAATCGAGATGGGCACCAACGCCGTGCTGCCATCTCCCGCTTTTGTCCAAACTATTCAAAAATCCGTTAACTATTTTGTCCATAAGGTTGACTAACTAGTATGTATATAAACAATGCTAATAGTAATAAAACTCTACGAAGGATTTTCTTCATGTGGGGATTAGTGGTTTATTCAACATAATTGCAGTCATTTATTAGGTCTAAATAAGCATAACTTTAGTGTAGTTATTTAGTTCAGTGCTCCTGATGATGATAATAGGTTGATGTAAGTAAGATATTTCAAGGTGTGTAATGTTTCTTCTTCTTATTCTGGAAACTTCATTCAACTGTGGTCTTCCATTGCATACCCTGTACGAATTATTACCATTTAGTTTAACACAATTAACTTTATCATTAACAATATCATTTTAGACAAAATATGCTTAATGTCTTCAATGGATAAGATATATTTTCAGCAGCACCTTAGAGCTGTTTCAAAACAAAGGCAATTATGTTGGTCCATATTGTAAGGTATATTGTTGAAGGATTAATGGTAGAACAAAGTATTTTAAAGTTAAGTTAATCTGATTGAAAATTTTTGTAAGGACAAATGTAGATTGGTAATTAAAAGGAGAAAACTCTCTCCTTTGTTCTACCATTAAAATTTCATTATTTTATAATTTTACTTAATGTGATCTTAGAAGTTTAAAGCTTTTGACTGTAAGTATATATATAATTTATTTATTTTCATTATATTTATTATTTTCATTTTATATCAATGTAGATTCTGGCTGAAGATGGCAATTCGCCGAAACTAGTTCCAGTGTAAATTAAATTCTTGTAGGAATTAAGAGGATTTTATTCTACTTACCTAAAGGCAATTCGCTCGTTCTTGAGAAGAGAATCGATAGAATCTTCCGTCAACCATCACTTAAAAGAATAGATGGAGGAACGTTTTAAAATTTTACTACTACATTATTCACTCTAATTATTTGCAGTGTGATTTATTGGCAAACTTCAGAAAAAGGACATTGATGCACTTTTAAGCCAGAAAACAGTGCTATAAAAGTGCTTCTAGACTCCAAGCCTACTTGGAATCAACAGCATCAGAGCATTGAAACTAGGGCGGAGACAACATTCATGTTGACTAGAAGAGCTCATGAAAAACCATAAGAGTTAAGACCTAATATGATGTACTAGATATTCATCACGATCAGACCCATGATCACTTATGCATCTCTAGTATGGTGGATAAACGTGCAACACCAAACTGCTATAACTGAACTTAGCAAGAGAAGCTTGCGTGTTTATGAATAACAAGAGCAATGAGAACTGCTCCTACAACAGCAATAGAATGATCTCCCTCCTCTTTATTTGGTGATAATGGGCGAGGCAAGAATGGGGCATCTCAGATTGCAAAAACTACCAAGCGGCTGGTATAGAATTGGACACAATAATATTATCCATCATGTGGAAAGCAACATTTTGGAAATGAGGCCACATGATTTTGACATACCTTTTTGAAGGAAATTTTAAGGTGAAAATCATGGATCGGATAAGCTGGAATCAAACTACTACACAGACAGGTTCGGGGAGTTGATCTGGTTTACAGACGGACAGCTGTAATCTACAGCAATGTGAGAAATACAGTGATACTCCTTGCACTAGGAGAACATGCCACGACCTTTCAAGCAGATACATACGCAATATTGCATTGTACAGATGAAATCAATCAGAGGACTTATGACAATAAGCGGATCTATATTGCGACAGAAAACACGGCGATTCTAAAAGCAATAGTGAACCCTAAGATACCATCAAGACTAGTTTGGAAATGTATTCGAGAACGAAATAGCCTGGCAGACTGCAATGAAGTTACTTTGCTATAGGTGTCCAGACATTCGGCAATTGAAAGAAACGAAAAAGCCGATGAGAAACACAAAGAACGCTGGAATAATGCAACCAGGCAAACTTAACCTCTATCAATGGACCATCAAAAAAGAAGGCTGAGGAACTACTGCAGCTCAGTAAGAATCATCTTTGCATCGTAACAGGCCTCCTAACAGGAGATTGTATACTGAAAGTACACCTACAGAAAATTGGGATAAACACTGGAGATACCGATTGCAGACTGTGTAATTGGGGTGCAAAAAGGCCAATTTTTGGCAAGTCAAAAATGAACCTAGATGACTACTGCGATCAACCAGCCAGAGACCTGTACAGATTAGTGCAGGATACCAGGATCCCAGAATGGCTGTTATAGTTTAATGGGTAAAAGAAATGAGGGACTAAATACAAAAAACCAAGAGGCCGCACTGTTACCGGGGACTCCATGTTAGACGGCTCCCGCAACAGAAAAAAAAGGAGAGGCCGCATGACGCCGTTGATAGCCCCTTTTACTGTGGCCTCTAATAGGGTTAATTGTAATTTGCATGGTGAAGGATAAGAGCCACTTATCCTTATCTATTTTATTCTTCATCAAACAATTTTAAGAGCCTTAAGGTGGCTCAGAACCTGGAGTAGTGAAATTTCTTTCAGAACCAGCAGAAAGCATAAATGACACATCATAGGTTCCACAAACGTAGCCGACACGAAGACTCATGAAAAGGTTCCCTTCTATCCAGTTGATGTCGGAGTCTACAGTAATCTGTAAATCAAAAACAATTACACTAACATATGTTTTTACGGTTAAGATTAAATTATTCATCTGTAATTGCGGAATTAGATAAAATCTACTTCTGTTTCATTCAGAAATTGATTTGATATTTAGGTATCGTAGGTATGTATAATGTCAGTTGCAGTTGCTAATATAGCAAAAATTTAGTTTAAATATGTAAGAATTTTAGAAATAAGCGTATTTTAGGTCTAACCATGATTAATTTCAACTATTTAATACATTATGAATGTTTACAGGATAAACCTTCTTAATTATAGCTATCAGTACCGCTATTAATGGTATCTTTAATTTAGTTTATTGGAATTGTTATTTGTAACAACATTTTAATATAAAAATATTTTTTTCTGTCTTGTTGAAAACTTGTATTTGTTTATCCACCACCATCCATAGCCATCTTAAAATACTGTGAAATTGCAAATAGAAAATCAGATATTTTAAGAACTGATTAAATAAAATATAAAGCGTGATATATCATGTTAAAGGTAATTTTATGTGCTTTGGAATAGTGTAAAAATATATAGGGTGTTCCATATAAAAAAAACACAAGTCTTGATAATATCTTAGAAAAATACGAGTTAAAAAAACAAAAAATTAGAGCTTTAAATTCTGCGTCAAAAAGTGCCCTAATAAAGTTCTTATATAAATTAAGCATTTTTACAAATTAAAGAGTCACAAGGGCTTTTAAAAATTGCATATTATACGAAAACGCTCTGTATCTCTTATGCTATGGAGGAAAATACGGATTTCACTAATCGATTTCTCTTTAAAATCGAGCTCCAAAAACAGGTCAGAATTTGTTTAATTCCTTTACAAATATAAGTTCCCTATTAAAAGTGTCGAATTTAGCCCACTCTGTACATGTCCGTAAATCATTTCAGTGCATATTTTGTCCTTTTCTATTCAACTCTCCCACCTTCCTTGAGAAGGTAACACACTTCATCATAAAACCACTTTTATACATTTTCATATTGCCTTTTGGATGGCAATGACTTAAATAGCATTTTTATAATATTTTATTATTTTAGATTATCAAAACTACTATTGTTATATCATAACGTGGCTTTAGAGTAAATCAAAAACAAAAACATTAAAATGAGATTATTTTGTATCTGTTTGGATAATGAACACAAGTAGCTTTATATTACTTTGATTATTGATTATTGATATGAGCATACATATATAACTGTTTATAAAGCAGTATAAATTTAATTTCAGTTTAACACGATAACTATTTACTTGCCTACACATAAATATCAAATTTACAAGAGGAACAAGTACATTAAATTAAATATGTCTGTGTATATACACGAACGTTGAATTCACATCGGTAGTTACTAAGGGGCATGTCAAATCATTTATCACTGTTTCTCACCGATAAATTACGAGTAATCGTTTTGATTATAGTGCTAAATTATTGAACGCAAGCCCCTTCAACGTATACGTACCTAACCAATCTCGTATGTATCAATACACCAATCCCCGTTCGTACAGGTGATCACAACAACGTGTTTACGATACAACAGCAACGTCCGTAACGAAAACATGTTCAGAGATTAGTTCCGGTAATGTTGCGTTAAAACTGCGTCAGTGCGGCGACTATTGGTAAACGCGATTAACAACGCTACTTGACGTTGCATTATTCGCGTGATTTACGACGGCTTAGGATATGCAAAGGCGGTAATATTTCTAACATGCGTCCGGGGCACACCGTTGAATTGGATTGGATCGAGGGTCGGGTCTTTGTGCGGCCACCGAACAATAGCTCTATACCGCATAAATCACTATAATGTGATGTCACCGAGCATACTCTGTGATTTATTCACATTTTACAGCCGGGAAATAAGTCAAAATGAAGAGTTTACGACGATGTGCACGTCCATCATAATCATGGGTGGCGCTGCCGTATTCACTGTAACCATCACGAAGAATATGATGTTACAGGATTTAATTGATATAAGTTAATACATCTGAGTATAATGTATGGTGATAGTATAATTTAGTTGCGTCGTCTTATAACTTACTTTTATCTATTTAAAAGAAAAAAAATGAAAAATTAAAAATGTATAATAAAGAATATAATAATATCACAACATAAAAGCAAAACGATACTATAAAAAACTTTTAAAAATATTTCATTGGCATCTCCGTTAATAATTTTCCCCCCAAGACGTAGAGTTGATCTTTAACAAGACACCTACAGATCGAGATCAAATATTAGAATCAGAATTTTTTGTATAAAAAGTAGATTTTGGCAGATCAAAGTGTGAATCGAGGGCATATGGAAAGAACATATTTTTTTTAGAGTATACTTATTTTTTTTTTAAAGTTCAGTTTATTAGAAATTTTATTTTCCTATAGTAATATGTATCGTAATTTTTAAAGTTACTTTTATTATGATATATATATTCTTACTTATTTTTTGTGTTAATGTTAAAGCGCTTCCGTAATTTGCAAAAATTATGTTTTTTAGAATTTAGTTAATACATTTTATAGCCCCATTTAACTGAACTTATAACTCGAATGATTCCCTAGTCAACCTCCGTAAGAGACGGTCGTGTCTCAAGTATTTTTTATCAACATTTTTCATATAACATCACAAAATTCCAACCCATAACAATGGTTATTTAAAACAAATGTCATTATTTTAATTTTTTAGCCACAATAATTTTCTCGAGGAATGTTCGTGTCCAAGCCATTCTCTATCATTTGAGGTAGCTTTTAAGGAGGCCCTAATTTGACTGTGATCTCGATGAATATTCCACTTCCACTTCCCTTCTCACAAAAAGGTATTCTACGCCGATATGTCCCTAAAAAACAAACGTATTATTTTAGTTTCTTTAATCTAAAATTCAAAATACCTAGTAATATCTAGGAATATCTAGTAATTTTTCACTACGAAATGTTGCATATGCTGTTATATCCGTCACATAAGTATAGAATGTTAATATCAGAGACACCCGGGAGTTTTAAAAAAAATACTCACCGCATGTTATGGTCCTTAGTTAATTACCTTAATTATTATTTAAATTATTTATATTTCAAAATTTGAAATGACTGTATTAAAGCGTAAGTGTTATTTCATAAACAAACTCATAAAATTATTATTTACGTATATATGTTGATGATTCACTTCTATTTGTGATTTCACTATAAAATAAGATTTCAACGCGTTTTCACACTTAAATGTTTTCTTTATCTTACACAGAGTAAAATAATGTGGTAAAACTAAACAATGATTAGATGTAATACCTAATTTATTTAGTCAAAAATTAGCTAAACAATTAAAATTGTCAAAATATCTATAAACAATTCGTTGTTTTTACTAATATTGTTGCTGTTTAACTTGTCTACAAGAATAGTCAAATAAGCAGCATTTTTTAGACATTTTATATAAAAAAGTAGTCATTTCATTTATTATAATTCGACTCTAGCTATTTCAGATAGGTGTTTTACAAATTTATTTAGGCATATTTACTATTCTCTCTGACTGATTCGGCTACACATATAAAACTTTTAAAACTAGAAGATTAGGTGTATCATCTAGTAGATTACTCTGCTATATCTATTTATTTATTTTATTTATTATATTAGTTAAAATTACTCCACCGGGATAACACTAATTGTGAGATTCTATGCATATCTACAGCGCCTATAAGATTATCTGTAAGCACAGATACATAATACAGCTTATAGTAATAAATGTATGATAACGTGTGATACCTAAATACTAAAAATAAATAAAAGACATAAAACCATTAAATAGAAATTTATTCAAACATTTCGCATAAAAAAGGTTTCAATTAAACTAGCGGGTGGATACTTATATCATCTTTTATAACGTCACAAGTTACAATATTCGTAATTTTAGTGTTACTTGCACTATTATGAAAGAAGTTTACCATATATATCTTACCTCACTTTTAGCAAGAGATAACTTCTTAATTTCATCTTCTGTCTCTTCGTACAAGTTGAACGTTAATGAAACATTGCTGTTAAGCCAGAATTCAGCAATTATAATTCTGATTACATTTCTGTCATTTCTCAACGAAACCTTTTGAGTACTGGTGGCAATGTAAATTTCACAATCATAATATAATTTAATAACAAGAGCAAGTCCGAAAAAGGATATCTTCAATCAAACTTTCTAAAACAGTAAAATTAGTGTGCTATATATACAAAATACAACCATCATGAAAAATAGGAAATATATTTGTTTTTCAAAAAAAGATAATTTCAACGTTTGATTATAATAGGTTTTGAAACTCCTAACTAAATTAAAAAAATATATTACCAACTTTCCTTAACTTCTCCTCCACTTCATCCATAACCGGTACGGTTAAAAGTCATATATGGTCATCGATGGTTAAATATTTCTTCTTGCATCCAACTTTTTCTTTAAAAGTCAATTCATTTAGATTTATTTTAATTTTCAGCTGATTACCTTGTCACTTACTTTGAAGATTTTCTATTGAATGATATAGTCCAATCTTGTAATAAGTTGTTGACAGCATTATGTTAATTTACTTTTACCACGAATACACAATTAACACTTCACAATTAATAAGAGCCACTAACTTTAACAACTTTAATGAATTTGGGAATGATAGTGCAGAGTAAGTTCCTGCGTGCGCACGCAAAAAGTAACTACACCTAACAATTTAGAAACCACGAAGACAGACTTTTTTTGTTTTATCTAGTTACTTCAGCTGATTTATCCAAACAAAATGTCTTTCCGAACATTTTTCGGCTTGTATGGACAATCCTTCTATTTTGTAGGCGGATTGTCTAACTATAGTATGGATAAAATATCTGTAGTAGTAGTAAGTAAGTTCTGAATACAAGTTATTAGTTCATCGTATAATAACTAAAGTTTAGTCAAGTTAAATATTCTTCTATTTAAATTAACTATTTATGCATCACCTAATTTAATAATGTTAATACATGGAAAATGTATATATAAATAAGCTAAATACCCAGGTGATTCAGCAACTGTTCGGTTATCTAATTGCAATTAGCTGTTATACTACTTTATTTTTCTCTGTGTACAAAGTCGACATCTGGTGTTGATACACTGACCATAAGAGTTTGGAATGCACAATTTTCCTTGAATTACTTACATTTTACATTCAATGTTTCCCATAACATCCCGGTTACACTAAAATATAAAGAGCCCGTCAATAATTTTTTCCTTTTTTTTGAGTAGAGGTTTTGACCGGCCATCAGCTTAGAAATTTGACCCAGCGTACCATCCGTCATTAGAGAGTAAATGCTGACGTTTTAAAAAGAGCAAAATAGATGACACTCGTATGATTAAAATAGTATTTTAATAATTTGAACAGGTACTGTATACACATAAGTATCCGATCACTCCGCTATTACTACGCTATAGTCCTTGTAATATCTTTTGAATGTAGGCACCGTATTTTAAAAAAATTAAAATTTTCTTATACTCGGGCTATGTACGTTTATGGCTTTATAAACCAGGGACTGGACGTTGGTGATACAACGTCGATTTCGATTATCAACGTAAACTTAGAACACCAACAAAAAAAAAGTAAAATACTGTACTGTAAATAACAGCTACAACTAAACCCCTGTAATCACTTAAATTCGTCAAAAATTTATTGATAATTCTTAAGCATTGCATGGGCTGACTATGTGTCTGTCCTAACAAGTATATACTTAAAACTAAAATGCGCTATTGCGCATTTGTCGCTATCGTTCTTCATTCCAATATCCCTAATGATAATGTTAAGAATGCACAATGAAAACTGTAACATGTCAGGCGGAGCAATAAAAAAAAAACAAAAAACGAAAGTGCAATAAACAGAGCACTTGTAGAGATACGTATCTGAAGAAGTATCACAGGATTCAAAGATAAAATACAGGACGAGTATTATCTAAACTTTACTATTACGCCAAGATCGTAAACAGAAGACTGCGTACGCCATATATTATCAAAGTTATTGCCGCGATGTTAAAAAAATAGACGTGAATTTATGTCCCGTCAAGTGCGATAATATTGGTCTCGCCGACCGAACGTTTGGAGCAGAACTGCAAACTGCACACCGCCGGCCAGATCGTATCATCCGACTACCAACTGGGTGACGAGATGAGCTTTGTGAGTCGTCGCCATTTCAGGCGGTGGGTTCCCCGTCGCGATAAGCGTTGGCTAATCCGGATCTGTTGGTCGGCCGGAATAGCACTTACTGTTAGCTAATCAGACAAGAAGCCATCAATATATGACTGGTTACCATAATACAATCCAGCGTCTAATATCGTACATAATGACTGTTAGACTTCGAACGATTTGCATCATATTATCAGGTACTGAACTTCTTTGAACATGTATGCCCTTCACTAATTATAAGTAAAGGAAAAGACTTGGTTCTTTACAAAAGCATTTTGCTACATACTTTAGTAGAATGTATTATATGATGAGATTTAGACCGATTAATGTGAGTTCAATAAGAAACTCAAAACACTTTATTTATGAAAAGGTAAATAATTACATTTCATCCTATGCTATCTTCAGGTAGCTCCTCGGTCCTTCATAAACGATAAAGTGTTATGTTTATCCTTCATCAGCTATTCTTCAGTTGCTTGAAATGAACTAAAAACAATTAAAACAACAATCGTTAGTTCGTAGTCTATTCCAAAGTTTAACAATACTTTAAACTTGCATACGTAATTAAATTAAAGTTTTGTATTTTAAATATTTGTTTTATAGGCCCATGCTATGCCCATATCCCATAGCTATAATATAACGTACGCCTGATTTATTGCAACTAATTCTACTTGAAAGTTTTTGCAATGATTCCTTAATTTAAACATTTGATTATATATTTCAATACCGGACAATTTCTACACCTTCTTCAAAAGTGCCTATAAATTTGTTAAGTAACAATAATAATAAGAATATTCCATTATTTGCAAAATAACAAAAGATGAAAAACGTCAAAAAACAAAGCCAAAATGCAACATCTAGCATTACACAAGAAAATAACGTTCCCAAAAATTACATATTTTGGTAAAAATCTTCCAAAGTAACCATTTATATCAAGTAGTAAGTCTTTGACTGTTTTTTTAAACAAACAAAATTGTTTAATATTTTTAACTTCGCTAGGTAAAATATTATAGAGCCTACAACTGAAATGTTGCCTTCCTATATAAAGGTGGAAGTAAGTAAGTATCTAGTCTGGTTTTATAATTAAGGTGATTTGAGTTGAGAAATGCATGGAAATGGAATGGATTCGGCCCCTATATCTACTCGCCTTTCTCAATCGTTCGGTTCTAATCTGATCCCCGTTGCCGTAATTAAACCCTCAAACTCCATTTTATTCGCGTTCTACAAATTTAAATTCTCTCAAGCGTAAACGTACTGGTAATATACTCGAAATAACGCACGCCACGTGAGCCAAAATAGATGAATACACATTTTTTTTGTTTCTTTAATTTCCACGCGCTCGCCCATATCGCACTATAACATTGCCGGTTCTACAGCGCCCCTGCAAATATTACCCGCCGCGTTACTGTTGAAACCGCACGTAACTCTAGTCGATGTTCCAACTTTATTACCAATTTTCCTACCTTTCATGGTAACCTACCTGATACGCTTGAAAAATTGATATGTTATCTAAACACTAATTTAAAAAATTTACTAACGCCTGATTAACTCCATTTTTTAACGTATTATATTGCCATGTTTTAAGTAATAACGTGGTATCGTCTGCCTACACGACTTTCGCAACCCTCTCGTAGTATAGTTGCGAATAGACTAGTGCATAAGATATTCCAATACTCCACTCTCAATCGCAAACTCTGCGGAAAACCCATAGTAATTTCCCGAGTAATAGTAATACTAATTGCCCGTTTCTTAACTATCAGGGCTGTTTCTGACAAATATTCACCAACAGTTGCAGCTAAATTATCTCCACAAATTTTACGCTTTAATTGTACTATAATTTTTGGGCACCAGACATTTTCAAAAACGGTTTTAACAAAAATTTATCAAAATTTACCACCTTATCTGTCGCATCTATACATTCATAGCATTTTATGATCACATAAAAAATCTATAATTAAGTTACCTAAGGCCTTTCCAGTAACCGGTAATATTATAAGGTTTAGGAATAAACTTAACTAACGTTTCCAGCAAACCAGAAAGGTGCCTGTATCTAAAAATTTATTAAGCAGTTTCAGATAAAAATACAGCACCGCTCTTAACGCAATATCAGCAGTAATACCGTCTATACACGGCATTTTACGTGGATTCTATTTAAAGCAATCTCTATTTCAGGATCAGAAAAAAAAAAACTAAATCATCTATAGATTCACTACTCACTACTAAGAAACTCACACCGAGAAGATTGCTTTCCAAAGCGCTAGGAAATAAAACCAGAATTTTTACATTCAATTTCAGACACAAAATGTTATATACAAACAGATGTGCGATTGGAGTTAATTGGATAAACATCCAAATTAAATCATTATAGAATTAATGAAATGATATTTCGACATAAGGTATAATCTGTTATATGTACATACGTGACATAGTTGAACGAGTTTATATATGCAAGTAATTATATCTTTATTTAACAAATACATAATACGGTATTACGCACCTCTATGCATGTTTCATTCTTTCGTAATTGCTCACACAGCAAACATATATTTATCATTTGTACGTAATTCTTTTTTATATACATAGATACTGCGCTTTCCCGATGTATCACAGAATTACTACAGTGAGTGTACAATGAGTCCTGCTAATAAATAGATACCTTGTGAAAAAGTATTTCACATAAGGGAACTTTCTTTGAATAAGATATAGTAACTAAGATTGATGTTACTGCTTTCTTTGAAGTTGCCAAAATATTTCATTACAAAAATTTCATTTATCTAAATAAATTTCCTTGCTAGCAAAAACTGTTTGTTATATTATATCAGATGTATATTGTTCAAACAAAACAATTTCTTTGACATAAAGTTGCTAAAGTTACGGAAAAAAATACATGCAAGCTTCTTTATGAAAATTATGAAAGTGCGAGACTAATTTTATAAAGGATTTGTTGATAGCCCGCGTACTCGGAGAAAAAAAATCAGAGCTCTACACATAAATAGTTTCTTAACTTTAAACATATAAAACAACTGATATATTTAGTTTTAAAAGGGACACGTCAATGCATTACCGACAATTATATATCATGCAATCCAATTGCAATGCAAACCTTCAATGAAACAAATGCGAAAACACATTTGCTGCCAGTTGTCAATTCCGACTTGGATAAAAAAGAAATACATTTAGTATTAGTTTCTATTATTATTATTTTCAAAATACATGTTACAGAAGAAAAATAACAATTGTAAAGTGATACAAGGGCAATTCAGTTTGCATAGTATTCATGATTTATTTTCTGATTATTACTCTGACAGACCAATACTATCGATTGGTACTACTTATAATATTATTATGAGATTTAATGCTGAAGGATTTACAAAAGAATTTCCCAAGAAAAAAAATTTCCCATATTCTTACTGAAGAAGTGGAATCAGTACCTTGTTATGCTGAAGAAAATCATGTTACTTCGCTACGATGCATAGCACAAAAGTTTAGCGCTTCAAAACCTTCAGCTCCGGGTTTAGATGAATTGTAATTATTTAACTTTTCATAAGTAAGGTGTGCGCAACATTCAGCTTTGTATTTATCTGAAGAACAAATTCCTATACAAATTTTAAACAGCAATGTGAATCATCAACATATGTCGATTAGATGTTGAGGTACACAGGAAACCCATTTAATTCACTAATAAACTAATATGAAGTATAGTTTAGCATAGTACAAGTACCTAACTTCAACAGTAACTAACGGCGACGTTCCAAATATCCGATAATTTAACGATTATGGTCACATTCCAATGATATAAGACATCAATAAAGTAACTTGCGTATAGCCAACGTTTATGGGCATCTTACCTACTGGTACATACACGGCACATACCTTACTTTGTAGTGCTGCTTGTTAATGTAGATCTCTAATCTTCACCAGTTAACGTCTGTGCACCGTTATCAGTCCTAAAAATCGAATTAATAGCTTCGTGTTCCGTTTTATGTGCAGTTTAATTTATCTGTCGATTAGAATGTAACTGAACCACTAATACACATAGACCATAATAATATTTAGTTAGCAGCTTTAACGGCTGTGCTTTCTCTGCGCCCGCGAGATAATTTTTTTATGCCAGGTACAACATAATAATATAAACCTTAACCTATCAAAGTTATGGGCCATCCAGCTAACTGTAGACTGTGATTAATTTCGTAAGTCTCAGTTAAAATCATATTAACGATGGATGAGCCCACTGCGAGTGTAACTTAAATTCTTTGTTCGAATCTAGCTTTACATATGTTATATTCATAAAGCGCCTTTGTGCATAAAATATTTAAATAAACATATAAAAGTAAATTAATTCCTATTATCAATGGTGACTTTAACCTTAAATTTGCATCTTCGGACTGTAATTTTAAACTTTTCTATGATCTTTATAGTGGTTACGGTATGCATCATGCCATTAATGCAAACACAAGAAAGGGTAATTGCCTGGATAATATAATTACAAACTTACACACTACTCGTTACACAACAAATGTTTGGGATCCGGGACTCTCGGATCACTTAGCAATTATAATTCATCTACTTGCTGAAACCAGGAGTAAAAGAGTAGAGAGGCCTGTTGAGGTCAGACCTATTACTAATCAGGGCTCAGTTAGGTTTTACCAATCAATAGAGTTGATCAACTGGAATTTTATTGACGTGAATCGTTGTCTATAGATACAAAATTTAACATGTTCACTTCATACATATCTATTGCGGCAAATTCCTGTTTTCCTACAATATCTAGACGAGCTAGTCCCAGTAGTAAGCTGCCCTGGTTTGACACAAGCTTGAGATTGATGAGGGAGAGGCTGCATTTCTTACGCGATCTCAGCAAAAATGTCAACTTACCTGAAGGGAGAGCATTATATATTAATTTTCGGAAGTATTATCGTAAACATATTTTCTCTTGCAAAGAAAAGTACAATGAGTCAGTAATAATCAATGCTAATAACAAGCAACCTGCGGCTTGGCAGATCATAAATAAATATACATCCAATAGTAGTTCAACCTGTTGATTGTGAGATTTCTCCTGAAGAATTTAATCAACATTTTATAAGTATTCCAGACAATTAGCCAACTCAAACCTCAGACTGGTAGAGAGGTTAATGATTACTTACAAGGTGATTGTCACCCACCTGATTTTGTTTTTGCAAAAATTTCATTTAACGAGATAAGAGATATAATTAATCATCTTAAAAATAATAGAACTTATGATTCTTTCGGATTAAATTCCATTGTTGTGAAAATGATTCTGAATCTTATATTGAGTCCATTGACTAAACTACTGAATTTGTGTATTGAGAGCAACTGTTTTCCTACTTGTCTGAAAAAAACTCGAGTTGTGCCAGTCTATAAAAAAGGTAATAGTAATGATCCGAGTAACTATCGACCGATCTCCATAACTCCCGTATTTGCAAAAATTTTTGAAAAGGCTTTAAAAAATCAGTTAATTAAATATTTAGAATCGGGTAATCTTTTCAATAAATCTCAATTCGGTTTTAGACAGGGTATATCTACCATAACTGCTCTGGAGGGTTTTTTGGATTTAGTATATAATGCTTATGAAAGTAATGAGTATTATGTTGCTTTGCTTTGTGATCTTAGCAAAGCTTTTGACTGTGTTGATCACGACATCATTATCCTTAAATTACGCTACCTTGGTATTAGTGAGGGAGCTATTCTTATGCTGAAATCCTACTTAACGGATAGATATCAATATGTATCAAGGAGTGGGCTGACTTCTGACTATCTCCCGATGACAAAGGGTGTCCCGCAGGGTTCAGTATTAGGTCCTATCCTCTTTTTGTTGTATATAAACGATATAACTAATTCCAATGTTAATGTTGATTGGGTATTTATTTGCTGACGATACAACTATAGTTTGTAGAGCAGATGCAGAGGATGTGGCTATGGATGCAATGATAGGTTACAAGTTCTCACTACTAGATTGGTTCAATACGAACAAACTAGTATTGAATAATAATAAAACTCAGTGCATAACATTTTCATTAAGAAATATTAAACAGGAATCAGATCCTGTTAAACTTTTGGGTTTGGTGATGGACAGCAAATTATCTTGGGTGGCACATATTGATTATGCTGCAACCAAATTGACCTCAGTTGTTTTCGCTTTACGAAAACTGGCTGACATTGTTTCTAATGATATACTTAGAATGGCATATTATGGCATGATGCTTCTGTTTGACCTATGGTATCTTTCTGTGGGGTCACTGTGCACAGGCTGCCAGATTATTTGGTTTACAGCGAAAAGCAATTAGAATTCTTGGTGGACTCTCATTTAGAGATGACTGTACAGAAAAATTCAGAGAACTTAAAATATTAACTTTGCCTTCGATGTATATTCTGCAGTGCGTGAACTATGTAAAATGTAACATCGATAAATACAGTATGGTGCGTGATGCTCACCATTATGGTGTCAGAAATTCCAGTGATTTGTTGCTGGATTATACCAGGTTAAAAAAAACTAGGGTTGGGGCCAACTATTATGGACCGTTGTTCTATAATAAACTCCCATTGGAACTTAGAGTTGCTGACTCTAATAATACATTAAAAGAACTGTTGATATCGAAAGCCTATTGGTCTATCCAGGATTTTATAAAAGATAAATTGTAATTTGTTGTTTTAATTGTTAGTCTTAGCGTGTTGTATATATGTATAACGAAATTCTATATATATATATATATATATATATATATATATATGTAATTATATTATTGACGAGTGTAAACAACTTGTTTGGAATGGCACAATAAACTATACTTACTTACTTACTTACTTGTGATCTTCAAGTTGTACAATTGCCCACATTATTATTTAGCACTCGAACGAATGGCTCGAAGCTTTGATGGTACTAAATATTAATGTCGGTGATTGTACATGCATCAAGAAATTAGAAATAATTGCTGCCTGCGATTGTTTCTATAAACTAGTTTTAATAGTTTTGAATGTAAATAATAATAAAATTATTAATGGCATTAATCTCACACATAAAAGGAAGAATGTGGAACTGTATGAAGATTAGATGTAATACCTAGAGTATCTAGCTAAAAAATGGCTAAAAATTAGCTAAACAATTAAATTACTTAAAATATCTCTTTACAATTAATTGCTTAAACTAAGAAACCCTAAGAATTTCGAGATAAGAAAAAGCAAAGTAGAATACCGAGCAGGATGTTTTATAATGACGTCGCCCTGAATTCCCCTCAGGAAATATCTTGATAATGCTAAATAGTTAGCAAATTCATTTATAATAAAGAGCGTTTATGTTTCTCTACTAATTTCTGTCATAATGTGGTCAATGATTCTCTATCTCTTAACTATCTCCATATTAATCAAGTAACCGAGGATAATGTCATAGCTGCTATCAAAGAGTTAAAAGATCGATATACAGCTGGTAGCGATCAAACGCATATATATACTAACTGCTCCACTTGTTAAAATGTTCATTTTAGTCCTAAAAACTTTGACGTTTCCCGATGTGGAAGATGATGAAAATTATGACGTATTGTACATCTACTTCTCGAGAGCTTTCGACGGCACTAATCACGCACATCATTTTACAAAAGTTGTCTGCCATCGGGTTTAGCGGTCCTTTGTAAATCTATTTGGTAACTACCTAACACCGAGAATTTAAATCCTTTGCTACAATGACTATACTTCGGGGCCACACGTCACAATATCAGGTGGTCCACAGGGTTAAAACTTGGGTCCTTTCTGTTTTCAATTTTTATCAATGATTTTCCCAGTGGCGTATCTCATTATCTCACAAACTCTTATTTGCGAACGGCATAAAATTATACCGAAGCATCAATGGTTCTGGTGACTGTATTGCTTTGCAGAGAGATTTAAATCGACTATCCGCATGCTGTGCATCCAATAGAATGCTCCTGAATATGCGGAAATGTAGGATTCTTACGTTTACTAGGAAACTTAACCTCAAAACGTATAATTTTGATATAGACACCATCAACCTAGCCCAGAACAGGCTGTTTGGGTGTTTTGTTTGGCCGCAAGTTAACTTTTACAAATCACATTCAAGCCATCTGTAAGCAAGCGAGACAGAGCCTTGAATTTATTGTTCTAATATATTTCTCCTTAAATCTTAATACTTTTTCTCTAGTAAGACTCCGGTTAGAGTACGACAGTCTTATTTGGTATCCGTATAATAAATAAAATAAATTCCAATATCAATTGGAGAAAATATAGCGAAGATTTGCCAAATATTTGTTGTTTGCTGAAAGTTGAAAAACACTATCCACCAAAGGAACTTGCGCACCACTTCATACTCTCCTACTATGTCTCGGCTTTGTACTGGCATGTAGGCGCTTTATTGAACTTAGTACGGCTTTGTCGATTGTCCTGAGCCTTTGGACCAGTGTAATTTCTTGGGACCTCGGATTTCCAGTAGATCCTCCGCTGCCTTCTGTTGGCCGTTTACTGGAACTAATCTGATGCGTAAGTTGCCCTTATTCATGTGTAATAACTGTAACAACATTTTTCACATAAATAAAGGAGATTTTTTCATTCAACTCAGTACTTACATTTAGGCTAACCTACTTATTGTTAACTGTATTTATATTTAGTTTAACTTTTACTTTTAACTGTAGTTGTCCTGTATGTTTAGTTGTGCAAATACACTATTATCATTATTATTCTTATTAATACATGGAATGTGAATGTACAATAATATTAATTTATTTATATCCAGTTGATTCAGCAACTCTTCGGTCATCTATGTATATGTAATTTCCTATTCGAACTACTTTATTTTTCTCTGTGTATGAAGTACAAACAATTCAAAAATATCCAGAATAAACATAATAAAATAGAAACCACATTACGTATATGTGATATATTGTAAGATATTTTCTTACTTCATTGCGGTAATCACCTTAAGTCACTAAATCCCGCAAACGCAACTCATTATTAGTTAAACAGTTATTTGTGGTGAAGTTTAAGAACAGGAAATGCCTTCATTAACTAGCAATAAAAAAAAACACATGTTGAAATATTGGTAAGACTGCGGTAGATACAGCATATATATGCAGGTATCAATAACTCAAGGTTTATTTTTTTCGGGAGTGTAAAAGCTACCTAAGAGTCTTCCCAGATAATAACTGTTATATTACTACTTAGGAAAAAGATAAAAATTCGATGAAATTGGAAAGGAGAACATCAGAAAAAGTTTGGGCGTATTATTTGTTTGTTTTTTTTTTGCCTGATTTAATTCTGCGGTTTTTTGTACCAATTATTATAATTCAACTTAGGTCAGCATTTTAATTGGGTGTGCAATGGATCAGGAATACTTACTCATTGCAATTTCCACGTACAGATGTATTAATAATTTTGCTGAAAATTAATGCTTTTCCATTGTTAGTAGATATGTATTACTTAGTGTTAGTTACTTATCTACTGAATAAAAGATTGTACTGATATATTATACCTAAACCAGAAATCGCCTTTAAGCTATTCACCTTACTTGTTGCTCCCTTTATTCAAAAAGTTACAGAACTACATCATTAAAATAAATAAAATAAACACTAAAATTGAATGAAAGAATTATTAAACAATTAATCTCGATTTTTATGTTTCCTGTATATTCTATCGACTTTCCATGATAATTTTCTCAACATTACCTTCTACTGAATTTAATCAAAATGAATTGATTTATGTTCAATTTCTTAGTTTTTGCATTTCGTAGGTGCTTTTGCTGTAGAGTATTTTGTTTGCTATCGTCATAGTTTTGGAAATAATTTGTGTTTCCTTAAATATTTATTAGACAATTATTGTTTGCATCAAACAAGCCGTAATAGTTTTCCGTATTATGTTGGTAAAATCTACTGGATTTTATTAATTTTCCCTTATATCTTGTGTTTCATATATTCGGTGTTGTGTAGTATACATAATCCACTATTCAGGATATTTTTATATTTTTGAAATCCCGTAAGCATTGTAATTCTAAAGGCCGCTTAGTTTCCAGGTTTTTACCGCTAATTTGTCTATCCTGCGAGTTCTTTCGATTACTTAGCAAAGGTATATAATTCTGTTTTGGTTTCCTTATTAACACGGAGGTTGTTATAACATCAAGTTATGCGTCTGTTTTTGTTTTGACCTATATTTGTCTTATGTTACGTCCATTATAACTTACATATGTCATCTGGAGTTTGGAAAGGTTAAGATCTTGCCCATAGTTGCTCTAGTAAATCGTTCGATCGTTTATATATATGATACAGTTAATGTAATAAATGCTGAAACAATAATCATTTTACCAGTTATTATTAACAGTTCCTTAACCTGCTTAGAAAAGTAATAAAACACTGTAATTTGTATCACAAAACATTTTTATTTTATTAAACCGATTCGAAGCATAATTAAATTGTTTTATATAAAATCAAACATTAAAAAAAATAGTTTAACTAAAATTGCTCTATAAATACACTAAAAGCTCACAATAACTTAAATTGAGGCAAAATACTTAAAACAAATGTCGATAAATCAATATCAGCACAAACAAAATAAAAGAATGGACTTCTGAATAATAATAAATTCATATCATAGATAGTTTTTATTTAAAAAAAAAAACTTGTAGAACATTGAAAAACATTAAAGTACTTAAACGCATAATTAACAGGATTAAATTATTAACACAAGAATACATTTGTTACTTTATTTTTTGCGAGTTCGAGTTTTGTCACATTCCGGATTGTGATGTTTTGCATTTGCAACAGTGTGAGTTGCATTGAATGGTACGATTACAATGTTGAAAACCTTGTTCACCTAAACTGATTCTTTTCGGGTACATTGTCGAAGAGAAATACTCATTTCGGAAAGTTCATAATCATGAATCTGAATTTTGCTTTACACAACTTTTCGATTCTAATACTGGTTTAAATACTGTGTTTGTGACCTTAGAATTTAAAGGCTTTCGATTTTCACAGACATCAATAACAGCTACTATACTTTGGGCCTCTGCCTGGACTCGATCAACCTCTGATACCGTAACTCTAACGCTTAGGTCTATTTCAGCAACTAGATTGAGTGTTAGAACCTTTCAACATCTTGTTGGCTTGCTTTTCCAATGACTGTCTAACAGAATTTCGAGCTTCTAGAATTCTTTATGAACATGTATCGACTGTCGCGAAGTGTGAAGATATAATCAACATTTTTATTTTTATTTTACAACCAGTTTTTGTTTGCCATACTCATTTTTTTGTTTTGGCATAGCTCACAAAGTTTTAAATAAACAACAATTATTTCTATAGTGATATTCTTGTACATATCTTTAAGCCCTTCATTATTCCTTTTCCGCCTCCAATAAAAAATTGAGTTTCATTAAATATATCAGAAAATGTCTCCACAATGAAATTTGAGAAGAGTATCCTAATTCTCTTTATTTTTTTCTGGAACTTCTAGTTTCTCCACATTTCCCCTATCTTGATAATCTTTGATACTATTCAGGTGTCTTGTGCGAAAGTTTATCCATGGATGCTTTCGCTTTGGTTAAAAGCGAATAATACTCATCTCATGTAAATAACTAAATGATTTTTTCTCTTTGTCTCGTTTTAATCTTATAATTTCTTCCTTAAAATCCCTATTAACTGGACTGCATCGCACGCAAGGTCATCTTTATGTTTAGTACTCTCCTTCACCCTCATGAACTCCCTAGTTTAAAATTGATTAATATTTACCGGTAATTATTAATAATTGTCAATTAATCACTCTAACGGTGACTATATATAAGCTTGGATGAGCATAAAAGTGGTAATAGAATATTTTATGTTGTATTAGTTCAACCATTTTCCTCAATGCTCTCTCACAATTATTATTCTTAAAAACCTATTTCAAATCAATCATTTTCTACAGTTTTATTTATTGATAATGTCTCTGGCTATTTCTGGACATTCCACATGAGATTTTGTCATTCGTTCTTCATTTCCATTTACCGTCACTTTCAAAAAAAATTACAGGTTTGTCTAATCATTTTTTTATCTTGTTACATTTTTTTATCTTCATTTCCTTTCTCCTAATTAGATCACTGCGTTATTTATCATACCGATTTATTCCATCAAATTTGCGTCTGTGTCTTGTTAGGTGATAGGCATCTAAGACACCCGAATAGATAATAGTTCATAGCAGCATAAATAACAAGCGGTAGATAATAGTTCCAAACCTATAATTAAGCCCGGATAAGTAGCCTTTTTATGCAGAGAATTAAGTACACTGTAAATCATCTTGATAAGCAGCAGATAAGAAGACGAATGAAAAATCGGAGAAATTGTTTTGGTAGATCAATAGTTACACCAATTAAAAAATTGTTACGAATACTATGTTGATAATTCCAAGATCTTTGCGATATCTTGTGATTGACAAAGAAGGAAGATAAAAATAAACCAGTAATTTACTGCCTATTATAATGACTCTTTTAAGATACCACTCTTGACGTTCCAAAACCATTTTAATAGCCAATAAAATTGTAAGTTATAGTGGTACGAAATTAGCGATAAACTTGAGGAAAATTTAAACGAATAAATATATTCAAAATCATTTATTAACATACTTATGGATTCTAGCATCTATAAATGAATTCAAAGATTATGCAGAGACGTTTTAACGCACACATTAAGAATGTAAGTAAAAGCTTTAGCTACAGGTACTTCACAATAAATGAGTTTCCAAAGGAATTCAACTCTACTAATGGAAATTAGCCACCTCTCAATCTGACCAATCTAAATTACCATGATCCATTTATTTAATATAAACTCCCTCTAATTTTATCAGTTTGCAATAAACATATAACCTACAATTAGATCAATATGCGGCACACACTGTAACTACATATTTAGACCGCGGTCGTGTCCATGTAATCTAAACCCCGCAATTAATTGCAGTTCCAAGAGCGTACATACGTATGAGCCTCAAGGATACAAGAAGCTTACTTACATCGATGGTCTAACCGACTAATAATAATCTGTTATAATTAAAGGATAGTCCGTTCACAGTTTGATGGTTCTGCTTTTTCGTCTTTAATTTTCGGTCAGCCGTCCACGATCTGAAAAATTGTAATGTGGATATGACCGAGTCTGTAATCAGTAGACTATGAATGGTCAAGGTTAGGTTCATGCACCCATCGTTAACGGTAAACGATATCACCATGAAGTATCCGATGTACGACGCTTTATTTATACAGTAGGTTCGGGTAAAATGTAATAGACCACATGGGATATTTAAAACCCGTACACGCAGATATTATAATGACATGCTGCATGTGAAGTATACGGACCAGGTATTTCCAAACCGTCCACTATTGTTGTGCTATATATACATATACATATGTAAGGAAACTGTAACAAACGACATGCTATGCAATTACTATTTTACGCTTTGTAATTTGTGTGATGCCTCTTAGATAATTTAAACCAAAGTTTCTTTGCTCACTGCTCTATTCACAATTATTGAAAAATAGTTGATAGTTAGGTACTAGAATTAGTAACGCAGGCTTGTTTTCAAAACACACAACCCATGTTTTTTAAAAATGTAGATTTTATCAGATAATTTACTATTTTGCATAAGGTTGCGGTCACGATGAAAGGTTTGTTATTGAACCTTAGAAATATTACGGAAATTCCGCGTCAATTACACGGGCTCGTAGTAAAATGAAATTGCTGCTAGGAGTTATTGCGTACGTGCTGAAATACGCTCAAGAAAATAAAGGTGTGAGTAGTATTTCCTTTCGACATTCACGGTTTTATGTGACCTTCGCTAGGCAAATTATTATTAGATTTTATTGTTGTCTTTTGCAATGTTACCGAACATTTTGCATAAATTAAACATAACGGCCGATTATATAAAAACACTAAGTGGAATTATACATATACTTCTAGGTTAATGGATATTGTTTAACCCTAACTTACACTGTCAAAGTGAAACGTGTGTTGGATGAAAGTTGTGGAAATTATGGAAAGTATAACGCGTTTTGTGATATAGTCCTCATATAATCGTATATTAACCTACTGCGGTGTGAGCCAGACATTTGACTCTTAAAATCATAGAGTGAGTGCTGGAAGAAAAAAATGCGCTTTTATAGAGCACGTGGCAGCACCGTATATGACTTAGTATTGCCGTCGGGTAGACAGCAATATATTGAGGGAAATTGTAGTACACCTAACAGATCTGTGTTGGGGCCTCTTCCCTTTGTTGTGTACATCAATGACCAAGATGTGAACTTTTCTGCTGGTAAAATTTGTTTGTGCGCGTACGATACGTCTTTAGCAATCAGAGGAAAAATGAAAGAAAGTAAGAGCAAGGTTGATAGTGCGATAAGCAAAGAAGACATAAGTTCAATAAACTGAAACTAAATATAAATAAGACCGAACATTTGGATTTAGCCATAAACAGGAGGTATAAGACTAGCAGCATTAAGATCTTTGGACTCTAAAATTAATTAGTCTGCTAAGAGTCAGCCTATATTTGTACCATAACAATGATTGACACCATTTCTACTCACCACGCAGCCAGATTGACACATCATCTTGAAATATAGATTAAGTTGTTCGCCTCATGACGAGACGTTGATCATTTTAACAGGTCTGAAAAATGAGAGAGAGTAGACTACGTAAATGCTTTGGGTTAGAGCTTTAACCACTTTTACATTTTTTACTTGGCATTTAATCTAAGCTTTTGTGTTAAATCTTTCAAAACTTTTATTAAATTGCATTAAATAGAAAAGAATGGTATTTAACACAGGGCAGAAAGCAAAAAGTAACTGGCGAGCGGCAAGATTCAATTTTAGAATGCATGACTGATTTCGTGAGGAATATTTTAATAGTGTTTGACTACAATAGTTTTTACAATGTTTTGGCAAATTCTTTGCAGTTATTCACAGAGACTGGTGACAGTCAAAAAACTGAAAATAGGAGGCCGGCTAAACGTACACCTGAAAATATTGAAGCCATGCGACATGTTATTGATGAAAATCCAAAACATCCATTTCGGTGATGGTCCAACAAACAAATTTGACTCATGACGCGTGTCAACTCATTCTGAAGAAAAACGCTCACACTATCATGCATATAAGCTGCAATGCTTTTATGCACTTGTTCCAGTGGATTATCTAAGACGCGCGGAATTTTGTCAATGATTCCAAAACTATGAGGATATAGTTAACAATTTTTTTTTCTCAGATAAGGCTTGGTTTTATCTTTCTGGATAAAAACTATGAAATCTCCAAAAAGTTGGTGTTTGGTTTGGAGTACGTCGAAGAAGGTTACTGGGTCCCACATTTTTTGAAGACACAGTTACTGCTGCACGATAATGAAAAATTAGAAAATCGGAATTTCCAACAATATGGTGGAACAGCACATACGACCAGAGAAACACTTCAATATCTCAGAGAATATTTTGAAGGTGCATAATAAGTAAGGGCACTGATATCCCATATCCAACAAGGTCTTGCGATTTAAACATGATATTTTCATATTATCATGCGATATTTTTGGATAATCATGCATCAAAAATTCCGTTTATTGAACGCCAATACATAATCTGAAAGAACTTATAAATGACATAGCAGAAAAGTGTAAGAGTATTAACTACTCATCGTAAATGTGACATACTGTTTTTGGTTTGTGTTCAGACGCAAACGGACAGCATCAATTTCTGTAGTTTTATGCAAAATTTTGATAATCTTTTCAATATTAAATGAATTATTTGGAAGTGACTAAAGTACCACCTCTAAACATTTATGTGTCATAGTCTACTCTAAATATGATTTCTTCGATAGCCCTATACTACGGAACTGCTGTGAATACATTAACATTACTATCCAATCACCGAGAAATGAATTACTTAAGTACATATGCACGCGAATATGACACCAGATCAAGAAATGATTAAAAATTACCATATCTCTGCAAACTCCTCAAAGATGTTCAGAATTCTAGAGCATTAAAATACACAATAAATACGCATTATAACGTCTCGCTATTTAAAGAATGTGTTAAACCTTAAAGTACACTTAGTGGCCACTGCCTAGAAATATTAAGAAGACCTGATTCGTACTCACAACAGTGACAAATCAATCAACCAATTTGGTAAAAATAATGCACGGTATATTCTAAAATTCTAAATAACCAATCACTTGCAACCAACAGACAAATAATAATAATAATATTATTTAGTAAATACTTTTGAAATAAAAGCAAGAAAAATATGTTAGTAACACGAGTAAAATGACATTTTACATTCAAGAGAAGTTTAAGAGAATTTTACTTGAAAATGTTGCGAACACGACAAGGAAACGTTGTAATTAAAAAATACAACGGAAAAAACGCTGTATTTGTAAATTAGACCTATAAAACCCAAAAATAAAACGAATATAGTATTTTTATGAGCGGATAGGATTTGAGTTGCTAGTGTAAATTAAAACACGAATTGATCTATACAAAAGATTTCTGTGTTAAAGCACTTCTATTTCCGAAAATCTATTCAATATTGCATTAAGTAACGCATTTAAAAATTTCTTAAAAATCTTCCAACACAGCAACCAAGTTTTATTCATACATATTAATTATTTACCAGATTTTGCAACCAGTTAAATTTTAATCCATATTTCGCACCGTTGAATATTACATGCATAATTAATTGCGGTCATGCGTCTGATATTAGACACTCACACATAGGCAACTATATTGTTTTACACAACAATATAGCAATAAAACTAAAACACTTTACGTATCGTGAAATAAGTTTTCCCCGTCCAACTTAGTACTTTCAGATTTCAAATTATAATTATGTCACGACATTAGCAAACAGTTTCTGCGTCGTACGAGTTTATTGCGAATAAAATTTGCGTGTCGTTGATTAATTATCTCCGATTCCGGTGGTGTGTTAAGTGGCGTTTTGTTTTGGCGAAATACCACCGCGTTCTACGAGTATTCAGGTGAAACTTGGTTATAATAAATTAAGTTCTCGTACTTTGAGAATATGCATCTTACTCTGTCGCAAAATTAACCAGTCTAGCGTGCATACTAGAAAAATTTGGACCACCTGTTTTTCAACACACGAACCATTCATGCTCTATTACTTGTACGCCCATTTCAACAATAATTTTTGTTTCTCTGTCTCTCTGTCTTTATTAATAGTCCACTGTAAGCTATTACCTTAATTTTTTTCGTAATACTCATTATTTACAATCTAGGTTAAGCGTTTTGTGTTTGAACGTAACAATATTATCAATCATAATAGTTCAATGCTGACAAGAGACTGTTAATTGTTCGATTTCCAACGGTCTTTACGCATACGTGCCTTCGTTGCTATCAGTGGGTGATCCCTTGGTGCGGCTAGTTGGGGTAACAACAACACATGAGTTCATGATTCATTCATGTCACTTTGATTGATTGATCACTTCTGCGTGTCCATACAATATATATGTATATACAATACATATATACCAATTCATGCGAATTTTTATATTAACCTGTTCGGTTGTATATTACCCATAGACACAAACATAAAGCAAAATGTTTACGCACACACGGATCTGATTAATCTTAGGCGTGTAAACGTTTTACATCAAAACGGTATTGTTTGCATTCAATCAAGCGCGATATACGAAGGTCAAGTGTCATTATTACCAACAGATTATTTTATATTCATTGTATAACAATTTCTAAATTCGAATAAAAGACGACAATAAATGTGATTTATGTCAAAATCTATAAGCGCAACTGAATCATACATGCAAACCGGTACGGCAATAAAATATGCGCATATTAAAACGGATCCGTACAATAATAATTATAGTACAATAAGAACGCTTTTCTTGGTCGTGAAAATTCTCAATAAAACAATTAATCACATTGAAGTATTCTCCGTTTTTCCTTAATATCATACCCTAAAGACGTTAGTTATAATTCTTTTCAACCCTTTATCTAATCTATTTTCTTCACACACTTTGGACCTTCGCTAGCATCCTTTGCTATTTCACCTTTTGCCTCTATTTGTTCTATCCAGAACATCCCCTTTTTTGATTCCCTTTTGCTATAATGATATGTACTATGGCAATATTCAAAAATACTTAGGAATCGATTTGCGTCTCACCTGGTCGAAGCAGAGCTCCGAGCTCAGTGAAGGAGTCCCTTTCGCCTAGCAAACAAGTTGCTGCTCTATAAGTCCATTTAGGGCGGTTCTGGTTTGCGTGGTCATCGTTGGCCTCACCAGATTGAAATCCATCGAAGCACTTCAAAATAGGACGCTAAGGTTAATCGTGCAGGCACCTTGGTTCGTTAGGAATGAACAGATTCATCGTGATCTGCAAATTCCGACTCTTCTAGACTTGATTAAGCAGATTCTCACCTCTGCTTGGGTTCGCGCTCAACTCAGCGAAAACCCCTTGGTTCAGGCGGTTGTGGCACCTAGGATCGTCCACCGCCTCTCGCTCGAGTTTGTTTTCTTAGACTAACATCTAACGTTCTAAACGTGACGACCGCCTTCAACACCTTCGTTGTGAGGTAAACTTCAATTATATTAACTTCGTGTTAGAATTTCAATGACGATTATCAATCTCCCCTGAAGAGTAACTTATCCCAAGTTACTTCCAAACACCCACCCCCAATCGTGCCGCTTTTATCAGAGGTACAGAACCTCAGGTTCACATCCTAGTTGAGATGTAATGCTTCACCGGGCGCTTTTTCTTTCGTACCGGGGCGGGATGTTAGGCGAATTTTTATTTTAGACGAATAGGATGTTGTTTCATCGATATTTATTTCATGATTACTTCAGACAGAACGTATTAGTCCTTACTTAGTACTGAATTTAGTCCTAAAAAGTTAAATTAAGGCTTATACATAAAGCCGTTCATTGCGTTCCATAAACTCCGATAAGCCATTGAAAAGTACCCCTAAAGCTAGCGTGCTGAAATTAAAGCAAATGAGTAAACCAATACTGTAATTACCAAAAATTAGCTCAAGCGATGCCATTTTCGTGTGGCGCCTATCGCTCAGGAGCTATTTTGAACCATTTTCGTGTGGAGCTTATTGCTCAGGAGCTTTTTTGAGCGCTCAGAAGCTCACTGGGCCATTTTAGTGTGGACCTTTTTGAGCCATTTTCGTGTGGAGCTTATTGCTCAGAAGCTTTTTTGGTCCATTTTCGTATGGAGCTTATTGCTCAGGAGCTTTTTTGAGCGTCCAGGAGCTTACTTGAGCACAGCTTAGCAGCTCTTGAGCACATCTCATGTGGAGTTTGAGCCCAGCTCAGAAGCTTTTGAGCACATCTCATGTGGAGTTTGAGCACAGCTCAGGAGCTTTTGAGCACATCTCATGTGGAGTTTGAGCACAGCTCGGGAGCTTTTGAGCACATCTCATGTGGAGTTTGAGCACAGCTCGGGAGCTTTTGAGCACATCTCATGTGGAGTTTGAGCACAGCTCGGGAGCTTTTGAGCACATCTCATTTGGAGTTTGAGCACAGCTCAGGAGTTTTTGAGCACTTCTCATGTGGAGTTTGAGCACACCCCATGAGTTTTTGAGCACTTCTCATGTGGAGTTTGAGCACAGCTCGGAAGCTTTTGAGCACATCTCATGTGGAGTTTGAGCACAGCTAAGGAGCTTTTGAGCACATCTCATGTGGAGTTTGGCAACAGCTCAAGAGCTTTTGAGCACATCTCATGTGGAGTTTGAGCACTGCTCAGAAGCTTTTGAGCACATCTCATGTGGAGTTTGAGCACAGCTCAGAAGCTTTTGAGCACATCTCATGTGGAGTTTGAGCACAGCTCAGGAGCTTTTGAGCACATCTCATGTGGAGTTTGAGCACAGCTCAGGAGCTTTTGAGCACATCTCATGTGGAGTTTGAGCACAGCTCAGGAGTTTCTAAGCACTTCTCATGTGGAGTTTGAGCACACCCCATGAGTTTTTGAGCACTTCTCATGTGGAGTTTGAGCACAGCTCGGAAGCTTTTGAGCACATCTCATGTGGAGTTTGAGCACAGCTAAGGAGCTTTTGAGCACATCTCATGTGGAGTTTGAGCACAGCTCAGGAGTTTTTGAGCACTTCTCATGTGGAGTTTGAGCACACCCCATGAGTTTTTGAGCACTTCTCATGTGGAGTTTGAGCACAGCTCGGAAGCTTTTGAGCACATCTCATGTGGAGTTTGAGCACAGCTCAAGAGCTTTTGAGCACATCTCATGTGGAGTTTGAGCACTGCTCAGAAGCTTTTGAGCACATCTCATGTGGAGCTTTTGAGCACATCTCATGTGGAGTTTGAGCACATCTCATGTGAAGTTTGAGCACAGCTCAGGAGCTTTTGAGCACATCTCATGTGGAGTTTGAGCACAGCTCGGAGCTTTGAGCATCTCATGTGGAGTTTGAGCACAGCTCGGAGCTTTTGAGCACATCTCATGTGGAGTTTGAGCACAGCTCGGGAGATTTTGAGCACATCTCATGTGGAGTTTGAGCACAGCTCAGAAGCTTTTGAGCACATCTCATGTGGAGTTTGAGCACAGCTCAGGAGCTTTTGAGCACATCTCATGTGGAGTTTGAGCACAACTGAGGAGCTTTTGAGCACATCTCATGTGGAGTTTGAGCACAGCTCAGGAGCTTTTGAGCACATCTCATGTGGAGTTTGAGCACAGCTAAGGAGCTTTTGAGCACATATCATGTGGAGTTTGAGCACAGCTCAGAAGCTTTTGAGCACATCTCATGTGGAGTTTGAGCACAGCTCAGAAGCTTTTCAGCACATCTCATGTGGAGTTTGAGCACAGCTGAGGAGCTTTTGAGCACATCTCATGTGGAGTTTGAGCACAGCTCATGAGCTTTTGAGCACATCTCATGTGGAGTTTGAGCACAGCTCAGAAGCTTTTGAGCACATCTCATATGGAGTTTGAGCACAGCTCAGGAGCTTTTGAGCACATCTCATGTGGAGTTTGAGCACAGCTCGGGAGCTTTTGAGCACATCTCATGTGGAGTTTGAGCACTGCTCAGGAGCTTTTGAGCACATCTCATGTGGAGTTTGAGCACAGCTCGGGAGCTTTTGAGCACATCTCATGTGGAGTTTGAGCACAGCTCGGGAGCTTTTGAGCACATCTCATGTGGAGTTTGAGCACAGCTCAGGACCTTTTGAGCACATCTCATGTGGAGGTTGAGCACTGCTCAGAAGCTTTTGAGCACATCTCATGTGGAGTTTGAGCACTGCTCAGGAGCTTTTGAGCACATCGCATGTGAAGTTTGAGCACAGCTCAGAAGCTTTTGAGCACATCTCATGTAGAGTTTGAGCATAGCTCAGGAGCTTTTGAGCACATTTCATGTGGAGTTTGAGCACAGCTCAGGAGCTTCTGAGCACATCTCATGTGGAGTTTGAGCACTGGTCAGGAGCTTTTAAGCACCTTTCATGTGGAATTTGAGCACCGCACAAGGCTTTTGAGCAACTTTCATGTGCAGCTTGAGTACTGCTCAGGAGCTTTTGCGCAACTTCCACGTGGAGCTTTGGGTACTGTTCAGGAGCTTTTGAGCAACGTTCATGTGGAACTTATGGCCCAGGAGCTCTTTGAGCACTGTTCAGGAGCTTTTGCGCAACCTTCGTGTGGAGCTTGAGCACTACTCGGGAGCTTTTGAGCAACTTTCGTGTGGAGCTTATGGCTGAGGAGGTCTTTGAGCAGTGTTCAGGAGCTTTTGAGCAACGTTCATGTGGAGCTTATAGCTCAGGACCTTTTTTAGCACTGCTCATGAGGTTTTGAGCAACGTTTACGTGGAGCTTATTGCTCAGGAGCTTGTTGATGCATTTTCATGTGAAGCTTATTGATCAGGAGCTTTCTTGAGTTCTCTGGAGTTTTTTTGAGCCCTCAGGTGCTTTTTAAGCCATTTTCGTGTGGAACGTATTGCTCAGGAACTTTTTTCAGTCATTTTCGTGTGGAGCTTATTGCTCGGGAGCTTTCTTTGAGCGCTCTTGAGCTTTTCTGAGGAATTTTCGTGTGAAGCTTATGACTTTTCTGAACAACTTTCAAGGTGAGCTTTTCGCTTAAGAGTTTTTCTGAGCAACTTTCGTGTGGAGCTTCTTGCTGAGTGTATTTTCTGAACAACTTTCGTGGACAGTTTTTCACTCAGGAGCTTTTGGGAGCAACTTTCGGGTGGAGTTTTTTTCTAAGGAGCTTTTCAAATTAAATCCTCAAACCCTATTTTATTCGCATTCCCACGAAATTTAAGTTCCCAGAAACATGAATCTACTGGTGATATACTATTTCAGGTATACAGCGCATCTGCCGTTAATAATCTCGGCAGATGCGCTGTATACCTGAAATAGTATATCACCAGTAGATTCATGTTTCTGGGAACTTAAATTTCGTGGGAATGCGAATAAAATAGGGTTTGAGGATTTAATTTGAAAAGCTCCTTAGAAAAAAACTCCACCCGAAAGTTTGCTTCTTTAATTTCTCACGCGTCCGCCTCCATCGCCCTCGCCTACAACATTGCCCGCTTAAATCTCACGTGACTCTAACCGATACTCGAAATTTTATTACTATTACGAATGCATATCGTGTATTTTTGCTTGTATTTCTTATTGTTTGTGCTGTTGTTGGTTTAGTATTTTTATCGGAAGTTGTATACATCTTCCTCTTCTCTGATTCTCACTTTTTCATTGTGTTACGTTTGTTTTACCATTCCTTGTACGAGCATATTTAACTTTGTGTTCCTTTATTAATTTTCCAGTATAAAAAATCTTTGTATTTCTATAAATTACATTGTGTCTTTCTTTTAAAATACAATCCAGTGTATTTATTTTTCCTACTTCTTATCTCCTTCTTATTTAATTATTTATTAGTACAAATATCTCATATGCAATATGAGGTACAAGCTGTTTCCACAGGCAGCGAGCCAGAGAATAGAGCCATCAATTAAAATAATGCAACGATCTGGTACAAGAACCACCCAATCGGTTAGTGTTGGTTTTAATGTTCTTATTCCTCTACGTTAGTTATTATGCAAGTTTCGTGCACGTGCTTGATGACATACAACGTAACAATTCATCTTTTATACGAATTAATGCTACACAGTCATTACCTATCTATAGCGGCATAAGGCAAACAACCTATGGTATTTCACAAAGGAAAAAACTGAAAACCTTTCAAAAGAAAAGCAAGTGCCCATAAGTCGAGCAATAAATAAACCTGGATACATAGAAATTAATTAATGCTAATTCTCCAGTACTCAAACGAATTCATATGCTGGAATTAGCAGACGCATACACACATTATTTCTATTCTATTTTCATATAGGTATTTATTGAGTTAGGTAAATACATTCTACTTACTCAATCCCCTCTACCATTCTTTTCTATATTGAGTCATCGCCTCAGTTAGTTCTCTTTTTTCCACTGCTCGTCGTATAGCCTCATTCTTCGTACTTCTCGGTCTCCCGCGTTTCTTCTTTTCCGAAGACCTCCATTTAAAGATTCTCATAGGACATCGATTGACAGTCATACGCAGTAGATGTCTAAACCACTGCAGGCTCCTCCGCTCCCTTTGATCCAGCACTGTTTCTCTTACCTGCATCCTATTTCTGATATCTTTGTTCGTGATTCATTGAAGTCTTGAGAAATACGTACTGCGTCACAAGTAGTGCATTTCAACAGCATTTATCTGTCTTCTCATTTCGCCACTGGTGATGTAAATCTCACGTCCGTGGCAAAGCACCGACTCTACCATTATTCGTTCGATTCTTCTTATTTCTTTTGGAGATGTTTTTATCCCACCAGAAGAGGTTTAAACAGCCAATCACACGTCTACCCTCATGAATTCTACGTTTTATTGCTGTATCTCTTATATCTCTGTATCTACTGTGACCAAAAGCGAAAATAAACAGTATGTTGCGTACCATACTTGAGAAGAACGTAAATTATTCCGTGTTTCGTAAGGTTTGTGTAAGTACGTTATTTCATGCACTCAAATTTACCGAGAACAAAATAGAATGATATCGTACTACATTAAGTGCGCAAACTATATCCTTGAATCGTTCATATACCGAATACAGAATACAAAACAAAATATGCTAACCGTACACTATGTTTAATGTACTTGCAGAATTACTACCTATTTAGTTTAGTGTGCTTTTGTAATTTACGAATAATATTGGCCAACAACAAGTGCGTTTTATATCAGTTTATTATATTTATGGTATATACAAAAAAGCAGAGGTAACAATATAAATCAATAAGAGTAGCAATACTTGTTTATCGTATCACTCGAAAACGTATATTCGTAAAGTACTGTACGGAACTCTTCTCAATAAGCAGGCATACTAATGTTCTAGTGTTATTTAATAAGTGTTAGGAAAATTTGAACATTCCTACGCACACTAAACGTAATGTAATTGTTATGTTCATGTACAGGCTGCCCTAATTGGCTTGTCAGTCAGAATAAACTAACTGGATAACTGTAACAAATGGGGAAAAATTAGTTGGCAAATCTCTATTTATTTTTTCGTGATTTGTACAATGGTAAAGACAAAAATTAGTTATATTTTTCCGTTTTTGAGTTACAGCCGAAAATTGAGTTTCTCAATATTTTGAGAATACCTAATAACTAGCTTGTTTTTTAGGGAACGAAGAAACCGTTTTAACAATAATTATATAGCATTTTTATGAGTAGAATCGACTAGTTAAATCGGATTTCCACTTTATGCATTCATTTTTCACCTGCAACGTAAAGTTTTTTTTTTTTAAATATATGTAAGGTAAAGTCAGGTAAGTGTGTAGTAAAAATTGCATAGTGTGAATAAAATGTAACACTGCTCACATAATAAGACATTGTAAGCCTTCAATAGATACCCCTTTTATAATTATCAACGATTTACTAGAAAAAAAAATTTTAAACGGTGTCAATACTACACACTTACCCAGCAAAATGGGGCAAGTGTGTAACCGTCACGCATTTTATATATTAATAGCATTATCCTTTAGTTCGGCCAAGTGTGTAATACTATACTGACACCTTTTTAATAAGGTATGATAAATTTACAATATATGTAAGTTATTACACGTTAGCAGATGTGAATTTTTATTTGTAAAACTAGTATGAAGTTTAGTACATTAGTAATATAACAGAGGACATCCTTATTTTAATTTTAAAAATAAATGTAGCCAATCTACACACTTGCCCCGGTTACACACTTACCTGACTTTACCTTATGATTTATGTGGTCAATTTCTGGCAGTTATCTAATGCAATTCAAAAGAATTATTTGCATTTCTAATTTAAGAACTATCACCTAATAGACAAGCGTGAAATAGAGAAATATATGATCACTGTTTATTAGACATTTTCCTATACGGAATAGCAATGTAAAATAACTAGAAGTTTGTTACATCAAATGTTTAAACTGCATTCCATTATTTTATATTATTTATATTTATTTATTATTTTCCGAACACAACCGACATCTTCTCCTTACACTTATAAGTGCATTATAAATATGAATGTTAGAAACAGATTTTTGACATTCTGAATTCATTCGTGATATTAGTGTGCGGTATCTTACATAAATGATTATTTAAATATCCGATAGAAAAAAATCAGGCGGTGTTAAGTAGGGGGATCTTGGCAGCCATCTTTCAGACCCATTTATTCCAAACCAATTGTTCCTAAAATTATAGCTTAATAAGTTTGTGGTAATTTGAGCTTTGCAGATATCATTCAGCGTTTAAATTTTTTCCGGTAAATATGATATGCTATGATTCGATTGTGCATAATAGCACACCATTCCTTGAAACCGTATCCGGTTTGTTCAATTCGATGGTTTATAACCTAGTGAGGATTAATATTAAGCCATCAATGGGCGTTATTGCTAACACCTGAACTATTAATGTGCACTGTGTCAGTCCATATAATTTTCCCAAAGAAAAATCGTCGTGCTGTGGTTTCTCTAAATAACAACGGCAGAAAGCTGGATATAGGCGATGCATCTTTCTGAATTCATATTTATTTCTTTTTAGAATTCTCAGTGAGCGAACTCATATACCAACTTCATACGTTATTTGACGGTTTGAGATTTTTGGATTTGTCGCATCAGCTCCTAAAATAATCTTATTTTCCTTCTTTATAATACTTTTTTGATCGTGGCTTGTCGAGAGACCCATTCATTCATTCATTCATTCAATAAATTTAGGGTGGGCACTTGATGTCCGGCACTTGAGCTTTGGTGCTCATTGCTAAACCATCCCTATTATTTCTCTCTATTTCCACTCGCAGCACTTTAGGTGTTCTCTATAAAGCCCAGTACTTGCCAAGTGGAAACTTGAGGACCTTCGAGGGCTCCAATAGATCTCTCCCGAAATATTTCTGCCAGAGTACCTTCAGTTCCTCACATGTGCAGATTACATGTAAACTCGTTTCCTCCTGTAGTTCGCATTTTCTACACCACGGTTCGCTTACACGGCCTGTGTTGTATAGATGCTTTTTCAGAGGACAGTGTCAGTTGCCACCAGTAATGGTTTTAAGTTCTTTCTTACTGCGCGTGAGTAGGTTATCAGAGAACTACCATCCCATCCTATCAGCGTTTTGGTATGGAGTTGACCTCAATTTCTTTGTACTTTATTTATCTAACCAGGTCCAGATCTCCTTCCTTGCGGAATCCTTAGTAATCCCACATACGGGCTCTGGACCCATGAAGTGTCTCTAAGAGCCCTCCTTGGCTAGTTCATCGGCTATTACGTTGCCCTTTATATCCTCATATCCCGGCACCCAAATCAGAGACACCATGTTGTCTGGTTGCCACTGAACTTGAGGGATGTTTGCAGTCCCTAACTAGTTTTGACCTAGTTACAGGGTTTGAGACTGCCTTAATGACAGCCTGGCTGTTCGAGAGACCCATATTTAATCAAGTTGTATTTAAGTCTGCTAAATATTCTACTATAAACTTGTTTGATGAACCCGAAAAGATAATTCCATAAGTTATTCTGGAGAACACTTGGCCATAATAAAATGTTAATAAACAATCTCTTCCAACCGCACCATTAAGTTCTCTATATTAGGAAAACACGGAGCGGAGTTTAGGGGGTGTTTATAAGCTTACGACAATGCAAATACCAGCCAAGCCACTCATCCAACTGAGCCCCTAGCAGGTTAATAGAGTTTTCACTCTTCAACAACTCACCGTTTAAACGAATATCCACATGAAAATCAGTTCTGACTGGGATAGAGACATTGAAGACATATCTTAAGCATTAATACGGAGTCCATTACAACTAAACCACTGACTGAGATTGGAAAGCTGTGGTTTGAAGTAAACTTAGGCTTAGAAATTGAAACCTGGATGACTCATCCGTTGTCTTTACTGTTTATACTTCCATAAAATTTATTTTTGTTCCATGACTATAACATCAAAGTTTTAAATTTTCTACCTCTTTCATATAGCCGCATTATCATTGTACATAAACTTCTCAGCATAAATTCGAGGGTGTATGCATCGGCCGTTGTGATTGCCAGATCGTCACGGAAATCAAGATTATATAGGCAGCTGTCACCAATGGTCATTTCCATTTCCTGGCATCTACGTCTCTACTCCTGCAGTACTACCTCCAGAGACGCATTGAACGGAATCGGTCTTAATCGCTTACTTAACGCCAAGTGCACTTCTTCACCCACAATCGTTTTCTTTCTAATAGCTGTTATATTATAAATGTGTCGTCAATATATTACTTCATACTTTATTATTATAGTTTGGCCAATTCTTCAAGGAATTAAACTTGAATCGACGTGTAAACTAAGTAAATGCAGTTTATTAAGTTGCGGTTGCAAATGTTAAAATGATAGTGACTGCAGTATGCACAAGTAGGAATGTGCATATATAAGTACCGCGGCATCTCTTATTATAACAGCATTAAAGTAGAAATAAATCTAAACTTCCTCCTCTTATGCATACACCATATCAAAACGCCGTAATAAAGTATAGCGCTGAAGAAGCCATATTTCAAAAGCCTTTATTATTAGCGTTACATGTGAAAATTTTAATGTGCAGATTGTTCCCCGTTACCTGATGTGTAAGTATACCACCGAAGTATGAAACTATTTGTATCGCACTTAAAATAGCCGCCGTTCAGGTATATGTAAATGCCGCTGGCTCAGTTAATATCAAAATCCTTGAAGCACATTCCTAATTTAGCGGATAATTTAAATAGGCTAAATTTATTACACGTTTTATGACAAATTAATAAAGGAATGATGGAAAGGTGACGCCTTCTCCTCTTCCCATCTGCCCTCATTTCTAGCTTACCGTACTTACGATATTAAAATATGTTTATGTGGATTCTATTCATTTACTGCGTATAGTCTTTAACCCTAGGCTGTTGTTAATGCGTCAGTTGCAGTGAATAAATATGTAATGGTGTTACAGCACGTCAATTACGATGTGTCTATATGAGAGTAATAAAATTACCTACATAAGCATATAAACAAAATTAGCTTCCTAGTATTTAACCTTTCATCGCTAGAATGCATATGGGAAATTGGAGCAAGAGGACAAAAATTAATAGCAATGTTATTGTAGTAAAATATATGGCTTTTACGTGTATATTATTAAATGTCACCGCATTTAATAATGCTTAAGCCAAATACATAATACTGAAGAACGAAATAATAGCATGTATTTTACATAATTATCAGAAAATCTACGAAATATCTAATCAATTGCTTTATCATATTATACAATATATCTTTAAGCACATACCCACCCCCCTCCCACGCAGGATTACATAAGCAATAAACAAAGTTGGTAGATTTTAACATGAATACAAAACATAACAATTTTGGTGTGTGGATTAGCTTTTTACAGCAGGATTAAACATTTATGAAGGAATTCTAGTGAGGAAACACAGGAAACCTGTAGAATATTAACTATCGTCGTTAACTATAAGTCGTCGTGTTGAAATTATAACCCGCCTCGTGTGGGAATATCACCTGTCATGTAATCCTTTATATATTAAAATTTTGTAGTCAATATTGTTAAACTACTATCGACACAGGCAGCAATTCTTAAGCCCAAACACGATCATTTGTGTTTTTTGGACATTTTCCATTATTGAACGTCACAGTCTAATGATACCCGAGCAATATTCTCGTTAATTAAACGTTCAAATTCCAAATAATCTAAAGCTTTAAAGAAAAACATAACTGTGTATGATCAGGGTAGATGTGGCAACTACAACGTCCAATAACCGTAGATGCTAAACAACAGAGGACTAAGAATAGTTCTTTGAGGAACTCCCTGCAAGATACTTACCTTGTCAAAAGCATTACAATTTAGGACAACGTAGATATTTTCCCGAAAAAAAAAGGTTAATCACCCAACTACCATCAACAACTTGAAACACCTTCCTACCAGGATTCCATTTTTATTGGATCTGAACCTGTTGGGCGCGAATAACGTCGAATTCCGCCACCAAACTATTCCATTTCGATCTCAGACCTAAAAAGATACACGACACGCATTGCTTTAGTTTTTACTCGAACTCAAAATATTTATAATAATTTTATTTTGATCAACGAACCTTAAAGTTAATTATAATTGTAACCAGCACCATCTTGTGACAGCCTATAGAAATTTCATTGTTGATTTAATTTGGTTTTGTATAGATTTTATATTAATTTTTATGATTTTTACTATCAAGTGTTCGCATATCTAAGTTTTGGAGTCGCTACATGAAATATTATTATTTATTTAAACAAAAGTACTCGCTACACTTGTTTAAGGTTTTTCATCTTCCTCAAATTAAATGCGAATATATGCTCCACATATCTTCGATTTTTTATGCAACCGAAATTATATAGCACTAAAATATTAACTAAAAATTATTTGCGAACAATTCAGTGGTAAAGTTCAACTTCTACTTAGTTTATTTAATTATATAAATAAAACTCAACATTTTTTTACACTTAAACGTTTTCTGAATTTAGTTTGCTATAATAATTGTAATACACTCTTTATTTGAGTCGAAATAAATACACTTGAAGTTGAACGTTAGAGCAGACTACCGCCAACAGCAATCCCATGCGGCATCTGTGGGGGTACTAAAATAATAGATAAGGTAGGTAGATATAGACGGATCACTATCAAGAAATTGGTGAACTTGTACCGCCCGCGCCATCTAGCGATATGGATCTGCGCGCGGTTACTTGAAAATGATTTAAATTTACTTCTGAGTATTAAAGGAAGATTGTGAACACATTTTGCACAATTTTTATATGTTGAAAATTGCGAAAAATGGGTTCATATCCTACCTTTAACACATTTTATTGTTGTAATACCAGAAAAACGCATTCTATTATTTGCACATATATTTTTATTAAAATATAATATTTACCAAAAATATGGAGAATATTAGGACGCATTTTCATTATTCAGGTGCACGCAGAAGCAAACAAAAAAAGAAGCAAGGAAGAAGAAAAAAATTACAAGATAAATCACATTGTTTTATGTAATTATGTGTGGTTACAAAATAAGTACAAAAAAAAAAATATGAGGATATATCCTCCTATGAACAACGTATGCTTTCTAATATGCAAGATTGAAATGTTTCCTGCAATGTTGAAGTTGCTCCCTACATCCTGCCAAGGATTATATTAAGTTATCCGTGACTTATCTGTGCGAACACAATAATTTTAGTTTTTATTGGTGCTTGAAGCATTTTCTTATGTCTCATAAAACAAATTTTGAAAACTTAAATAAACCTCATTATACACCTGCACATAATTCATGTCAGTCCATAGTAGAATTGGATGAAATCATGAACATATCACGACTTCCTTTAAGCAGTATCGAGAATTCATCAACTTCTATAACAGTGTAACGGCCCCACACATTTCAGTCTTTTTCATCGGGTTTGCCCGTCATGTTTAACCGATGTTCAAAACTGAAAACCGAAGCGTATGGGGCCCTTAAGATAAACATATAACATACCTAGGATTTCATGTTAATATTTAATTTACATTTCTGTGATATGCTTTCTATTGATTAGGAAACTAATGTTGGAAGGACATTTGGTTAGTGCAACTCATTACCTGTGCCAGTACTGAACAGCATTGGCAGCGCCTTAGGTCTAAAGCAACGATCATAAACTTATTAATTTTTAATACAAAAATTTAGATTTGCATGCTGAAAAAATGCTTCGTGAAAATCTCTTCACTACTAAATGCACACGTGTCTTATATTAAATAACTAAATACAGCATAATTAATCTAATAATGAACACTAAGTACTACTTGCTACCACCCAACAAATCTAAAAAAAGTAGAAATTCTGAACAAAACTAAAAGATTAATTGTTGAAGAACAATTATGTAAATAGCATGATAATATTTTACTTTCGATAGTTCGAAGTTCAAAAATTGCTAAACGGTAATTTAATAACGTTAAGTGGCCTAACAACACAATTTGATATTGACGGACGCTGTCAAAAGCACACGGATTATTTTATTCTGCATTCAGTGAGGTCTGACGGTTTGAATCCCCCAACAATTAACAAATTGTATTTAGTATCCCCCTCCCCTCCCCCGCCTGACTAAAATTGTGTTCATTCGTTCCAGATTTAATGGGGGCGTTTAACCAATGATCTGATTACAAATCTGGCCCAGCGTGCCATCTGGCATTTGGAAGTAAATAGTGATGATATTTATAAAGTAGACTCTAAGGACATTGAGAACATAAATTCTTCAACAATATTTATAGGTTCTGAAATAAAATAAAATATACATTAACATCAAAGTTATAATGTATACAGCATATTAGATTTAAAAGAGACAATTTTTTTTATACCGAGCATTTTGATGTTTCGCCAATATATTAATATATAAACAATGTTTTTTTTTCTGAACAGGCTAATTGTTTGGCAAAAAAAAAAATCCTTTTTCCAATCAATACTTATATATCTTTAATTGAACAGAAATATAATTTATTACTACTTTACTACGACATTACTAGTAGAACCGAATTGAAGTAATGAAGTTGTACTTACTACAACTACAACTTCATTACACACGTTAATACAGCGTATAATCCGTCTGTTAGTAGTTTCTTACATAAAGCCACGCGTAGCCTCTAACTTAATGTGACACTAATTTTCATTATCGCCAGTTTTATAACGTGCGCAGTTTTCACTAGCGGCCATGCCTTCGCTACTTTTCATGGAAAAATAAGCAAAATCCAATCTGACGTGGTCATTATAGAGGCGGCTATTATCGGCGTGACAAAAATGTCCAGTATCTATAAATAATTTCAAGGTAAACAAGTGAGATTTAGTGAAACCCGAGAGAGTCTCGCGAAAATATCTGTTATACCGTTAGTAATTTTAGCGACACTTATCTCGTCTCAACGCCTACGTAATCTATAAATTTATTAATGTTATTTTCACTTGTCAAAGGTGAAAATTTCCTTCATATTGTAATTATATGCCGTGCGCTTATACGACAAAAGTCTATCTCCATATATGTAAATACATCTATAGTACAAGCACGTATTGCATGTATTCTGATTTGATTGTCTGCAGTTTTAATTGTACGTTTCACCTATTCCTAGCTGCACTAAATGACTATTGAGTATCATAACAATAACTATTAAGTAATAGATTCTTTTCACATAGCTTTTTCTTAAAGCTTTAACATATACATTCATGTTTATTTTTATTGTTAGACAACCACCCATATAAACTTCAAAGTAAGACGTAAACACTTGAGATGTGGGTAACGGTAGACACAACAAACAAATTAATAACCTTAATGGGAATCTAGAGCGTTCTTTAGTAATATATTTTTTAGTAGGATTGTTAACTAATAATTTTTTTTAATAAAATTAAATTCAATTCCGATGTTTTGGTATTTATCTTTAGTGCCTAAAATTGAAGAAGTAGGCAAGATTTGAGATATACATAGACCATGTGAAAGGCGCAAATTAACGCCGATTTGAATGCATAGACGTACTGCTGTGAACTGATTGTCCAAGCAAATAAGTTTAAAGAAATTAAAAATGACAAAATTAATTTAGCTAGCTCAGCAAATATGAATTTAAAAGGGCGCAAGAGATTCTTAGATCTCAGAGTAACTTTCATGAAAAGTAATAGTGGGCGTTTGTAAAAGTTGACTTTCTTTAAAATCCCCAAAAATTGAAATGGCTGATTCAAAAATAAAAGAACTATAATTTTTTTAAAATGATATTTACAATCATTAAATTTATTGTTGAAAAAGAAAAAAGAAAAAAAAACATTTAATTACAAACAACAGGGGAAAAAACCTTAAGACAGAAGGTCTTGGATTAAAATAACCCCTTCGTGAATTTACAATTAAAAAGGACAATGCAAATCCTTTAGCAAACAAAATGGTAGATTCGTTCTAGAAGGAATTTCTTATACCACAAAAAATCCACGTGGTCTCAAAAATTCAAAGCAAACTAAAATTTAATTAACTTAACGTGTAGAAACAAGTAAAATCAAAATGAAATTTAAAATACAAGCTCTAAGCTTCTCTTCACCTACCCCGAGGTGATTAAAATACAATAAATTAGAACTACAAAAAAAAACGGAAAATTTAAACTCTTTAAACTAAAAACACGAAATCTTCTAGAACATTTTACAATAATTACTGATCTAATATTCAAAATGCGTACACATTAACAAACAGCAATAATTAAATTAAGAGTTCTTTGATGGATGAATTAATATCAAATAACGAACAAAGATTTAAATTAAATGAAATTATTCAATGGTAGCAAGCAAAAAGAAAATTGTACTTACCGGCCGCCATCTTAAAGAAACTGAGTGCCTCACAGGGATTAACATGTACTATAAAATTTACAACATCTGGGCGATGAAGCCGCAACGCATCGCAAAGAAAATACTAGCATTAAACTATATACAATACTGGAGTACGCAAAATGTACAAATTAATGAAATAACTTTACATAACTGAACAAAAAAAAAACTCAAACAAAACTATTAAATTCTTTCTTAAAATTAAATAAAAATTAATATTTGAGAGAATACTCCCGCAGCGCGGACAAAAATTGATCTCTAATATCACTGAATTGATAATCCCGGAGTGCCGGACCACAGCAGTACGTACGACGAATGTAATTTTTGGTATATGAATAATTTTTCTTAAAAACGTAAATACAAGTATCAACGAAGTAAGAAGATCATTAATATAAAACTAGGTTCAAGCCGTCTCAACGATTTCTTTTATTAAATCAAAATATATTATATAACTATACCTAATGTATAGATATGTATTTTGTTTTCATATACTTATAAAATTAGATTTCGTATTAAAAAAAAATCTACTATGCAAACCCAAGGAAATAATATGAGTGTGTGGTTCAGCGCTAACAAGAACTGGAGGTCACATACATTATAACAAATCTTATTAAGACCTTCTTTTGATTTGATGCTGTGTTTTAGAGATATGCCGTTGTCTCAAGATAAAAAAAAACCACCCGTATAAGATGCTGGATCTAAAATAACAACAAAGTATTGCAAACCCCAAATTTTCAAAACTGAAAGTTCTGGTTAAACCCCAAAAAAAAACATTTTCGTGGAAAACCCTGTATTTTTGCTCTAAACTATGCATTCATGTTTCTAAAGAAAAAATTATTCGTACCTTAAGAATATAGGCTTTGTAACCAAATAAAATGTTATTTTATTAGCATACTTCTATTCTACTCATCGTTACTCGCACTGTATATGTTATATACTATAACAGCAACTACTTTTCCAGTCCATATTCTCCTCAATTAAATCGACGTCGTATGACTTTGCACTGACACCATTCTGGTATAAATATTATGTGATGACATTTGTAGACCAAATAATTAAATCTTTATAAGTTGCATGTTGCTTAAATAAGCCTTATTGGTAGCTCAGCTAACTCATTTGTACTCACAAGCATTATAAATGTTTACCGTATTACTTTAATGTAAATCCAGATGTGTCATGTTAGAAGTTATTCTATGTTGCTGACAAAAAAAGCAGCAAATATTGGGTTAACAAATATGCTTAATATTAAGATATAAGAAGATAATTCCCTTAAATGATTGTTAATAGGTTCCATTCAAATTGTACAAGATGCCTCAAAATATTTGTGGATATTTTGGGGTATCTTATACATTTGTTATTTTATTTTTTTTCCAAGAAGACTGTTAATTACAGTTTTGGTAATAACTTCAACTCATTTATTGATAATATAATTCTTTTGAATATTTATAGATATCATCTAAATACAGATATAATGTTCAAGAAATTTCCTTTGGAAAGTCAGTAAGAAGAAATATAGCCCTATAATATAATATAATGCGTAATAATAAATAATATGGTATTTTTTCTTGTTGCTCGAATTGCATAGAATCTTAAAAAACATCAAAAGCACCAATCACACACATTGAAGAAAAGGTTTCTTTAACTCAAAGAAAACATACTTCATTGTTTTAAAACAAGAGAATTTACGCAACACACAAAGAAACAGTTGCAATAAATAATATTTATTTATTGGAAGAAAGGAATACTTATTTGCTTTTAGTTGTTTAACATTAGAAATACTTCTCACAGCGTCAGAAACTTACCTATCTGGTAAATTGCAAGCGAGTATCATTATTTATTATTATTTTATTATTAAAATAAGAAAGTGCATGTCACCAACGTTATATTGAAGATTTGCTTAATACGTGCAAATATGATGCACCAGTCAAAGAAGAATTAATGTATGAAAGAGCTTAACTTTCTCATGACCTGCACAATTAAAATTCTTTGACAATTTTTTTCAAACATAATAGCACGTTGAGGAGAGCCGCTAGAAATCTGGTAGTATTTCACGTATTGCATTCAGATATGTGCATATATTTCCATAAATTGTTGTTTGGAAGCTGCTCCTAAACAATCTGTCTGTAATAAAATAGGTATATGTAAATTATATTTATTGGTATGTGCATGTATATACAGACCAGCTGCTTTTTTCGTTAGACCCGATTGCTATTCCGACTGGAAAATATAAGACAGCTGGGGTGGAGAAAAAGATATTTACTTATTTTAATAACGAAAGAAAGAACGCATAAAGATTTAAGATATCTCGGACTATTTTGAATACGTGCAGAAAAACCGTAACAAGGTTTTCCTTTCTTAATTTAGCGCTTTCTGCATTGAAGTTAAACGAAATTTACTTATCTATGAGATAGTGCAAGCAGATTTACTACACGATGTTTCGGCTTTAAAGTACTGAACTGCATCGTCGTTAATCTTTTCAGGATCATTGCGGATATCTTTAAAGGGTTTGGTTCGTCTCCATTATTTCCACTATCCGAGATAGTGGAATACATTCATATAAAATCACGATGAACTACAACAACCGTGTATATATAAAACGATCATTATACAAGATGTTTGGCATGAAATAATCCATGTTGAATTCTGTATTGCATACAATGTTATACATAATAAAAGTAATTCCAGCAAAAAAATTATAATTTTATTAGCTTGGAAACAATAACTGACAAATTTTCAGGCATTTTGTTGAAGGTTCAGTAAAGTGTATACTACTAAATTCTCATATTTTTTGAAGCCTCATGCGAAAGGGGAAGCTATGAGTGCGATCCTTAGACTGAAAACCAACAACTTGTGGCATCCCAACACTAGGATTGGAAGGTACGCTGATACTACTGGTGCGATACTGGACGGGCCATTGCTGCAAATGCTTACGGACAGTATCGCACCCGAGATTATCTTCACTGAAAAGGTGAGAATCTTCATACCGAACAGAGACTAGGTACGTAGTAATATCACTGCTTTTGGTTCACGGACGGATCCAAATCTAGCCAGGGCACAGCAGCCGGTATTTGTGGACCGAGCCCTAATCAAAGGATATCCATAAGCCTGGAGAAGCATGCGACGGTCTTCCAGGCAGAGGTATTCGCCTTTGCAGCCTGTGCAGAAATGATTGCAAATGGGGGCTGTATGAGGAGGAAAATAGGTATAATGACTGACACTTTATTTATGAAAACTAAATTATTACAAATCATCCTAACCCCGTGCTCCACCTAAAAAAGGTACTACACGAGGCTACCTATTCTAAGTACTATATGGGTTCCATAACAATTGAAATGATCCTACTCTAACTAAATAACTTCCCTATGATTTTTAATAACAAAAATATAATACAGTAGCCTCGCGACCATACGAATATTACTTTTGAAAAATGATAAAAAAAATGTAAAATGTGATTAGTTCACATAATCACGAGTCTACTGTAAATCAGTCAGCTATCAGTTATTATTAAATGCGCCCATGGAACGACTTTCGTTATCTCTCAGCATTCGCCAAGGACACTGATTATATATAATATACTTATATAAAATCAATGGCCACGGAGTAAGGGAAAACCATGGCAAAAACCTTACTCTGGGAGGATTATAATGACTGACAGCCAAGCTGCTATTAAGGCAGTCTCGCACTACTGTAACTAGATCAGAACTAGTTAGAGATTACAACCAATCCCTGAATACACTGGCACGGGACTACACGGTGTCTCAGGACATGAGGATATAAAGGGCAATGTAATAGCCGACGAACTAGCCAAGGAGGGCTCTAAAAGTTATTTCATAGGTCCAGAGCGCGTATGTGGAATCATCAAGGACTCTACTACAAGAGGGATTTGGACCTGGTTAGATAAAGAAAGTAAAAAGAAATGGAGGTCGACTGAAAGTCAACTCCATACTAAAGCGCTAATACTGTCCCTTGAAGAAAGCATCTATACACAGGTCGAGTAAGCGAACCGTGTGCAGAAGACGCGAATTACAGGAGGAGACCAATTTACATGTAGTCTGATCATGTCAGGAATTTAAAGTAAGAGATTTAATAGGGATGGTACAATGAGCACCTAGCTCAAGTGCCTGGACTGTAGGTGCCCACCCTAGCTTAAAAAATTACTGTATACGGAAGTGATTTCGATAATTATTCAGGGTATCCACAAAATTATGACTCCACAGTTAGAACGTAATATATAAGTACATTCAAACGCCTCTAATACCTCGACTCATATAGGCATTTAATGTAGCTTTTTGTTTTCAACATACAATGCAATCACATAAGAAGATAATAGAGTATTTTATTAGAATAACAAAGTATGGAAGAATTTTTATAATTTTGTAGACATTTTGTACAATTATAAAAAAAATCACGTCTGTATACACTAATTGATGACAATAGAGCGATTATAATTTCTGAAATCCAATAAGCATAACATATATTATATCATGCTTATAGTAACGCCCTGTGTACAGATAGATAAGAATGAAAAGCCAATGATATTATTTTTTGTATTTTTCATTGTTTAAATGTGGATAATGGAAATTTGAGCCGAATTTCAAAGTCAAATTGCATCCCCTAAAATTGAAGTTCCGCCGCAACTGAAAGTGTTCTTAGGTAACTCTTCATAGAGTCTACACACCAACGAAGTTGCGTTAAAATATGCGCTGTACAATTTGCGCGATTCCCTTGTTAGTAAATGGAAATAAATTACTCCTGCACACATGGTTAACAAAATTGCACTGGAGTTTATTACGTATTCAATTAAAGCAAACTATTTTTACTGTATTTACAGAACTTTAACAGCAATTAATCACATAACTTTAGAGGTCAAACAATTGTAACTACGATCCTAATAATTGCAAATTGACATTCGCAAAACTATATACATCTTCAATTGTCAATTAAGTTTATCCTGATGTCGGTGTACCTGGATAACGATCGCTCTAATAAGACCTCAGCGCTTCAGTATTCAGTCAACGAAACACCGTAGATCTCTCTATTCAATTAAACGCTGTACTAAACGCAAAATTATTGCGCAAAACGGTAATGAAATATTAATGGCTGTGAAAAAAAAAATGAACACCGATCGAGAGGGATAGACGTATAAGGTACATGGGACATGAGAAAAAAAGAATAAATTATTGCTCTTATTGTTAGGATTACTGTTCCTACAAAGGAAGGAACCCAGCGGCAATGCGGGCCGAATAAAAATAATCTATTCAGAACTTCAAAGGACATAACTAATGATAAATAGAAAATATTAAACCAGCTTGAGATTTAATGTTGCTGAAAAAAAGACTTTGATGCGTGAAATCATAAAAGTAATTAAATTACAAGCTAACCTGATTTAGACTGTAATTAGGCATATTTCAACTAAATAAATAATCAACCCATCAATCTCAAGACATCTACTTCCAAGATGCATATATATAGGTACTTACATATATACACGTAATATTTACTTTTCTTTGTCCTTTCGAATACACCGATATCATTTTGTGCGGTTGCTATTCCTATCGTTGGAGAAGGAAATACGGGCATCAATGTTTGTTCATGTCTTTTGCACCCCCAGAAAAGTAGCAGAAAACCTTTCTTTCATTGGGAAACAATACAAACCAAAGGGTTGAGAGTAAACTAAAAATGTACAAGGCAACTATGAATCTATACATACAGTTAAACATAAAATTGATTCACGAGCATAAGCATGTGAGAAGCTCCAACAAGCCATTTAATGACTGTTTTAGCAGTGCTAGAAAGAAAACTAGCAACTTATGTTTAAATATAGGTAACCCTTTTATTTGAAAAATTCTATATTAAATACCGATGGGTGCAGAAAATGTTTAAGATTTGCATGCATTTAGATCCAATCTTTTTAACTTTCTTTAGTAAAACTTTAGAAACAAAGTCAGCTAAGTTGCATCCAAACAGGAGCAAATAAGCCGGTAAATCTGTATCAAAAAAATCTTTCGAATCCCGTAATATTTGAAATTTTAAAACTCTAAATTGGAGCAATCAATTTCTGTACTGTTACAGTATAAGCTAACCTGCAACTTAACACTACGTTACACTGTAAAAAAAGTTGCAGTAAAATTACATGTAAAATCGTTGGTAACAATGTAGCCTACAATTTTACAAGTGAATTTGCTTTATAAGGTAAAATTTCTACCATCTGGTAAATTTCACATGCTGATGTGTTTTTCAAAGATTGTACTGTAAAATTCGTATGTAATATTTATATGAACTCTATATTTACCGAACACTGAAGTAATTTTCATATGTATTTTTATAGACAGAGCAAGCAACTTACCTAATTCTTTTATAGCACCTACTAGGTCATACTGAACTCGCTCACCCAGGGATCAAGATGAACACGCTTACGCGAAACCTACGATTGTTGTTGACGTACATGATATTATTGAGCCATAATAAGTCGTCAAACGAATAGAATTACCTACGCGCACAGATAAATATCCAATAACCAATCACTTTGCGGCGTATGTATTTCGTTATTTTCCATGATATCTATATTTTACCGAAAATTCAAGTAAAAACAAATAAATATAAAGTTCTCAATTTTTGCAGGAAAATTATAGTTCACTAGTAATTACTTTTAAAGTGCACTAAAAAAAATGTCAATTTTCACTTTTAAGTAAATTTTGAGAGTAAATACAAAATTGTCTGTTTTTTCCCTGTATTTCCTTTTGATTTTTGTACTTAAACTTACATGAAAGCTATATTTACCGAAATTTTTTTCATTAAAATCTAGAAAAAAACATTGAAAACAAATTTCCATGATTTATTTGGTAAATTCACACCATTATTACATGTAGTATTCCTGATTTACCATGGCAAATTACTGTAATTTTACAGTGTAGAATTTATCATTGTTTTCTGTGTGGATGTAAATTAGGGTTGCCGTTAGGAAAACTTTAATTGCTAAGTACTTGCTTATTTTTATTGGCATTTTTTCATCATTTATAGTTTTCATGATAGTCAGCGTTTTACAAGAATTCCTAAATACATAAAATTAGAAATATCGAATTACAACGAAAATGTTTGCATGTATTTCAATTAAAAAGATTTTTTTTTAATTCTCCACCCTCTATCTGCCTTACCGGTCTTAATTTTTTATTCAAAATTTATAGTACAAGTATAGCTAAGTTGAATTAAATGTTTGAAAAAACGCCCTCCTTGCTGAACACCCACATTTAATGTGGAATATTAGTATGATTTATTAACCAACTGTTTTCTGAACGCAAAATTTTAATAAGTAGAATATATATTGCTGTACCTAATAGGTTAATAATTTGAAAATATCTTTATGGACACCGAGTGATCCGCAGGCATGTAAGGAGTAATAATAATATTTTTTTTTCAAATAGAAAATCCTGTATGTAAGTGGTTATATTTGTCTTTTTCTATTCAATCATGAAAATTAAACATACCTATCAAAAAATATATATACAGCTACCGGCATAAATATTGTAACATATGGGATTATTTAATATACAATTCTTTTTTGGGGGTAGGTTGTACATTCTAGCAACACTAAATTTTATTTTAACACACGCCACGTGACCACTAGTATGGCGATAAATAAAACTGAGGTTAGATGATATGATATCCAAAAAAGTTGCTTAGAATTCAAATTGTTTAATTGAACTAGATATTTCCTTTGTTTTTTTTTTTGTTTTTAGCTGCTCAATTGCAGTAATATTTCCAATTTCGATTGATACACAAACAATTTTGTTAATTTTTACATAATTAACACAGCGAAATGAAAAGTAAGTACGTCTTTAGTATGACAGTTTTTGTTAAGGGGCTACATTTAATAGTAATAAATAAAATTTTACACACATTTTCATTCTTTTCAACTAAGTGGTTTAAGTAAACATTACTTTTATTGAAAATTAAAATATTTTTTTTTTATTTTCTGCATTAAAGTGGAAATTCTTAGTCCAAAACTGACAAAATTACATACCTACCTAAGCCCTCACAATGTTATTGCGCGTACCGACGGTATTTAAGTAGGTTTAGAAATTACGAAACCCAGTAGAAATAAATAACCACAGTACATACTTTTAGCTAATTATGAGACTACTTAATAAGCAAAAACATTAAAACAATAACTAATAGTAATGAACGACTAAGAAATGAAACTCTACATACCCACTTATTATAAAAATATATTTTTTGATATGTTCGATTTTCATAATTTAATAGAGAAAGGCAAATCTAATCTTAAAACAATTATATCATTTCATAATTTTTTTGCGTCATCATTCACTGTTTGTGGTTTAGTGCATGAAAATATAAATATTTTTATTTATTTGTAGGAAGTTCCTTGCCCTATCTTGCATTGAAATCTCCTATGTTTAATGAAAGCTAAGGGTTAAACTTGAAAAATTTAATTAATTTAAACTTTCCTTCATTTCGATGTTGCACTATACAGGTTATCCATGATACAGGGCTTTCCGGAAAAGTCCTTGAAAAACCATCTTTTCAGTGTGTCTAGCTACATCTTGTCAAAGTAATCACAGCTTTTTAAATACTTATCTATCCCCAAATTTAGGTTGATTTAAACCTTAAAATCATACTCACTTAGTGTTCTGTTTTAAATTTTGATATATTTAAGTAAAAGTCATCACTGACACATCATTATGTAACTGACAGCTTTTTCTCATATTAAGCGCTGTATTTACACTGAATACATCGAAAAGTATGAAAAGGCGAGTGCTCGGGACAGTTGGTGCAAAGTGCAAGTAGGCTATGTGCAGGGTGAGTTTTTTATGCGGCAAACTTGATTTATTAAGCAGCTGTTTACTCAATTAAAAATTTGATAATTAGGATAGGTATATATTGTTGTGCCTAATAGATAATTAATTTGAAAATATCTTTATGGACACCGAGTGATCCGCAGACATGGAAGGAGTAATAATAATGATATTTCTTTTTCAAATAGAAAATCCTGTAAGTAAGTGGCTATATTTGTCTTTGTCTATTCTATATTATATTATGAAAATTGAACATATTAAAAAAAATATATATACAGTGACCGGCATAAATATTGTAACATATGGAACATTTTTTTATTGTTAAAATATACAATTCTTTTTTTGAGGGTGGGTTGTGCATTCTAGCAACACTAAATTTTAATTTAGCACACGTCACGTGACCACTAGTATAACCACAAATATAATATTTGTGGTTTAGTGCACGAAAATATAAATATCCTTATTTATTTGTAGGAGGTTTCTTGTCCTATCTTGCATTGAAGTCTCTTATGTTTAATGAAAATTAGTGGTTAAACTTGAAAAGTTTGCCTAATTTATACTTTCCTTCATTTCGATTGTGCACTAAACAAGTTATCCATGATAGAGAGTTTTCCAAAAAAGAGTGTGAAAACTTTTTTCAGTATTTAGAAAAATTAAGTGTATTGCTAGCTTCCGCATTTTTCGGAACCGAATGAGGAAATATCTGTTGAATATCTCATGTTATTCTCTCAACGATTTTTTAAAGTTTTAGCATGCAAGCCGAACTCGTATTTTGTCTGTGACGTTATTTTGTACGCTTTTGTAGCCGTAGTTGAAATAAAGATATATTATTATTATTATTATTATTATTATTATCTACTGGCAACTCACTGCGATTTTTTTGCAGAAATTCTGAACACTTAGCCTTATATAGGTTTTAAGAATTTTATATCATAAAATTGCATTCTTTTTCAAAATCTTGAAAAATAGAAAAGATGTTGAATTTGAAAAAATATGTAGGTAAGTATAGGTAGGTATTAAATTTTTAACTACCTCAATAAATCTTTACAAAATTGTTTTTTTTTTCTTAATTACATTTTCATCAGCGCCAAAAAAAAAACACCGAATTTATGCTAATTTAATCGGACTTGTACCCTTATAATAGCAATAAAATAAGTTAATAATAATGCGCCAGAAACCTTCAACCAGACTATAGATGGAAATAAACATCAAATACGCTGTTTCAAATTGAACAGTCACTGCAGGCGATATTTTTCCATGGTATTTTTAATGTGCCGGTTAGTTCAGCTAGCCATGAAGGTATACTTTAAACATCTGTAAATTTCCATTTCTTTATGCCATGCAGAAAAATACTAGAGAATCCAGAAGAAAAGGAACATATTTGCCGTGGGGCATGCTTATGAGATTCACAATAGCAAACGACTTAATTAACAAATTAAAAACACTTTCTACTTATAATTTATATACACAAGCAAGTATGTCCGTCTATACACAAATACATAATATAATACGTGTGTATGTAGGTATAGGGAAACGTGCCGAAAAGAGTGTGCAAGAAGTGGGTCACCTTGTTTTTTAAATTTCTAAAAATGCATCGTTAAAAAGATATTAATGAAATGGGCACGCATGAAGTCTTTATGCATTTGCTGCTGCATTAATTGTAGATATACAAACTGTTTTTATAAATATGCTGCGATTAATAGTTAAAATTACACGTTTTAAAATTACAATGTATAAGAAAGCAATACGTAATCTCATACATATGGATCTATATACCATACACATTCGATTTTCCTTTATTAATTTTAGCACGCAAACAAAACATTATCTCTTCTAAATAAGACTAAGAGCATTCGTCTTTAATTCCATGCTCGTTAAGTTATTGAAATTCAAGGCTTTACAAGCAGAAAATAGCTAGTAACTAACATTTTCAAGCATATTCCTATGCAATTTCTTCACTATTAAATATGTATAAGCACAAACCGTTAGAGAAGATGAATGCATCGTCATATTTACATATTTTCAGTTATAATTGCATAATCCTAAATCACTGCTATACAAGAGCTGCAAGAACTTGGCTGGTTAGACGTTTTCCCGCTTAACAAAACTCTTCAGCTTTGAAAATTTGGGGTTTTTAATAACTGATGGGTAGTTACTTTTCTTCTAAAATTTCCCCAAGTTTTTTGCGCTGCCGGTTAACCGGAAGCTGTCATTAACTTTGCTATTTTAAATGGAACACTTTACATATTCTTACATTTGAATCTAGCATAAAATTCTATGACGATCACAGATAAGCTTCCTATACCAGTCTACAACTGTTTCTAAGATATAATTTTTGTGAAAATTTTGACATTTACAATGTTGTAAATATTAATTGATTAATTTTCACCTACTTTTAAGTACCAGAGCGTCTCCTATTTTAAAACTACCAAGTGCTACTATTATTTTACCAAAATGTAGTGAAAAGTTTCCGTCGCACCATACAGGGTGTTTAAAAATTACTGGCACATCAAAGAATTTCAAAACTGCAAAACACAATTTTTTCCAAATACCCGGCATATTTTAATATTGTTGGGTGTAAAATCAAATTCTATACCCGATTTGCTACAACATTCTCTATAGCCATCTTCAATGATTTTCTTTTAAATTACTCCTTTTATTTATTAACGCTTTTAAATTGCTGAAAAAATTCACGTAGTTGGCCATAACTTGACGTTGCAGTAAACATTATCATTGTAACTATTGTTCTTTACATGTTTAATGTTTAGGAAGTTGCATTAGAATTTCTAAGACTAGATCTTATTGTATTTAAAAATTCCCTGGACTGATCTTTTCAAAGTATCGAAATGTGTTTTCAAAAACAAATAAAATATTAATGCTATTTTCCTCATTCTCGAGAACAGATTTAGTACAGGATTTTCTTGATAATACTATCAGTTGGTATTGAAAGTGTTTCAAGTATTTTGGATGTTTCTATATCTGTTGGCGGTAAGTAGGGAGTATCTTCCGTCGAATTCTCAACAGCCCAAGCTCTTACTGCAATTCTTTGACATTTTTCATGAATATAGAATAAATTCGATATACTCAGATTAAAATAAAAAACATCGTCAATCAACTCCGTTATTTGGTTTATAAATTACACAACATTATATACTTTTCTAAACATTAAACGTGCAGGAAACAATAACTGTAACAATAATAATTTATTGTAATGTCAGTCATAGCCAGCCAGATAAAAATTATTCGATTAATTGTAAACATTGATAAATAAAAGCGTAATTTAAAGGAAACTATTGAAGATTATGTTACAGCAACAATAAAGATATACAGGATGTTCTATTAGAAAATAATGAGCTTTGCAGCTTTCAAAATTCTTGGATATGTCATTATTTTTTAAGCACCCTGTATAATATTACAAGAACTTTTTACTACATTTTGGTGCAACAATGCTACTCCTTGGTAGTTTTAAAATAAAAGGCCTCTAACACTTAAAGTGAGTGAAAATTAATTATAATTACGTAAAATGTCAAAATTTTCACAAGAAAAATAGAAACATTAGGAAACTCTAGTGGTAATCGTCATAGTATTTTACCTGAATTCAAGAATGTAATAAGTCTTACAGTGTTTCATTTACAATAAAAACACAACTTCATGGCGACTTCCGTTAACCGAATGTGTAAGAAACTTGAAAAGGTTTAAAAAGAAAGTAAGTACCAAACTATTTCAAATATTGAAAGATGTCAATATCAATAAAAATATATATTTTGTTTGCAAAAAGTTGAAGTTGACTTTGATGTCCAATTATGTAGTTTTAGTTATTCATATCAAATACATTGAGATTTAAGAACCACGTTATTTTTAAGAGTAATATTGGGCTCTAATTTTAAATAATATTTTGTAGTACATAATTAGTAAATATGTTAATAATACTGTAAACATTAGTATTGAAAGGACTCTCTGATGGTAGTAAATATATTTGAGGCAGTTTCGTAGCTATGTATGTGTGAAAAGTATTGTCAACTCGCCCAAATCTTTTATTCCCTTTTATACTTTTTCGAGTTTTTAATCATTTTAGAATAAATTATTCTTATCTCTCTCTATCTTGTTCTTCTCCGCCTCCCCCTCCCCCTCTTAATATTTTTTTTAAAGAAATGACTGCAGAATCGTGATGAAATAAGAAGTAATTTGTGATAGTTTGGTTATCCGGATATATACTTGGTTGGTTTGAAATGTAAGAGAGAGGGTGTTGCTATCTATATCTTTTTAAGAAAAGTTAAGATCATATGAGAGCCCATTTGGAAGATATAACAGTTTTACGATTCTCCAAGTATTTATTGACTTACTCGAAATGATTGGGGTACGTTAGTTTTTTGATAACCATTAATATCTATCTTGCAAACAGTTGTATCTGATGTTCTTTCGGTAAATCCCGCAATTGTGGCGGTTAACATTCTTATGGAAGACAGTTTCATCGTAAATAATATTTCATTAAGAAAGCCTGATTTTCTTCCTTCTATTTCGAGTGATCATTTGACCAAGGATTAACACGTTTGGATATATTCAGAAAATAGTTCCTACTAAATGCATTACTGTATTACTGTACCTACATTATTGTTACTATGAAATTGTCAAGTGTTAAAATTAGAAATACACCCAAAAAAGTGCAAAACTAATGAAAACCATTATATCTCAAAAAATAAAATAGATAGACATAGGACATGCTTAAAAAAATCAAAGCAATAAATAAAAAATGAAATAAGTACTTCCTAATTTCTGTTTTATTAGTATACTACAGGATTACTCCATCTACTAGTTTCGACAGACAGTAATTGTCTTCATCAGACCGTAGCGTGATTCCATAATATTCAGCAACTAAAAGCTTAGAAAACTACGTAAGAAATTTGAAATTTGAAATTGTATGATTCGCTAACCGGACATTTTTGAGAAAAATTCCAATATCCGATCAGCGAATCAAATTCCATTTTTTTTATTTGTTACATACTCACCTAATTATGGGCAATCAAAGCATTGATTAACACCAATTCTATATTGTAAACATATGCAGAGTGTTCTATTTTAAAAAAGTGAGATATCCCCTATTGAAATTGTCTGAGTTTATTTTTAATGACGAACACCAGGTATATTACAGAAGTAGAAGAAGTATAAACGCCGCTGTAAATACAAGTAAATGTAACAATGTAAGTGAAGTGAATGAACGGGATACAAATCTAATAAGTAGTAATTCTATTATATCTTATTTATTGAAACACTCATATTTCTGATAATGGGTGTATTGTATTTAAGAAAACAAATTGAAGGCTGCACCGAGATTACCTGTGCGGATAATTTTGCGATATAGAAGAACCATAGTCTTTCAAAAATATATATAAAAACTAGTTTGCATCTGCTACTGGCTACGATTTACAGAAAAATTCCTTCTGTGAAATTGCCCTGTGTATATAAAATAAAATGTATTTACTTTCTTACACATTCGACAATTGAGTTTCTAAAAACTGAGCCGTGTAGTTATTTAAAATTTATCTTTTTATTATATTATAAAAAGCTACTGCTTCCACATATAAATCAACATGTAGGTATTTAGTAATTAGGACTTTATTAAAGAAACCTAGAGTAAAAGCAGAAAAAGAAAGCAGCCGCCTGGTAAATTGACCACTATACCCAATCGTACAGTAAAACGTAGCCGAAGGGCAGCTTAGTTAATCGAAGCGTGACAGGTGGCTCTTGCCAGTGTTTAAAAAAAAAAAGACGACGGCGTAAAAAAATCGACGTATGCACGCTCCATTTGAGAAAACTGCAATTAAAAATCCGTCAACTCAACTATGCACAGACAACGCCCCATTGCAAGATTAGGGAGCAACTATATATAATAAAAACTAAAGTCTGATTTCGCCAAAGTGTTTTTTGCGCTGACATTAAATTTTTGTAATTAGTGCAGTAAGAGAAAAAAATAACCACGTCGCTTGTTAGTAAAGGAAACAATGACGAGAACATTATTTTTATTTAATACTTTTCAATTTCAGGCGATTACCCACATAATTGTTCTTTTAATTTAAATATCTACAACAGGAAAAAATAGGTTTGTTTCATAAAGTAAGTAGTAATTCATAACCGTTAATATCACATAAACTTTTCTGGTATCCATAAAACATGTGTAATTCTAGGCAAAATAAATTGATTTATGCATGTACTGTTGTGGACATATGATGAATCTCATTAATAATAGATGTAATTATTATTTTATGTACATACTATTTGTAAATCCAGTATATATTGGATGTTAAATAATTTGCATCGTAGTCGTGGTAATTAGGTGTATAAGTTTATCGTATGGTAACCATATGATTTTAATCTAGTTTCCTTGGTATCGATACTACTTCAAAGGGGTGGAGACTCAGTGTAGCTCGTATAAAATAAATGAGTTGGGGACCATGGAGACGTGGTGATTGTTGATAAAAATCTTCTTGAAAAACTGTTATATTTCTGGTGAAGTCAAATGAATTAAATTCATGCAAACTTAATTTTAATATTCCAAGGCTAAATTCTCGTTCTCACCCAACTTTCTACTGTAAGTTTCATTACTGAGTATGCTTACAATTATTTTTCAAATTTAATTTAATAAATAAAATTTAATTTTCAATAGTCTAGCTCCTAAGAATTTATGTAATTATTTGAATGTTTGATCTTTATTTAACTTATATCATTAACCCATGTGTAGTATATATTGCAGATGTATGCATTATGTTTTTCCTATAGTTGCGTTTTACCTGTAGGAAATAAATTATTACTATTATTATGAAATTATTACACTGTCTTTATTAATATAAAAGCATTCAATACATTAAATGATTAAAATTAGACTGTACATTTAATATTTAATGAAGTAAAAGTCAGATAACATACAAGTTATTGATTTAGAAAGCACAATTTGTGCAGCCACTAGGGTAATCTACCTACTGGTAAAAAATATAAATACTAATAACCACTCATTGCTTTATACGATGGGATGTTAGTAACACGCATGATTTGCAATGGTGAATTCGAGACATATCAAGCATATTTATAAGCTCATAGCCATATAGTGAAGGGAGGTTGCATCTTTGACTATTATTTAACAAAAGGCAGATTAAAAATTTATATTTGTTATTAAGAAAAATATTAGGCGGGCAATACTTTAATATAAATCACAATATAATTTTATTGGCGCTCAACGTGAGGCAACCTTATTTGGCAATTTCATTAAGTATTTTTCATTACTTCTTATAACCAATTACAAAAAAAAAATGTATATTAGAAGGAGGGGTAAGTCAAAGTCAGCATTGAGGGACCAGCAGTTAGAAGGAATGATCCAAAAGAAATACCAGAAAGAAAACGAACTGATGAGGACATGACTTTTAAGGATTTTGTTAAGATGTATATGCAAGAGAGGATAAAGCAGCGACAACAGGCAGCTGAGTTAAGCGAAAAGGTAAGGAATATGCGAGCAGAAACACAAGTATTGATCAGAAAGAAGATAGAAGAGCAACGAAAGGGTTTGGTGACAATGATAGAGGGTACCAATGAGAAAATTGATGTTAAAGAAATAACATTGGTTGATCGCATTGAGAAGGTAGAAGCAGAGTGTATGGATAAATTACATGGTAGATGGTCACAAAAGAGGTGAGTAAGATTAAAACGGTAAGAACAGAACCAACAGCATACTGAAATTTTCGAATGATAAGAAATTAAATCCTATAATTCTTTTTCAAAAGTACGCTTAGACAAAAGTATCGCTATTATTCATTATACACCAAAGTTATTTGACAATAACAGAACTTGTCAGTTGCGCATCATTGCTGTTCGTGGTTATTTAAAAAGCATTTTAATAATTTATTCTCAAGCAGAAAGGATTGATATGATTTTAACAATTGGAGAGTGTGAAGAAAATTGTTTGCTAGCATCAAAGATTTATGCGCAAAAATATCCTAACAGACGCCATCCCGATAAGCGTTCTTTAGAAAATTTGCTGCAAGTATTCCGAAGTACAGGAAGCATGTGTTATAAGAAAACAGAACGACAAAAACCGATTACCGGAAATGAAGGAAATAATATTTTAGTTATGGAATCTCTAGCTGAAAATCCGCGTACAAGTCAGCGAAAAATAAATGAAACTACAGGGATAGGCAGAGAGAGCATCAGAAGAATTATAAAGATGAACAAATTTTACCCATATAACATACAATTCCATCAAGAACTTTTGGAAGTAGATTATAATCGGCGGCTTGAATTATGTTTATGGGTTCTAGAAAAGTTACGAAATGACGAAAATTTTCTGGATTATGTGTTATTTTAGGATGAGTCAACTTTTCACAACAACGGATTAGTTAAGAGGCATAATTTTCGTTATTACAGCGACGAGAATCCCAATTTCTTTAGAACCCTAAATCGTCAACATCGATGGTCTGTTAATGTGTGTGGCGGAATAGTTGGAAAGCACGTGGTAGGGTCATACTTTCTTGATGGTCACTTGAAGGGTGCCATGTTTCTACAATTTATAAAATATAACTTAGCAATACTTTTGGAAAATATACCTATTAATATTCGACAAAGACTTTGGTTGCAATTAGACGGTGCTCTTACGCACTTTCAAATAAGCGTTTGTGAGGAATTAGATAGGCAGTTCCCCTACAGGTGGATAGGCTGCGGAGGTGCACATAATTGGCCAGCAAGATCTCCAGATATAATGAGCGCGGATTTATATAAATAATGATGTAAACCATGTAAAGGTTATGGATATTGTAAAGAACTCTTTGAAAGGGGAGGCAAAAATTTCGTATAGTCTAATCGAAGATTAGATAGATAGTTTTGAAGATCTTTTTTCTTGGTTTTTAGGTCGTCAATATTAAAAACATGAAAGCTTTTCAATAATTTAACGTCGTATTCATTCACTTTTTAATATTGACGACCTAAAAACCAAGAAAAAAGAAATTAAATATTATATACATGGTCAAGATTTGAAGCTTTAAAATAGTTTTCAAGGATTTAAGCAACTATTTTTAAAGCACTTTTGGAGTGAGATTAAACAAGGTAGGGTGAGAGAGAAAGTTAATTAAACTTGCCACAACTCTTGTGGCAAATGTAACATAAATTCTGCAATCAAGCAAAAGTACTTTCATTATGTACAATTACATACCGTTTGCAATTTTTTATAATATTTACAGTGATCGTGACTGTTTGTGTACTTTTCACTCAGCAATAATTCCTAGGTATTCGTTTTTAATACCTAGATATATATCAATGACCTCTTCAAGTCATATAAAACGGCTATACAATTACATTATTTTTTGTTCAATGTATTTTGATTGCAAAGAAACAGTTGACCTTCGATATGACAAGTGCTCAGGGGCGAGCACATTCAACCTTAAAACTGTGAAGGTTGTATAAGGTCACTAAGTTATGTACGTCATCTATGCAAAAACCTGTGCAGGAGAAATTCAGTTCAATAAAATATAAGTCTTAATACATATTGTTCTTGAAATAATAATACGAGCTTTGCAATGATTCTGAAGAGTGCTTTAGCTTTTTCTTTTACGAAAATAACTAAACAGGAATGAAATCAATTAAATTTTCTGCAATTATTTCCTGGCGATTACAAATCTTAATATTTAATCGCAATGGTATCTGCGTTAATCCACTGGGGGATCGTTAATCTACCAGATGCCTACCATAGAAATAGATTGCGCGAGTTATAACTTCACAAACCTGATGCGTCTATTTATGTCATTTTCTACTAATTATATATACTGCATTTTTAATCTCTTCATCCGATATTGGGCGTAGGAATATCAAACTGATATTCTAATCGCAATTCGTTGCACAACCAGCTCATCGTAAGCGACGACTTTGCCCCATATCAGACAGTTCATTGGCGCGTTTCGTAATAGGAAAACGAATTTAAATCACATGAGCGCATAAAATTAATACATTGCGTTTCGTAATACGTACATATCTAATTACACACCGAGAGAGTAAGTGAAACGGGGTACGCACGAAAGCCCATTAATAAAAGTTATCGTGATACTTGTGCATATTTTAAGGAACGTTTTACACTTCTTTTTTTTATTGACGCGGAGGTGGCGCGACGTCCGACATTCCTATAAGTTAATGTAGTGTACAGGGCCCGTACGCAACGCCAGAAGGCATGGTCTAATGTCTCTCCTCTTGCGAAAACACCTAGTCTCTAACGGGGTCAACTGCAAACAGACAAACGCTAATGCGATTCGACAAAAGAACATGGCCACCCACGCATCAGTAAGCATGCGCAAGGGCCTTCCGAGTGCGTATACCAATTATTTCGTTACACCAATCGATTGTCCACCATTCTTTTGCTTGCACAAATGAACACCTCGCTCGCTCCTAGGAGCGCTTGGATGTGACAAGCGTAAAATGTTTGAATAGCATATACACTTGTTAACTTTCTTGTCTTATGTCAGTGTTGAACGTACGATTAGTAGCAGGCAATTAAGTACTTAAAGCTTACGTGGCTAATTAAGAAGATGCTGGAATAATAAACACCTCAACAATCTTATACATGCTCCTAAATAAATAGTCTCTTTCACCTAAAGAGAGAACTATTTAATTATTTACTATTAAGCCTACAATAATCAACTCTGGATTAGTAATGTTTATTGCGATCGTACGGTTAATTTGAAGTCTTGAATCTTATCGCCTAGATGGCGTCGTCTTTTACTCCTGGCAATACTTGAAGCAAACTGGAATTAGACGAGCAACTTAACATCGGTGACGATTGTCTTAACTTGCTACTTTATTATTAGAAAATAGTGTAGTGCCTCGTTTTAATTAAAATTTCAACTATTTATCTTATTGATCGTTCAAGCTGAAACCAACAACGGTGTAAAATAGAGTCTGAATAGGTGGAATTTAGTGCATATATCTCCAATTAGTTTGAAGTTAAATTTTATTCGTAGATGTTAATATTTTAATAACTAATTAAATTTCCTGGTTTCCTAAAATATTTTAATAAATACTAATTTGGTATAATCTACTTAATATTGCATATAATAGGACTATTTTCAATTGATAACCCTTTAATATTTAAATTGTAAGTATTTTCATTTTCATATTACAATTTCATTTAATTTTACGTACAAATTTCTTATACACCCATAGCCTGATTATGTGTTAATACACGAAACCGGTCGCATTAATAAAGGTAATTTTGTAGAATAAAACCATTTCTTCTTCCTGGTTATTCAGTATGGATCCACACACGTTGTTTCGGGAGATGTTTCCTCTCTTTGTCAACTTATAATTGCCTAGCTGTTTATAATGTATACGATATTAAACCTAGAAACTACTTACAATTGCTTAAACCTTCAAAGTCTTAAAAGCTAAGCATGAAAATTCGCACTAATATGTACTAAAGTTTGAAAATACATTCACGATTCTATTACTAATAGTCGTTTAATATTAAATTCGTTAAGGGATCTTGGTTTTGCGGAAATTGTAATAATGAAATTCTGAATATGGAAATTTAAACTTTTATTGATGCTTCGCCACTGTTAACATTGGCTTTTCAAAATTGTCCAATTATTATGAATAAATCTGCAAATAATAGTTTTTTTTGTATTTTGGAGAAGAGAGAAAGAAATTTAAGTAAAGTTAAAGAAAACTAATAATTAAAAAGAACGGCAATACTTACTTTCAAATCAGTTAAGAATAGCCAAATTATGAAAGTGTCAAATTTTAATTTAATTGAATTGTACAAATACTTGAGAAATTTAAAGTAAGCAAAACACAAAATACATAATTCGCACAAACAACACATTAAAAAAGTAAAGTAAAATAAATAAGGTGAGTTAAACGGACTAAAAGGACTTGAGAGACGATAACTTGAGCTCAGACTATATGCTCGAATACGAAGGAACCAAATCAGACAATTTAAATACTAAAGGATTCCAGAACATTCTAGAGAATATAGCTAGAGTGACATCTATGAATAAAAATAATAATAAATAGCTAACTAGAAGAAGAATCTTTATGGCCCTAGGTATACCACTGAAGGTAACCGTCAAACAGAACTTGGAACAAAGGTGTCGCTTCGAAGTGCAATTGTGCATTCAGGGACAGACCTTTGCAACAAATCTGCTGTGTAAGGATCTCAATCGACTCAACAACGATTCAACACAACACCTTTCTTTTCTATACGTAATATCCGGAAATTTCTACAATATTAACATTGCAGCAATTGTTTTAGAATTTTAAGTTCTTTTTTGAAAAAAACTTTCGTAAGGGGTAAGTTCACTAATCTATCTAAATAATTATATTCGTCATTTTATAATTATTTACATGGACTAGTGAACTTAAGTAATGTACAAGTGGCGACAAAATTCTACCAGCACATAGATAGGCAAAGAAACAGTGGCGTGAATTATTAAAAACCTACTGACTAAAGACAAGAAGACTGTCAATATGATAGTAGATCTGCTGACTGGTGGCTGTAACCTAAGTCCTATGTATAACATAAGTCTTGCAAACGAGTATTTGCAGATTCTACCAAGAGCAGAAAAAAACATCAGCCTGGCAGAAACATGATTTCTAGCACTGGCCCCGAAAAATGCCAAAACCAGCAGCTACATAAAGAAGCGGTCCCCAAACTTCTAATTCAGTTCTAATTCAGAGAGAAAATAATTGAGAAGGTCTTCTAGAAGAATGGGATTGCAGTAGATAGAAAAATTGCAGCAAATAAGTCCGTATAGCCTCGACTCTAATCAAATCTAATCAGTACTTGACTTACCTAATAACTTCTGAACTGTGATTATATACAAAATATCTTGAAATATTGTCCATTTTGTTAATTGAAGTTAGATATGTTATATACATGCTCAATCGTGTAGGAAGGAAGGATTATTAAGATCATTATTAATCAAAATTACTTAATATTCTACTCTTGCAGCCTTTCAAAGCGGTTTTGTTTAATCGTAAGCATAAACAAAGTTTTGCTTAACTTAATATATTATTATACCTCACTACAAAATACGTTACACATAATTAACAAAAGCAATGTAAAATTCCTCGAAGGTATACAGTAATTTCATGTAGGTATTAAAATAAGTTCTTTACTTACTCGAAATGCCGACGCAATAAAGTTGTCTTACTTTCGCAGTAAATACTTCGGTTTAATGTCGATATTTATAGTATATAGTAATATTTCGTTGTCTTCCAATACGATTCGTTTTGCTTCGATAAGTTTCATTACTGCGAATGGTAATAAAGGTGCAATATATTTAAAGTTTCGCCCGGTTTGTTTATAAGTCGAAGGAAAGCAGCGTGCGAAAAGAAAATACGATGCCCCGTAAATCCACACATGAGAAATCCTTTAAATGTCCGGAATGGCTATTAAAATAAAATGCACGTGTGCGAAGAACGCAACTGCGACCGATAAACATGTAATTATATAAGCCTAAATATGGAGCTGAAATTTCCACTGTTATAAAAAAAAGAAGGAAGGTATTTGTTGTTATTTGTTGATGGTTAGAATACGCCATTCTCTACCCGTAGATAACAGTAATTTTCTACATCGCGTAGAAAATCTCCTGATTGTAATGCATGTTCTTTGGTATGTTTCCTATCAAAATGTTATTAATAACACTGGTTCAAACGCAATGCTAAAAGCAATACATTAAAACTAATATAAAATATATCCATACACTGCATGAAGCTAAAATGAAACTCTGAAGATCTTCATTGAATCTTATTAACATACATGGTATCAAAGATTGAACAAATAAATATTGTTTATATTAACATTCCAAATTGTCGTCGTGATCATCATGCTGTTGTTGTGTGTCACGAAGTTTTAAATTATAATACACATTCATCAATTTTTTCGACCTTTCGAAGTTTAATCTATTTCGTAGAGGAGTGTGTATGAGTGACCTTTTAGAAAGAAAACTCTTTGCGACTGAGCAGATGATGCAGGACTCGACAATAGTCTGATTGCAAATTTGGATAATGTTAGATAGTGTATGTCTGCTGTATTCCAAAACACGAAAGGTTTTAGTATTGCCTTTTCAAAAAGGATCTTGAAAACGCTTTTATTTATTTTTTAAAATTTTCTTAACTTTCTAACCGCTCAGTATTCAAATTTAGATTAGATTAGATTAGGATTGGGGTTAGTATTGGATCTTGCCCCCCTCCACATAGTAGTAGAGGGTGTGGCGAAAAGAACCGCACTAAGAATGGTCAAGGAAGGAATGATTAGGCATAGGCCTCAATCTCCTGACGGTGATCAAACCTGGGATATGCCCCGAGATGATATGTTAAAAAAATTTAGCTTTGTGAAAGAATTCACCATAAAGCTAAGTAACAGGAGCGAGTGGGATCATAACACCATCTTGAACTTGAACAGAAATGCTATCAAATGGTACACTGATGGCTCCAAAACGGCAGAAGGAACTGGAATAGGAATATATGGGCCTAGAACTACATATTTCGAAAGCTTGGGAAAATACCCAAGTATATTTCAGGCGGAAATACACGCTATTGGAAGATGTGTCCAGTTCATTATGGAAAGGAACTATCGGAAGCAGGAGATTATCATCGTGTCTGATAGTCAAGCAGCCATCAAGGCGCTGAACTCATATGAAATCAGCTCCAAGATGGTCTGGGAATGCCTAGGGAAACTAAATGAGCTAGGCAAAAGAAATAAAGTAACCCTCCTGTGGGTTCCAGGTCACACAGGAGTGGAAGGAAACGAAATAACGGATAACCTCGCAAAAAAGGGCTGGAATGCCTTTCGTAGGGCCTGAACCCTTCTGCGGGTTAAGTAGCAGTACAATACTGAAGAAACAAAAAATGAAATGGAGCAGAGAAAATCCAGTTACTGGGAAAATCTCCAGGGAATGAGGCAAAGTAAAATTCTTCTGGGAACTTATAACCAGAAGAGGTTTACAGAATGCATCAACCTGAGTAAGAACAATGTTCGCATATTAACAGGAATACTTTCAGGCCATTGTAGACTGAAAGGACACCTGAGTAAGCTTGGATTGGAAAAAGATCCTGAATGCAGATTTTGTGGGGAACAGGATGAAACATCCATCCACCTCCTCTCAAACTGCGTAGCACTGTGCAACCCGAGCAAAAGGAATAGGATTGGAAGGCCAGCTGTAAAGCAGCAAAAATAGGGGACACAATAGATCTTTTAGGTCGCAGTGTAACACCACCCTTCTATTACATACATACATACATAGGATTGGGGTGGCCTACGAACTTGTTTCACGCGACGTTTTCAGAGCTATTATGATTCCCTTTTTCCTAGAAGATGCTCTCTAATTTTGCCCTTTCAATTAAGGCATTAAGGCAATCATCTTTGTGCTTCTTTATGTAGCTGCTAGCTCTGGGGTTCTCCACACCCATTACTAGAAACCTTGCCCTCACCAGGCGGTTATATTGGCACAGCACATGAACTGGTGTTTTTTAGACCTACTACCATTTTAACAGTCTTCCAATCTTTATTTAGGTTCCTTTAGAAACTCATTTACCTGGCTCTGCCCGGGTGATTTTTGCCACCACACTTCTGGACTGATTATGTACCCATCCATTGATGGATTTTTTTAATTTGCGATTTGGAAGTGCCAAAGAAACGACCGGCTCCGACGAATGACTTCGACGAACTTCCCCTGGCGCACTTGTTCCCTCGATAATTTTGTATTATCGTAATCAGTTGCCGGATGTAAATAATATGCAGATAGTGCATATATATTAAGACTCATCTCTTTTCTTTTGGTTAGTTGAGCTTGAAATTGCTTGAATACATGACGTATTTTAAATTATACACATATCTACATTGTGTACGTAATTTTTACCTGGATGTATTATTTACTAATTTTATACGCATTATCTACGTGTAAACTTAGATAATTAAAATCTACGCGTATGGTGCTTGACATGTTATAACTACTCAAGTCCTAGAAATTTGAGTTGATGGTTTATATTCTTTTCAAGAATCTTAGAATCTACTGAAAGAATACTGACTGGGCGCAAAGAATTGCCACCTTCTTGTAGAACTAACGATCGGAGTTCGCCGAACTCAGAACGATAGTTTGGCAAACTCCTAGTACACAGCAGGTAACAGGTACAAATTCCTTTTAATACACGGACTTTTATTATTGTTATTGCAGCATGTCATGCCGTGGTAGTAAAACAGACAGTTTTTCAGAAAGCTACTTTTAGACATATGATCTTGTGCGATCTTATGTAAATGCTTTGATATAATTGTTAATAATCATCATTACGTTATTTGGTTCATTTCAAATAAATTAAAGAACTGTATTTTCATTACTTTAAAATTATGTAATACTAAAATAAATTAAATCAATAATTATAAGTTTGTTTTAAGTACGATGAAGAGGTTACCAATCAAATAACTTTGAGCTTATGTGTATTGTTATAATAGGATTTAGCTTAAATGTGTATAATATTCTTCTTATAAATAGAAAAATGAAAAATTTGGATATTTATGTATTAACAAATACTTATTTGCTAATAGGTACATGTTCTCACACCATTCTTGATGTGAAAAAAATGAATAATGTGAAAGAGATCATCCCTCACTATCACGACTCATGTTTAAATTTCACTATAGGTAGTTCTAGTTGTCAATATTTTAATACCCTGCAGATTATTGCGAAGTTCTCGTTTCCATAATTCATATTGTGTTTCTGTGAACATGCTGTCAACCGCAATCACAATGATAGAAATAAAAATATTTATAAATTACAGTTAGGATTTTGAGCGAAAACGAAGAAGGAGTTTCAGTTATTAAATTACAGCGGCCTAACCGTCATAATTTCTTACAGTACCAACCTATCTTATTCATGCATATTGTCCAATATCCCTATCACGTAAACTCTGATACCGAACGTTTGGTGTTTTTCCGTTTCTGCTCGGAGTTCGGCAAACCCCGAATTGAGTGGACGGTCGCGTCCACACGATTCGTGTAGAGTTCGGTAGTTGCCGAGCGTTCGGAGTGTGGACGCACCTTTAGCATAAATTTTTATCTCCCGCATAAATAAGTTTATTACCAGTTCGGCGAGAACAAAAATCATTAATAAATATGAAAAAATAGGAAAGGCCTAGGATTGCTACCTTGTGGAACACCTTAATTAGCAATAGAAATTGAGGTCAATGGTACTTATGGAAAACGCAGTGAAGTACTGAGTAAGTCAATTGAAAATTGAGTATATGCAATTAGAATAATTGTTCATTTAACCGTGACACTTTGGACAAACTTATAAAAGAAACAAATATAAATACGACTATTGTTTACTGTTAGTCCCATATTCATTTTAGTTATTGTACCCAGATGGCAGCCTAGTTGATCATTTATGCATTTATAAAACAAACTTACAAATCGATTTCACACTACAAAGCATTCTTGAATAATGTGCATTAAAAAAAACGGAACAGCTTCTGATTAGGTACCAATTTGCACAGGACATAAAGCTTAAGTTATATGACTGCAAAACTTCACAAATTACCATTCAGGTTGTCCATGTGTGTACTCATAATTAATTTCTCAAAGTATAATTTTAATTATATCACACTTAAAATTCACAAATGTAAAACGAAACGTTTTATCTTTATTATTTCCTTTTCCTTCGTCGGAATATCTTCTTTTCAAGCAATTTCTCGTCCCAGTTTTTGCCTCACTTACATACATACGCCATAATAATAATAATTGCCCATTTATTTTTATTTTAATATTTTTTTCCTGCAAGATGTGCGAACAATTAAAACGAAAGTATGCGCGTTGCACTAATTCCAGTTTAAGCCAACGTTGCAAGAAGAGTAGAAGACATCATTTCTAATCGCCATCGAGAATGAACAAACATAAAGCTATTGCCACTTATAATCATCGCTGAAATAAATTTCTCTTCCTTATGGGACTGGGTAAATTAATAGTTTTGCAACAACACCGTTTTAGTAGTATTTATATTCATAAATAACGGGTATAAAAGTATTTCACTACAACTACTCTATTTAACATAAATTATCATTATTGAGTTTAAGTGGGTTATATAATGGCCATTTAAACGTAAATTATCGCTGTATTAATTAGCGAACAATTGAAATTAATATTGCTCTAGTTATCGCGTTTCGTATACTCGACTGGTAGTTAGCAATTGCATAAGTTTCGTTTTCGAATTCCAATGGCGCGATTTTCTTTCCAGATTTATTCGCGATAGTACAAACTTGTTGTCTCGGGTCTGGTTACAAACAGCAACGCTAGTGGCAACAACATTTAGAATAACCACGCAATTTCACTATCAACAACAGCGGTTCAACCGGCGGAGAATATTTCAACCGGACTTTCCCTACTTTTTCCCATAATTAATTAGTTTCAGCTTGCGCAATATGAACCTAATGGCTAGTAATTGATGTAATAGCTGGTACTGTCGTAAATACAAATAGATATTTGTTGCTGATAGTACCGATATCTATCAGCTGTTTTAATTTATTAGATAATTCCCATGCGTTAGACAGCAATTTTTTTCCGCGACATTTTTCTATCTTGTTTTCAATGATCTATCATACTCCCATTATTATTCCTACCTAAACGGATTTGGTTTCACTCAATGAAACCGCCTTCAAAAACTAAAATCTTTTTGTTGATTTTCTGAACACATGCGCTTCTTGCACCAGATGATTTTTTCTTCTCAGAAGCAAGTGACGCAATATGACACATGTCTGACGGAATACAAGATTGAAAAAAATAATACCATAAGGGTCCGAGTTCGTTGGCCGCCCACAGTTATTGTCACACTTTGCGGAATAATTAAGAGGTAAGATTTGTATGAATTTGAGACTTTTTTAAGTATGTCATAAATGTCACGATATTTACCGAGGTGAAATAAAATTACGAAAGTGTGTTGCATGGATACCATACACTAAAAAAGGGAAATAGGTTAAATTAACGCAAAATAGAGTTGTATACAAACAACAATAATGATTTGATAAAAGTCCGTGCGTAAAAAAAAGTAGATTAAAATGCGTTTAAGTAAATATTCCTCTATTTAATAATACTTAATAATACTCCCAATTATTTAAGCCGAAACAAGTCCTGGAGCAAATATATAATTCTAAGTCATAAGGAAAATAGAGGAACAATTAAACGTATTTATGTATTTGAAAAGAATAAAGATGTTTTTTAATAGTTGCTTCAAAACTACATCAATTTAGGTTAATATTACTAACCCAATTTATTATTATTTATATACAATCCAATTTTGAATTGGCTTAACACATTTTTTTGCAAGCTTCAACTTTTTCTTTCTTTTACGGATTCTATTAACGAGCAATCTCGAGCAATCTGACAAACTGACGCTACTTTATTTATAAGGTCAACAAGCTAACGTTTTACTAGGAGCTCTTCTATAAAGAGGCCACGACAATGTACTTTCTGTTGCCATCGTGTGAATATATGGTTTAGCATATATTTCATAAAATAGCTAGGTATCTCTCAACAACAACTAATTGTGTTGGTGACTAAACGATTTGCACATTGGCCTTTTACTCGATAGGTGCTGCTTCAAACCCTTCTCTTGGTCTTCAAGTGTGAATAGAAAAATAAAGTAGCAGAACATGGCATTTTTCTCTGACAGTCAGTCCACACTTAAAGCGATTAGTTCCGTAACTGTGGATTCTAAGCTGATTTGGATTTGCGTAAGTGCCCTAAATGAGGTGCGCAAAGGAAATTAACTTTAGCCTGGCTCTCTAGCTACTCAGGCGTGAAGCGGTGGCTATGTTCGTCAAGGTCATTCCTTGGAACTGGCTCTTCTTTCGGCACTACCAAATCGCAAATTGAAAAATCCACCAATGAATAGATACATACTCAGTCCAGAGAGTGGTGGCAAAAATCACCGGGACAGAGACAGGCAAAAGAGTTCCTAAAGGAACAGAGGCCTGAATGTAGTAAAGATCTACTGAATAAAGACAGGAAGGTTGTCAAAATGATAGTAGGTCTGCTGACTGGTCACTGTAGACTAAAAAGGCAGATGTACAACAGGCCTGGCAGATGAGGCAACCTGCAGATTCTGCCAAGAGGAGGAAGAAACATCCGTTCATGTGTTGGGCCAATATAAAGGCCTGGCGAGGACAAGTTTTCTAGTAATGGGCGTGGAGAACCCCATACCTAGCAGCTATAGCAAAGAAGCCGCTCTCAAAGGTGATAAGCCCAATTAAGAGGGCAAAATTAGATAGCGTCCTCTAAGAAAAAGGGGATTGCAATAGATCTGAAAACGTCGCGGAGAAACAGGTCCATGGACCACCCCAATCTTAATCTAATCTAATCTAAACCTATAAATATGTGTCAATGCAATGTCTAGCACGTAAGATATTCCTGGTTCGGCAAATTGGCAATAGAGATGGTACAATAGTGTCTGGAATGTGAAGGCATATTACACAACGCTCAAGTTTCCTCTAGCAACAAACAAACAATAGATTAGATAAGGCACTACTATGGATACATATCTTATATATGATATTTCCAGGTCGGGAAAGCTCAAAGTCCTTGTATCTAATTTTCTTACATCTCCTTATTGTGTAATAACCTCTTCCAGATCTTTATTTTCATTTCTTCTCTAAGTCTCTGCACTATTTAGAGCCAATTTGAACTGACCATTCCTCTTCTTCTGCTCACACCTCCTATAAGAACTAAGTTCATTGGCCGACGCTATTTATAAGATTATATAACAATCTGTATTTTATCTATATTTCATTGAAAGTTTTGAAACTTATTTGGGAATTTGACTTTTCTTGAATTGATTACTTTATCGAGGAAACAACGGTCATCTGATGCCCTGCTTAGCCCCTACTTGAAAATCAGTTCACTGATCTTTGATATAGGATCGAAACCAAATAACTGTTAGAAATCTCAAATTTACCCATTCATTCTTTGACCACGAGAGGAGACGGTCGTGTCGATCCTACAATTGTCCTACAATTGAAGATTACTTATTCAGTAATATCCCGGTCCTACTAAATTTTTCCTTAATGCATTTCCTCACAATGACCATATCGTATTTAAATTTGCATTTACCTGTAACGACCTTTTGGTTACTCCAACGACAATTTGCTTGAGAAAGTGTCTCGTAAAGCCCTCATTGAAATCCGAAACTGCAGCCTAGTCTTCTTGATCCGGACCTATATTGAGGCAGTGTTCTACACTCAAGTATTCATTAACGATCTGTTGCCTGCAATAAAGAAATATCATTTCGTTTTTAATCAATAAAGTAAAAAAGAAACACACACTGAAAGAATATTTTATATTTCGTTTACGATACTTTGGGGTTATTTTTAAATAATGGCGTTTTGCAACTGATAAGAACACTTCTGTAGTTGGAGTTCATATTTGCATAGTTAATTTAGTATGTGCACTATATGAGAATTTAAAAATATCGTTAAATTTTCGTACAAGTTCAATGATAGACTACTGTGTTGAATTAGCGGAAATCCTTTAAACATTCTTTTGACTATTCTAGATGAATAAATTTATAATTTGCTAGGCAATTTGAATAAACTGATTTTATAACATGATTTATTTCAGGAAACAAGGCCAATATACGTACCTGTGATTAATAAATCGATCATTATTCCAAAATAGAAACGTTATTTGTTTCTTTATAAATTATAGCGCCTTTCTTCTGTTAAATTTTCTTCTTAATACGACCTTGACTATTGAACAAACCGAGAAGAGGCCTTGGACGTGGCAAAAAAGATGATTTTCGATTTGTTAGCAGGCAGGTGAGAAAGTGTGTCAATATGTGTGTGTGTGATTAGATGAATCCACAAGTATCTCGTGCCAGCTCACCTGGTGGAGATAAAAGTAAGTGCAAAACGTGGCTAGGATATAATATTAATAGAATATTTGATATCCTATTAATATTTTAAATTATAAGGAATATATATAATATTTTGTATTACACTGAAATTAAGAATTAATATTCCCGGAGCCATGCTGGAGAAAACAGAGCAATATATATATACATATCAGAATAACATTGTATATAATAATAGTAATGATTAAGCAGTTATTGCTTGCTGTATATATTATTATACGACATACAAAACTTCAAAATCCCTAAATGGATACACATTAATTAAAAGCACTAAGTGATATAAAATGCGATTTCTCCATGAATCCTTTCTTGTGATTACTGATGTGTTTTCATTTTACAGTTCCGTTGTTGATTTAGATATTATTATAGTAAACCGCTGAGTGATTTTAAAGATTTCTACTTCTGTCATTCATCTAATATTTCTAAATCTCGTGTCTAAAGCAATTACTGTTATTGGGCTTTCAGTTGGATATAAAAGCTTCATCATAACACACGAATGTGGCTTCTATTGCCACTATGGTGATTAAATGAATATTGTTTTGCTTATAAATTAGAATAATCGTTTGAGATGTCAACAATTTTACAATTTGAATACTAATGAGTAGTTTTTTTCTGATGCACGCTAATTAGTAGGTGAGGAAAAACTACTTTCGTCGTTGTCACATTTAAACACTAGCACAAAATGTTAAAAGTGGGTCATGACAGAAAATAATTATGATAGAAAAAAAGGCCCACTGGACTGTATATACAGTAAATTTCAGTGGATAAAAACTCCTGTATGTCTGGATAAAAGTAGTAATCACGTTTGGTTTTAGGCTAAGCCTCCGTGTTTGGTAATACATGATATTTTGTATTAAGTGCGTGTTTGCATGCAATGCTTTTATCTTAAAGTTTTCTTTAGGTAACGCACGGATATATTCACAAATGCAAATTAATGATTTGTTGCAAGTGTATATTAAATAAACTTGCCAACTGATTAGATTGGTATGCAATTATCTCCTTCGTTGTAAAATTAGAAATAAACTCCGTTAAGTCGGAATTAATTCGAACTACACAACATTGCGTGCGTGTTTATTTGAACCTAAATCTATATTTAACTTATATGAAACACATATACGAAAAAAAAACTTGATTAAAGCAATAAAATATATTTTGTCGCAGGTATTTATATAAAGCAAGTTATAATTTTATCTACAGATACTTGGTCAGCAAAAAACATGAAAAAATCTAACGAAAATATTGGCGCAGGTACATTTAGTAAGCAGTGATTCAAATTTGGATTAAATTTAAAATATGTTAACAAGTTAAAAACACGAAATGAAGTTATATTTTAAATTTTAAAACGAAGTGGCAGCCGTTTGGTTTGAACTATTCACCAGACCAAGTCACCGGAACATATTTGTTCTAGCTGGTGTGATAAGGGTATGCCCCAATTAAATAAAAAAAACTCGGTTCTGTCTTCTAATTTGCCTCCAAATGTACTTATACCGCGTAGGTTTCTTGGCCTTGCGATAACCAACCGGAAATCTGATCTTATTTTCCTACTTTTTATCTCGGGAGTCGTCTGGGTGTGGTGATACAATTTTTATTATATCTGTGAATGATTACAATGATTTGTAAATTTGCAAAGGATATGTTAATAGTGCGGAGACTCTCAGAAAAAGTTGTGAGCTCTCTATACATACATGAATGGAAAACCTAACTCCTCTTTCATCAAATATGCTTCAATTAACCGCTACAATTTGAGATTAATTAATAAGTTGCTCAACCCACACTTAATGTTATCTAAAAGGATCAGGTAAGAAATTCATATTATTTTAAAGTGAAAAAGCAAGAAAACAAGGTCTTGATGCTCACAAATTTTTTAATATATCGCACGACAGGTTTCGCTCTAGCCGAGCATCCTCAGGTCAGAATTCAAAATTAATTGTAACTAATAAAATTAGTTGTTATTTTGTTGCCTCAATTTTAGTAAGATATAAAGATCATAGCAGCCAAAATAGCAGTTAATTTAATGCAACTATAATATTAAAATTATCCTTTTGCAAACCTAGTACCCTTCACTTTTCCAAAACACGTGCTCTGATCTAAACAGTATTATAGCGATGTTTCCTTGAAATTGAATATATGTATTACCAAAATTATTATAGAGAGACAATAGAGCCATTTTAGTACCATAATAATAAAATATATTGTCATGGTTTCATAAATTGATACTATTCAATTATTTCTAACTAGTTTCACTGTTATCTATTTTAAAATAATAAAAAGGATATAACAAAGAAATAGATATAAAATGTCGCAGTAAACATCAGACGATCCAAGTAATGTGGAAAGCCTCTGAATTTGGCAAGTCATTCAAGGGTATTTTCCTGTTTATTCCAAAGTCCAGCCTAAAATAATGATTATTTTGAAGCAAACTTAATTATTACGACGATTTTTCCGAGATATGTTCTTGCTCATGAGCCATTTTCCGTAATTCGAAGTACCAGGGCCCCATTCAACATCGCATTCCAGAACTGATGAGCGATGCCTGCCGAATTGTTCTCTCCAAAAGTATTCCGGCCCATATCAACCAAAAAATGAACATATTATTTTAATTCTAATCTAAATTTTAGAATACTTATAAGAAATTTTATTTTAATATGTTCGAGAGTTCGAATTTGGGTTATAAAATTTTAGAAAATCTTTATAAGGTGGCAGTTTGAATATTACTAGTTAATATGTATTCGCGGCACGAAACCGAACACTCAGTAGCTTTTACCTTCAAAAGTTACATATAATAATAATAATAATAATAATAATAATAATAATAATAATAATAGTAATAAAAATAATATGTATATATTTGCAATTACACCATTACAAAACAAGTCAGTAAATATAAAATATAACAAAATAATATAGTCAATTTTCAAAAGAAGAAAATGGAAAAAAGGTGGAAGTTAAATAGATAAAACAAAATACATACAATAAATAAAATTCAATTACAAATATAATGACAAACAGAACAGCAGTTGTTGATTGCACAGGATGTCATAGTATTCGTTCTCCATTAACATATTTTTAACTTTTATTTTGAAGACTTGCGGAGGTAAATCCTTTAAACCGTCAGGGAGCTTGTTATACCTTTTGCAGCCCAGATAGTCGACACTTTTTTGGGAACACGTCAGCCGATGATAGGGTGTTCTTAAATCATTCCTCGTCCGAGTATTGTAGGAGTTATGATCACCATTTATATGGAAAGAGTATTTGTTGCAATGAAGATGCATTACACATGCTAGGATATACATGGATGGTAGCGTAGTTGTATATGTTTATTTCTAAAATGTGTTTTGCAGGAGTCTCTACTTCCCAGTCCACATAGATATCGCATTGCTCTTTTTTTGTAATACAAAAATTCTTTTTGTTTCTGTGGATGCACCCCAGAAGATCATCCCATAACAGAGCAGTTAATGGAAATTGACGAATTACGACAACCTAGCTACTTCCTCAATGGCAATGTGTTTCAGTCTCCTAATGATGAACAACGCTGTGGACAGTCTGGCAGCGCAGCACAATGATATGTTGATGGATATACTGATATAACCGTCATTTAAGCATAGAATCACACAAGCAGAAAGTTTAGGAAAACGCGAGAATTTTTAAATTTAATTTTAAACGTATTTATTTTCTATGATGAATTTGTATTGCGTAATTTGAAATTATTAACGAAAAACGTAATTGTTATTTGATAGGCAAACTCAACTTACCTTTCTTATCTGCGTTGTTTTGCACGGCATTTATTTAGAACCATTTCTTAAATAAAACCACATTTGTTTTCACTTAAATGTTTTCTTTGTCGTACAAAATTGATTATAATTTATGTACCAGAATTCCATGCACACTATTTCACTTAAACTAAGCATTTTAACATTGAATATTGGGATAGAGGACATTGAGCAACAGCCTTCCATAGCGTCCGCAGTCATACTAAAGATTCGTAACCTTTTTTAATTTTTTTTTATGTCAGAGCGTCCTCTAGACTATTGCAGTTAAAAAAATTTCCCCCGCATACAATCCGGTATTTGAGAAGGCATATTTATGGTTAAAAATTAATAAAATAGATGACGCTTGGATGTTTAAATTTGGATTTCACCAATTTGATTAAAGCATTATATTTAAAAATATATTTTTTTTTTATCCTGGATGTGTGCTATCTTGTAGCATTACAATATATTAGATATAAATTGTATATATGCGAGACATAATCACATAATATTTACTTATTTACCAGCTAAATATCTTACAGGAACTGTGATCATCAAAATGACGACTCGTATTGCACCACGACTCAGTTGCGATTGGCAACTGGCAGAAATCTACAGAAATGTTCACTGAAATTAAATTTAATAAACCATTGCATGTTTACACAAAAAAAACTGATTTATTTAAAGCAACCAAATAGATTTAATATACACTAATCTCAAAATAATATGTTTTAACAAGTACCATAAGTCAACTAAAGTTAATGTAATAGAGCTTACAAAATATTTGGCGCGCCTAGATTAACATAACTAAAATAGATCCAAGCAGAAACTTATTTATACATTTATTGTAAACAAAAGCTTAATTGTTGGGATCAATGTAAAAAGCGACTAAATCCAATGCATTTCTAGTGTGCCTTAGGCCACTTTTTGTAGTGACCCCTTCAATTAGAAATAAATAGATTTAAATATTTAGGCACACTTAGCTCAATTTTCTAAAATATTTTACTAATCTTTTTTAAAAATCAAAATATAGTTTCCACAAATGAATACAACAATGAGTAACTGTCTGACAAAGTGAATTATTTGAAAGACATATTTGTTTGCCCATATTATAAGCAACCCAATTGGATCAATGATTAGTTCACTGATTTAACAATTTTTTTCCCATGTATAAATAATTGCTTTATTCTTTAACATCTTAATTTTCTTTTTCCAATTTTAATAACTGGGATAAAATAAAACGTAAAGGAAAAGGACGATGAGTTATGCTTTCAGTTTTTTAATCATTTATTTTTTGCTTCTCTGAATTTTTTTCCCCAAACTTATCTAATCTCATGTTTGTATATTTTCTTTTTATACAGCGCTATCCTTTCCGTTCTCAAACTAATATCAGATATTATTAGACTTAAATCATAACGTCATCCATGCACTATTTACTCGATCTAGTTGTCGTTCTACTGTTAGCATTATTACTAGATAAAAAATATTACAGTACAACGACCCATGTTTGGTGTGGTGAAAATCATGATCACATAATTCTAGTTTGTGCAGCAAAAAATGAAACGCTATGTTTTCTAAGGAACATGATCTTGATTAGACGTTTAATTTTATACCGCTTTGTATTATTTATTGGTGCTATCTACGTCCATTCCGCAATTACAAGATCAATTCTATCTAATATTAGAGACTAAGTTCACTGGAACTTATCTATTTCATCTGGTATCTAATAATGAGTTTTCATTGGGATTTATTGACCTATATGCTTGGTCATAAAACATGTCTTGTTATTTTATAATTATATGGCAAAACTTAATAAGCTTTATTTTTTGGTTAATTATTAGGTCGTGACATTTTTGTTGCAATAAGATTTCATTGAGGCAAAATATACTACCCACACCGTTGAATCCAAACAATAATATTAATACGATGTTATAAACAAGGCAATTATTTTAATATAATTGTATATTCTCAGCCGAAATTACTAATAAACAAATAAAATAACTCTTTACTTATATTCAGCGAAGTCATTCATTCAAAATAATCAATTGAAACAACCACTATGAGCCACATATGTACTTCAATCAAATAAACGCCATTTTGCAAAAGCTGTCGCTATACAAAACCAACCTTGCCTATGTATACATATAATCTACATGTTCTCTGAAGTAAGTTGAACAAACAGCAACAGACTTACATTATTGTTCAGATGTGGTATGAGACTATCAATGTAATATGTAGGTTAAAGTCATTCAATTTATTATATGGTATCTTACAAGTTCAATACTACACAATAAATTAAATACTGCTGACGCCATTGATATATTAACGATGTCAAATGTTGTAATATGCATGATAGTGGCTGCCAGGCATGGAATTCAGGTGTAATATATTTTTTGTTGCAGTTAAATTATTAATTCATTGCGTAGTAGACCGTCAATTAAATGTCGATTAACACTTTTATGTGTTGATTTGTAAAGCTGTGTAAATCAGAAGTTCCACAAATTATCTGTTAGAACAAAGTATTTATGGTGATAATTTATTACCACTACTTATTAATGTTAATAACCATTATACACTGCAATTAAAAACGCACCACTTCTAATTATTAGAATATTTTTCAATAACTTTTTAAATATGTATAAATACAGGTCAGTTTAAAGGATATTTGTTATGTTACCTTGATTTGGTTAATTCTCGTGATTTGTGAAGGTCACCTGTTACGCACATGAACTGGATGGATGGTAATTCAAGGTGAAGGCACGTAAACTGGGTTCAGGCGCAGGTAAAAGAACCACCCCTCTTCTGAAACGCAAAATATATCATTACGTAGAGTTTACGAATAATGTGTCAGTCTCTAATGTTCATAACTACCGACATTTATTGGAATAACCCTTAATACAGGAGCATAGGCGTGTTAGGTTAGTGTGGTGCAAGGGACTGGCTGCATAAAATTATGTAATATTTAGCGATAAATTACGATTTCTTTCGTGGCAAATTTATGGTGGAGTAAAGGTGTATCGGAGACCTGAAAAAGTGAACAAAAAAATACACAAATCACACTCGGAAAAATAGTTTGGGGCGCTCTGCTGCCAGGTCACTACTTGAAGTAGTGTTTTACTGTAGTCTTCTCCACTTGTATATATACCATTATCTGCGTACTGCAGGTGTTAAGTTTATATGAACCATCAAAAGGAGGGATAATTATTGAAATGCATGGTCTGGCACATTTGAGTCGTAACGTTCCAGCGATCACATCTTACAATTTAATAGGAACGCTATTGGACATAAATGTTTGTAATAATAAAATATGTATGCAGTACATGTAACTTAAGGGAAAGGGATGTAGTGACCGAAAAATCAAAGTTGGATTTTTTCATGATTTACGCATAACACATATGTTATACTGAATAACACTTTTTTTTTGAAATGCGCTTAAAACCTTTTATATTAAACATACTTAAATAGATACAGTGTCCGTGTCATCCAACTTTACAGAAAAATTACCAGTTTTAACCGATGTTCTTCTATTAACATAAAGAGAGGTGCATAGTATGTTGCTTCTTATTTTAAAACTAAATATTACTTCTAATGATCGCTATCAATCCCTATTTGCTGAAGTTAGATAGAACTGACGGATATCTCACAAAAATTATAATTAGATGCCACCGGAATATATTTTAATCATCAGTGTCAGTGAATCAATATGTCCATAATATCCAATTTAGCAAACGGAAGAGCTAGATTTGAGAATACTGGGATATTGCCTTTTTGTGATACTGGCTGATATTACTTCTAACATTACTAAGCAGATTCAACAATTCCCACCAATTCTACGTTGGACAAGAAAAAAATTTAGAACAAATTTCAAAATACTTTCTACGCAGTTCTGCATTGAAAGAGCTTGGAAAAGTTCTCGCAGAAAAAGGTGTAAAAGTTGTGGTTGTAGTAATATTTATTTGTAGTTCAAGCACTATTGTGTTACCAAAAATGATATTTTGACGCTACGAAACAAACTTTAATCCCAATGTGTGTACAGTTTCAGAAGAACTTAGAGAAAGTTTATTAGATTATTGATATGTACGATACCTGGCATAAATGCGACATGAAGTTACTGTAGAAAATATTAGGTGAAATTTTTCAACGTCAGGAACTTTGCGAAATGATAATTACCAATCTGAACGAAGCCCAATGCGTTTGTAAAATTAATCGAGAGTTATAGATGGCCAATTTTCGTGTCAATGGAACCCCACCTTTAGAATGTGGAATGTATACACTTGAAATTGCGATAAATTTTATTGTTTTTATGACGGGCACCAACTTATCTTGTATGCGTCTATCAAACTACCATAGTTGAGCATTTTTCGATCCCGTTAGAATCCTTTCTTGAAAGGGGTTCAAACAGTGCGCGTAATAAGTACTCACAATTAATTCCCAGGAAATATGCATCTATATACAGACTTACCTACTATCCCCTATTACCCCAAATAACCTTAAAAGTATAACATCTGCTTCTGAATTATCTACGAAATGATTCAGAAGTGTATTTTTGACAGAAATAATCAACCGGATGCAGAGAACTTTGCTGCTTTGATAAATATATAATGTAGGCGTTTCAAAAAATAAGCCTCCCACAAAATTCATGAGAAATAATTGTATTGGGTAATGAAAAAGGGAATAAAATCATCATTCAAAAACAAATGGCATTGCCTTACAACTTTTCTTATTTGCAAAATGCTTTACGATTAGGGACTTACCAGCATTTTCTAGATGGAGAATTGAAAAAGAATGACTAGTCTTTTGTAAATTGAAAACATCCAACATCAAATCATCCCTTGTGGATGGCGTTTTCAGAAGCGGATTTTGTAAATTTAGCGATACAGAGAACATATTAAACCAAACATGAAATATAAACCCATAAATATACTATCCTAGCATCCCACAAGTAAAATTTTCTTAAGTTAAGTTTCTTAGTGTTACAATGAAAAAGGGAGCAGCTACGTGAGGGCGGCAAGGCTGTTGGAATTTAAAGAAACGTGGAGGCTGCTTCTCCAACACTCAGAAGGATTATAATAATTTGCGGCTATCAGTAACAAGGTCTGCGGTTTCTTCCCAGATCCTCCCAGAGTAAGGTTTTTGGCATGATTTTCCCTTATTCCTTGGCCATGGATTTTATATAAATATATTATATCCTTGGCGAATGCTGGGAGATAACAAAAGTCGTTCCATGGGCGCATTTAATGATAACTGATAGCTAACCGATTTACAGTAGACTCGCGATTATGTGAATTGATCACATTCCATATCCAATATTTCAGTATTGCACATAAAGTAGTACTCATATAATTGCGAGGCTACTGTATTATATTTTTGTTATTAAGAATAATAGGGAAATTATTTAGTTAGACTAGGAACATTTCAATTTTTATGGAATCCATGTAGTACTTAGAATAGGTAGCTACGTGTAGTACCTTTTAGGTGAAGCACGGGGTTGGGATGATTTGTAATAGTTTAGTTTTTCATAAATAAAGATTAGTGATACAATTTCTAGCAAATATAATTATCTGGTGCACAGACGAAAGTTGACCACTCCACCCATTAAACCTTAATGTTTGTTTGGACATATACAAACATGCTACTTAAATCAGCCAATTAATATTTTGTTATAATAAGTGTCTTTTTTTATTCACAATCAATTATAAAATTCCAAACAGTGTTTCCTGTTTCACGTTATAACTTTGTGTTGGTGATATGATTCATCAGTATATTCGATTCCCATACATGATTCGTACGGTACGAATCTTTGCTATTTATACGAATTCGTATCAGCCGATACGAATCATTTCGGTTTATACGAATTCGTATCGGAGTCAATAGTATACTAGTATATTATTGAGTCCGACTCTGACTCCGACTCTGACTCCGATTCCGACTCTGATTCCGGCTCCTTGACTATACTAGAGTCGTGCCGCTATACTAGTACACTAGTATACTAGAGTTGTACCGCAGGGAGTCACTTCCTATGAAATCGTATCGGAATCGATAGTATATACTAGTACATTTTAATATCATATATACTGATGTATGTATACATGGGATAGCCATCGATCGTACTCATATGATTCGTACAATTTATACGGATGTAGGAATCATTAGTATTTATACGGATTCGTATAATTTGCCAAACATCACTATAAACAGCAGAGCATCAGCGAACATATCAATAGACCATTGTCGTCATAAACAAAAGCTGAAATAGATATGTAAGTGGTAAAAATGATCGCAGCCGAGTTTCAACCCTTCAGTATGATAGAAAATCTACAATTTCGAAAATTAATACAAATGCTTAATGGATTCTAATCACCCGTTATTAGTACAAAGAGTCATGAATAATCAAAAATCTATATGAATGAATTCTTTACAATATTTCGGTACGAATCACATTATACGAATCTTTAATTTTAGGAGTCATTAGAATTCGAATCACTAAAAAGATTCGAATCGCCCACCGCTACCTTAGTGCATTCCTAAACACATTTATATTATCTATCAATAAGTGGATATACGCAAATGGTATATATCTACAAAATTTATATTTTTTTTAACAAATATTGGGAACAATTTCAAACAATGACCCTAATTATCGATATAATAAATCAAAAAAAAACAAAAATTGTTACATGACCTCGTACTATTCAGCGGTTTCTTTCAATTCACTACCTGTTTATAAATGCTTTTATTTCATTTTCCTAGTTTCTTCCATAATACCCTCCTTGGTGACTCACCAAAATAATTATTCAAATAAAAACATAGGCTCTATATATGCAGATATTTTGCAATCTCTAGCAATTAAGACGACTGGCTACATCAATATTCAATTAATAAAGAATGTATCTGCTTAAAACAAAGATCCACTCGACAATACTAAAAAGGAAGAGTCATATATTAGTTAGTTTATGTTTTGATACAGTCATAGATGCGAATGCGATAAATTCCAATCATACGCCACATATATTTTCCCGTTTTATTGCTAACAAACGACAAGCGGTAGAAAAGAAAAATGCCGGATCGCAAATATTTTATTACCGATGAGTGATCAACGATAAAGGAGAAGTTCATTTCCCAGAAAATGTCGAATCGATTTGCACATAATAATACATAAAACGTTACGGCCGCACTATAGGGAATCAGGAATTCTTCACATCATTGCTTACGTATCCGTTCCGATAATTTCATAATGCTCTATCGGCGTATCTACAAGCAGATGTAGTGTTCATTCTGTGCTAGCTTCACGCTTTATTGCGACCGGTCCGTCCGAAGAAAACATCTTTATTTTAACATATCGCAAATACGAAGCATGCAATCTTTTCCGGACGGATAACGCATATTTCATAATATCTATGGATACGGTAAAATATCGTCAGTTGGCATTTCACTTGACAAAGTTTGCGGCAAACGCACACGATATTATACACCGTGCGACACATATGGATGTGTATACCTAATCCGTACGTGTTCGCCTACAAAAACTCACTTCAAATTTCCATATCAGATGCTTTCGTATAGAGAGAAACCGCAAGAATACAATAACTGAACTCGAGAACTGCATAAAATGAACGGCACATCCTTGCTGGAATTTCAGATTCAGGTTGTAAATATAATTTCCGTGATATATTACGCGGAAGATCCACTGCAGGAGTTGCACGATTTGTGTGGGAAATATCACATAGAACTTTATAGATTGTGAGTAATTTTAACGATTAACGATCATTATTAAATCATGTACGTACGTTGTGCTATTTCTGTAATTCTGACTGGCAGTGAAAATTACTACGAGTCAGGAAACTTATATACCGAGCGTGTATAAACTCGCGAAAGGAGTATATACTCAGTATTACACCTAGAAGGACTAATGTTATAATTTTACATCAAAAATAAAACGATAACATTTGCAAGTTACAAGAAATTTTATGACAATATAATGCGAAAAAAAAATACTAATGTGTTCGTCGACCCCGTAGCTGAGTACACTCCTGTATCGACAAAATGAGTTGATCGATATCTGCTTGTGATACCTCATTTCCAGCAACTTCGATTTCGTGGATTAATGGTACAATCTCCTCTCCGTGATATCCCACACATGTTCAATGGGGTTTAACTCCGGCCGCGGCAAAACATTAACGCCTGCTTCTTGGAGCAAGTCCGTAGTTTGACGAGCAACATGGGGAAGTACGTTGTCTTGCTAAGAAAGGATATGTGCACGGTCATCTATATAAGATAGCAAAGTGGTTTGTGGGACATTATCAACATAACACCAAATATTATACTAGTATACATATGGTCAAAGATGTATAGTTCCGCTGGCGTAATCTAGAGCGGCGCCACTGCAGTTTATCCGCGGTGGGAGTTAAAAAGCGGCGGGGCAAGGGACGTACGAAAATAAGCAATGGACCAAGCGAAATACTTGATATGGATAGCATTTGAGTATTACAGCTGTGGGTAATTAAGAAATCTATTCCTATTGGCCAAATTCAAATTTTCCACCATAATTTTTTGTAACTTAAACATCAAGTCTGGAATTACTAACGATTTTGTATTATATTTAATAAGATTTTAGAGATATTTTCAGTAACCATAAGTAATCGCGGCAAATTTGAATTCTATCCTCTGGTATGTACAAGTAGTAAATAAGTGGATGGTCTGTGGATCGGATGTTAGATACTAGTTCTGCGGTTTATATTTATCCAAATTATTGTATGCTTAGAGTTATTCTTCTATGAATCCCGATTGTGCTTTATCGCTATTTAATTAACGTAATAAAAGGGGATACATTATAATCGATCGATTCATTGATGATTTTAAAAATTCTAATTTTAAGATACTATAAATACTCTGTATTTGCATTGTCTTATATACCTATAACATTATCTAGCATTAAGTCTCATTTCTAAAAGCAATCTGGAGATTTCCTGAAAGCAGCAAACGAAAACGAAATGAAAATCTTTCCTAAAAATAAATGCGGGAAATTTTAACTCTGCTAATTCTCTAAATTAAGTTCAATGTTGACTCTACAAACAACGCAACAGAACAAAATTCAAGAGCAACAAAAGCTTATGATCTGATGCTAGCGTACTACTGGAGGCTAATATTGTACATACACTTGGATAAAAACAAAATTGAGTAAAATACCTTAAAAGTGCAACCAAATAATAACAATGTTGCATATTTTTTTTGTAAAGACCCCTGTGACTGAAACTTTTGTACTGTAATGTTTTAAGTTACATTTTAAGCAAAATGATAAAGACATTTTCTTGTTCGATTCGCCATCAATTATCCTATGAAAACAGTAAATAGTAATTTTGGAAGCAAATATAAGCTTATGTTTTTTTCAAACATTATGGTATTTCTGAGAGTGAATTGGGGTATTGCAAGAAAATTTATAGATTTTATAGCTACACTGTTTTAATGTTTTCTGATGTTTTGTTGCAGTTTTTAGTAAGATAATTTTCTTTCACTGTTAACTGCAGATATATTGACAAGAATTGGAAGAAGAAAAACATAAATTTATATATATCAAGAAACAAAGATTATTTTAAATGTCCACTAGTCCACTAAAAGCAAAAATATTTTATCATCGTAAATAAATCAACAGCGGCAAATGAGATATAATATGTAAGTAGGTACTATGAAAAAGTTAGGCATTTGACAAAATAAATAAAAGCAAATATTCCGTGTGTAGCTTCGCTTTAATGCAAAAATATGTTTTAATTTCATTATAAAACGAATATTAATCCATTGAGCCCATATGTGTGTTTTGGTTTTTGTTTTATTTGCTTAACTGTTTTGCCTCCTTTAATATTAAGTTCATAACAACTTTGCGAAATGACAATTTCGACGTTTAACCACGTCAGATCACGTTTAATATTTGTTTGGTCGTACACTTTTCTAAAATCAGCCTAGCTGTGACATCTATAGTACGCCAGCGGAACTATTCTTTGCGCGTATATATATTTATATTGTATTTGCTAACACGCAGCTGTCATACTGCTTCGAATAAAGAAAAGTGGTGATCAGCTAGCATAGCCCAACCATTACTCCAACAGTCCTGTGTACATAGCTCTCAACAGCAAACTCAATATCACGTCGCTCTCCACGGCGGCGTCGTATCCTTCTACGGCCATCGTGCATGCCTAGGCAGAATCGCGATTCGTCACTGAGGATGACATTATGCCATTCTGTCTCTCAATGCTGCCGTTCTCTGCACCAGTCCGCAGCAAAATGGTCTCGTAGAGGTAGTTATCTGAAGGGCCTATCTTGACACTCTCTGGTACGCCTCGGTTGGCCAGTTGATCTTCCTTGTCCTTCTCTACCTTCTTCTGTCCACCCACGATACACGCACATTACCGTAATTGCAGTACAATTGGCACGGCGACCAATTTCGCGATAGAACAAACCAACATCTCGACAGGCAACAATTCTACCCCTATCAAAGTCAATGACACGGTAATAATTTTGACGTCTTGGAACTCTAGGCATTTTGTTACGCTTAACACACATAGATGAACGCGCAATAACTAAACATTTCTGTACTAGTCAGCTCTCATAAACAGGTTTCTTTACAAAAAAAAACTAAGAGATATTTTTTTCGCAAAAAATTATCGAAGGTAAAAAATTCATACAGCTTACATTAAATATCGTCACTCTGAAGCCAAAAAATCAAGTCAAACAAACTATTCCTTCTGGATGTAACGCTTCTAATGTCGCTGAATATATATATAGCAATGTTCTTCGTCGATTTCTTAATGGAAAATCTTAATATTCTGACGTTCTACTTTGCTTCCTGTGTTCACAGGACTGATTTAAAAAAACCACATGTGGCTACATTGTTGTATGTTATTTAAATTTGCAATAATTTGGACGATAATTGAGGGTGTTCAGAAAACCATCCTATAAAATTTTGTATTCTTAATTCTATTTTACTGCGGTAAATAGCAAAAGAAGGATTTTCAATTCAATACAAGAATTGTGATTACTAATGAATAACATGTACCTACTAAAACTAGAGGCTTTCAATTTAAAGTGAAATTTGAAAGCCGTTGGCTTGCAGGCTTCACGATACAGCTCCAATCACTCACTCCAAAATATCCGGCGTAATTTCCAACACTGATACGTTTATTCGTTCCCTTACTTCGTTGACATTTGAGAGAAACATGACATATACGAGATCTATTCAGAAAACTACCAAACTTTTATTCAATTTTTTTTTTAATTTGCAGGTTATTGTTCCTTATCCTCTTCAAAGTACTCGCCTCTACTATTTATACACTTTTCCCAGCGGTGTTTCCATTTCGCGAAGCAATCCTGGGATAGCTTCATTTGAAATGTCTTTTAAGGTCTGTGACAAATTTGTTTTGATGTCATATACAGACTGAAAACGGCGTCCCTTCTGCACAGATTTTAATTTGGGAAACAACAAAAAATCACAAAGAGCCAGGTTTAGCGAGTAAGGAGAATGAGAAAAAACATCTCTCATCTGATTTTTTGCACAAAACTTACGAATTAACTGGAGGTGCTGGTATATTGCTTGGTGCAAGAAGCACGACTCTGGCCTCTTTTTGCAGATTTTTCACATAACCGTTGTAAAACACCCGGCATGCGATTTACTGTTTCACCTTGAGCCATGCACAATTCCATGATAATCGAAGAAAACAGTGAGCAGCACTTTCACATAGGATCGAAACTGACGTGCTTTTTCGGGGTGTGGAGATTCGCTGACAATTCATTGTGATGATTGAGTTTTTGTCTCAATGTCGTAGCCGTAAACCCAAGTTTCATCTCCCGTTATGACCCTTTGAAGGAATGTTTCATCGCCATTGGATTGTTCAAAGAATTACCGATAAGCATTCACACGATGTGCTTTCTGTGCATCAGTCGTCAAACAAGGAAAGTCAAGGAACGAGTTTTGCAGCAACTCGATTGTTGATTTTGCAAACGTGGAACTCATCATTTAAGGTCGAATGTCTTCCTCGTTTAGGATCGTCTTCAATTGACTGGCAACCATTGTTAAATCGTGAAAACCATTCGTAACATTGCGTATGCAATTAAACACGTTGCCTCCACAAATACAAATAGCACCAAAGCTAAACAAGACATCAACAATCAAGGTTTTAATCAACACAATGCTGCCAACCGCAATACTCTAAATTGAACCGTAATTCAAAAAAAAATCTATATTTATTTTTCTGAACAAACCTTTTCTGTTTTATTTTCTTTGAGAAAACCCAAAACAAGAAAGTTCAGAGGATTAAGATCGGGTGACTAACGGTAATGATATTAGGCGACTAATCCACTCTCCAACATTAAGAGCACAGTAAAAAGGAGTTGCGCCTTGCCCGTATGTACACTTTATTTATGAAAAGTTAATTAATTACAATTCATCTTAAACCTCGTGCTCCACCAAAAGGACACAGCACACAAGGTTCCCTATTCTAAGTACTATATGAATTTCATAACAACATTTTTTTTAAATATTCCTACGCTAACTAACTTCTGCGACAAAATGTTAGTGGATTTTTGACTTAATTGAAAGGCAAATTTTCTAAATTTAACAACGTTTCAAAATTTTTTAATGTCTTTTCAAGTTTTTGTATAAACTGTAATATTAAAGAAGCAATATTGTAATAATACATAAAAATAAGTACACTTGCGTGAATGTTAATTATAGGTAATAGTATAGATGACTTCCATTTTATTTTCTCACAAGATATTGCTGCTTGTCAATGACAAAAAACATGTTAAAATTTGTATACGACGTTAGCACATTAACCATTTACAAAATTCATATTTTTCTCAAGTTAAAATATACGTGTAAGTCCGTAGTGATATACAAGGCAATTATAAAAGTGACGTTGTTGTTTTAAAATAAATATGAATAAATTTTTGATAAATTGTTTGTGTCTGTTCTAAAATTGACACCTTTTTTTTTTTCCTTTTTTTGATATAAATCATTTCCAACACGTTTCTTGTATAATAATTCCTTTCTTTAATTAAAATTTTTGTTTCGTTAAAGTTAAATCTATGATTGTTATCTCTTTCATGTTTTTATAAAGCTGTCATAGTGGTGGATGACTTGATGTTTAAGATACTGCTTTTTTGGCCCTACGTACACACCATCGCAATTAGAACAAAGAATGGAATAAATCAAATGAGAGTTTTTTCAAATTGCGTTTTTAATTTTAATTTTATGAAACAACATTTTAGATTTTGGCAATTTTAAATGCTACAGTAGTTTTAAATGGTTATAATGTAGAGTTCATTTTTCTGATAAATTTTTAACGTGGGGAATTGTAATAAATTTGTGTTATTATTTAACTCAACTTTTTTTAGTTATTTTAGTTTCATTGTATAATTTACATATGTAAACGTTCCTTAAGAATTTTATTGATGAACATTTATGGGTAACCATTATTTAGTAAAATGTTTTGAACGCTTTTTTTTAATTTCTGGTCTGTATTCTGTACTTATAAGTTTTAAGCCTCTGTCAATTAATGCTATAATAACATTTTTTTATAATTAATTGGTAAAATGAAAACGTAATGTATATATCTATTTGAAGAAATTGTCTTATTATACCAAGTTGTAAATAATTTGTCTTCTTTTTTTACAATTGTGATATCTAAGTAATTAAGAGTTTGTTATTTTTTTTTATTTCTAAAGTAAATTGGATTTGTTGGTGATATGTGTTAAATTGAGTTAATGTGCAATTAATTTTATCTTTGAGTAATATTAGTAGACAAGCATCTACTTATCGTTTGTACAACTTTAAATTGAAATTTATTTTATTAATTACAGAAACTTCCAAATCCTCCAACACTAGTTGTGCTATTATACTAGATATGGGCGCTCCCATTGCTAATCCATCTACTTGTTTATAAAATTTGTCATGATGTTGTAAATATATGGAAGTTAAGATGATTTCTATTGCCGTTAAGAATTCTGTTAATGGTAAATTGGTAGGATCTTTTATTTCACTTCACCTCCTTATAATAATACTCGTAAATCAATTGGAATGTTAGTGAAAAACTCTAACTACCTTCAGCATATTGAATCGCTCATTTAATGGCATGTTACCTACAATTTCTTCAAAAACATTGCAGCATTCAACAGCATCTAGATGGTTTGCAAGATGAATTGACCGATTAACTACATGATTTGTTAACAGAAAGCCTTTTGGGCGACCATACTCACAAAATTAGTGCAGCTTTTCCTCTGTACAAGAGTGAAAGTAATGGGTGTTAAAACTTATTAAATATTCATCGCTCCAAAGAACATATCTCAGAAAGCCGTTGTTATCACAAATTCTATTTAAAATCGTATTGCATAAATTCGCCCGTTTTCATAAAGAGTTTGAACTTTAGCAACGTGATGTGTGTACAGAGTGTTTTTTTTTAAAACTGAATGAACGGTTTTGTGGCTTGAGATATTCGTTCCAACAGCTAACTTACTAGTGCCAAAGAATCCCCATTCACTATGTCTAAAATCTCTTCTTCTATTTGTTCAGGACGTCTTCACTTTGGTGTTTCAGCATTTCTGTTATTTGATATAAAGAAACGCGAAGACGAAAACCTTCGAATTACTGTAGGATGCCTTCGGTTTCCATTACATGCACCATATACCATGTAAATATCGCTAAATATATGACTAAATAAACGCTGAAATAAAGAATTAATTACGATTTCAAACAACAGAAAAACACCCACAATATACCTAAATAACAAAAATGATGGAATTAAATTTGACAGATTGAATTCGAATATTTACAATGCTATCTTGAATACAGCGTCCATTGTATTAAAATGTATATTGTATATGACTATGACATTTAGAATCTACATATTTGCGATTCTAGTGATATTTCCGTTTACATGTAATCAATAGCATAAATAAGTAGCATTTCATTTAGTTGCAACAAATGTTACAAGTAAACAAGCTTTCAAATAAAATAACAATAAGTACATCATTCATTATATTTATTTTTCTGCTAATGAGAAGTAAACAGAGAAAACTTCAGTTAAAAAGAAAATTCACCCACACAACATGCACCTTTCCAAACGTAAAATATTACGCTAACATCGACTGACAATATTTAAGATCTTATCAGATGCAACTCCCACACGTTTACATCTGCCAACTGACATCAATGATAATGAAGTATTAGCGGTTCCCATATTCCTTCTTTTAGAATGAAAATGATGTGCTAATAATATCTATACGCCCACTAAACCAACCTTGGGTAAATATAACACTCAATCAAGAAAATTACATATATACAAAATCTGCATTGACCCAAGGCAACGATTAGCAACTAGAAAAGTGTATAATGTCAACAATCATGACAAAAACAAGAATTACGTATGTCAAAAAAAAAAATAAAATCAAATCAGATACTGCTTGAATTAATTAACCTGCCTGTAAACGTAACTGGAGACACGTACTTACATTTTATTAGATTTCAGTACGTATTGAAACTCAGCAAAACAAGAATCAACATAACAAGTGCGTGTGTAATTTGCATAATTTAGCAGCATTGAAGTTGCATGCATGCATTTCTCAGACAGCATGCAGTATGTAGAAAACGAAAAAAACTTCTATGTATTACAAATTATCGCAGCAGGCCTTGTAGTTAATAAATTGACATGTGCGCAATAAAAATTGCCGTAAAGTAACAGTTATTACCATTTATCTTAAGTAAAGAATAAATGCATTGATAAACTAAGCTATTATAGTTCTCATCTCATTTCTAATTATACAATCCTTTTATTTTCAGGATTCCTGAAGGAACTTCAAAATATCAACACTCTATTTCTCTTTAATAGTAAGTATACTTCGTATCTACTAATTAATTTTCCATATATATAGTTTATAAATTTACGTTATACATAATACAGTATAAATTACCATTTTACATTGCTTCAATCTCCTTATCAACTTCAACCAATATTATAGCATATGTCAATGTATTCCGATAATTTAATTTTTAGAAAGAAAATAAATATATAGCTTAGATATCAACTTATTTTTAAAGTGTTTCGTTTATTTTTTTACTTCAACATTAGAAACAAATTAAACATTAAATAATCCATGGTTTTTGACGCTGTGTGAGTAAATTGTAGTAGGGAAATGAATGTAAATGGTCCAATTTCTCACAGATTCTTTATTGACTACTACTGGTTTCATCCGCTAAGGAACATCTTCAGGTCCGCTGAAGATCCAACAACATAAAAATGCAGAAAAAGAAGCAATGTGGAAAGAAATTAACTTTTAAGCTTTTGCCTTGTAGAAAGTCCAAATAATTGTTGACATTTGGATATTTTTAACTTTTATAGCGTAATATCCGCCTTACTTTGCTATACTTTGTTTCTCACTACTTCAAACCGTTTAAGTGCCTTACATATCATTTATTGCCTTTTAAACGACACGTTTCATACTACTATTTAATTGAATTGCAAAAAAAAAATAATTTACTTATTAAAATTAAATTTTATTTGAGTTAATTTTTCCTTTCGAATTAAAAAAAAACTTATATTGCAGTTGTTCAAATAGTAATCCGCGTTGCCGAAACTTGGGGCGTTATTTGTGTTATGTTGGTAATTTTTTATAGTAAAATTTAATGTATAAGAGTAAAGATCAAAGTAATTAATTTTTCGGGATAAAGCGGCAGGAATAAATACAAACCTATTCTCTTAAATCTGAGCTTTCGGTAAACTTTATCAGAGTTTTTACAACCGAAGTTTACAGAAAGCAAACAAACGGAAACTTAAATGATAAAGTGAATAAAGCGGAAACTTAAATGTTTATAATAAATAAAAGAAAAGGGGAGACTTAACCAACACATGCATATAAGAACACCACGTGCAAACTATTGAGGCCATGACATAACAAAATATTTTAGTATGCCTGTCTAAAATTATTATATCATTTTGCAAATATCAACTTTGAATTATGTTGTTTACCCAATGTAAGTTTCATATGTAGAATCTCTGATGAAACTACAAACACAAATTTGTGTTTATTTTAGCTTTCCCAAGAAATTCTAATTATTTTGGACTTTGATGAGTTCTTTCAGTGCTTCCTGTCCTCTTTCAATAAATATTTTAGATTTATAACTGGAAAACATATATAAATATAAAGCATGCTTTTAACTATGCAAAATTAGCTAGCGTTAATTGTTTTGCAATATACTTAGAGTATAACTACAGCGTAATTGTGCATCTCCTCTCTTCCATTTGCCTGAAACTATTAAGGCTATCTCATTAAACACGTCACGCGCAATCTGCACTATTTTGAAACTAACCACCATGTGCTGAAATCGGTCGGGCAAATCGGTTTTTTTTTTGCTTTCTAGTAATATCTGATTATGAAGCCTTGCGATTTCATATTTTGCACTAGCTTAGTTATAGAGCAAAAAAAAAATTAATCGCGGCAATAATCTTGTCTCTCTTTCCCAAGAAATTCTAATTATTTTGGACTTTGATGAGTTCTTTCAGTGCTTCCTGTCCTCTTTCAATAAATATTTTAGATTTATAACTGGAAAACATATATAAATATGCATGCTTTTAACTATGCAAAATTAGCTAGCGTTAATTGTTTTGCAATATACCTAGAGTATAACTGCAGCGTAATTGTGCATCTCCTCTCTTCCATTTGCCTGAAACTATTAAGGCTATCTCATTAAACAGGTCACGCGCAATCTGCACTATTTTGAAACTAACCACCATGTGCTGAAATCGGTCGGGCAAATCGGTTTTTTTTTTTGCTTTCTAGTAATATCTGATTATGAAGCCTTGCGACAATAATCTTGTCTGTAAGATCGTTTACGTTTAATATTAATAAAAAATACAGTGATATTTCTCTGAATCTCCTGGAATTTGTCTATTTAAAGGAAAACTTCGTACTTTTCTGTTAGGTACGCATTTGAATTGATGTGCGCCTCTCCTTCTTCTTTTTTTTTGCAGGTTATTATATGAATTATTTTTTTTTGCACATTCCTTTGATGCACTGTTAATTCTAGTAATGCTACTAATCGAGTTCTCAACACGATAAACTCGATTCTTGAAAGTACACGTTATACTCGAATACCAATCGCTACATACTCGAGTTCTTAGTTTTGAGTACTCGATTTCAGAGTCGAATTCAAATACTTAAATTCACCACGTATGCTGTTGTTGTGGACTGTATGGTTGTTTACACACACACACACCTTTGTTTTAACACTTATTTATTTAATAACAAAATAATATGGAGATATATACAGTGATGTTGGGTGGTCGGACGAGAACTACTGATTACAATATAGTTGAACTACTAGTCTCTTGTTACACTGACTATTTTTCCCTTGGTGGGGTTATAAAAGTAATTGCGGATGGTGCACAAAGGGACTCTAGTAGTCGCTAATTACAAAATGAAGAAGGTGTCTATCAGAATAAAAAAATAATAGAACAAAGGAAAGATACATTCACTACTTCTTAGAGCTAAAAGAACTTAAATCTAAATCTGGGGACATAGCATATGCCATATGCAAGTTATTATCCCCATCAAAATGTTGCGATTTGTTTTATTTGATTACGAAATAATTTGATAATATTAGTTAACAAATAATTTTTTTTCTTTTTTATTTAAGGAAGTTGTTTATTTCTCTTTTTTGTAATATATAGACCCGAATTATTACAACAGGTGTACTTGTTGTTAATGTAACATACAGAGGTCATTAACCCCACCGCTTCATACTTTTTTTTTTTAATTCTTAAAAGATCGTTTTCTTATAACATCATTAAATGTATTAATTCTGTTCCTCAGTCTAGACGTTCTTTGAGCCCGCCGTCGTTCTCATTTTCGCGTCAGCTTCGTAAGCTCTTTATCCCTGCTTAGCTGACATTATGTTTAACAGTTTAATATTAGTTAACAATTAGCTTTTTTCTTTTCTTTTTTTTCAATTAGTTGTTTATTTCTTTTCTTATAATATGTATACCCGAATGGTTAATTGTTAATAATTATGTTTTATATAGTATATTACACTTACTGTTGTGTTTAGGAGGAAAGCAGCGGCTTATTTCTGTAGGTCGCTAATCCTACACCTGTTGACATTGAATTTAGATTATATCACTAATTTCTTTTGTTTTGTAATTGGTCACATGTTTTTTTTGCCAATAAACTGTTATTATTTTATTATTATTGAAATATTTATAAAATTTATAATCTACGTACTAGAACTTTGTCCACTCTAGCACTAGAATCGAGTCTGAAAACTGGAGTATTAGAATCGACCCTACATCGATTCTTTTGCCAATCGAGTACGAATTACTCGATTCTCAAAATCATAGATTCGTCGCATCACTAGTTCTGTTTATTGATTATTACTTATTCTTGCAACAATATACCATTAAGCACGTCTAGAAGCTTTAGTCTTAGGTTATAAAAAGCCATTCTCATTTATTGCATTTTTCTGTTTGTTATACCAGTTACAAACTGAATCTCGCTCTAAGATTATTTATATAGTTAATTACTTTTGAACTTCGCTTTTTAAATATTATATGTTTTGGAGTTATCATTACAACAATAAGAATGATTTATTATTATATGTTTGTAAGAAAATACGCCACTAAGATGACTGAACAATTTAGGGATTCGAAATTAGCTTAAAAAACGGTCGCATTATCATCAGACAATCACAAGACGAATAAAGAAAGTAAACAAGCATGTTCCAAATAACTTTTAGTTTTCATTTGAACCATGCAAAATTGATTGCGTAGTGTAAAGAACTTCTAATTCCCTTATTGTCAATGTAATTCACAATTCTGCTAGGAGCTACAATAAATTCTGCAAATACTGCTACATCTTGTGTACAGGAGTAAAAGCCAAAATGGACAGATGGTGGATTTACAGATTAGTATGACAAAACAGTATGAGTTTTACCATACATTACAGAAGGCTCTTTGCGAATTTTTTTAAAAAGTTAGTGAATAAAATGAAGACAATCGTAAAAATAACACATGCATAGTGCATTAACTACATTGGTATAACAAGTAACTGAGATGACCTTGTTCTAATTGACAAACTTGTCGAATAATGAACGTATTCATTAACCGAAATCGTTGACATGTTTATGCAACAGTACGTACAAAGGCAACGACTTTTGCAAATAATCAAATAAAACCGAGCAAGATCGCGATAATTGTTTAATTGCAAAGAGCGAGACACACGGAAACGGGTTATTACGTTATTAATGTATATGTTAATTAACGATACAGAGATAATCTATAATCACATACATACCTACGTATGCGTAATGTTTTTCACATAAGAAGGACCACATACCAGCAGTGAGGAAGTTATTAAACCACCCACTTTTTGCAAAAAAAATAATCGTTTATACGTCACCAACTGCGAGCGTAATTAACTATTCTAACGAAGTAACGAGACACAAAAAAAAAATGGTAAGTAAAATTATCGAAGGCGTTTGTGACAGAGTTAATACCGCGTGAAAACCTTCATATCTGAATTAAATTTTAATGACCATCGTTATTACCGAAGAAAAATACATCCATAAAAATATTGAAATTATAAATTACCATTTTGATTGAAAGAAACGTTGAGGAAGGATTCTGCTGTATACAGATCTTTTTCTGTTATAGCTGGTACTAAACTTTATTAAGACTTATTGCTGAGGAGATAATTGTGTTGAGATTTTATGGTTGTAGTAAGATTTTAGTCGAAGTTGAACTTGTGATGAGTACTACTGACATACAGGATGCAGCAAATGCATACGTATATAACGTTTGTTATTACTCGACTATATGCCTGGTATCGATTTGGCATTTTGAAGATGTAATTTTAATCTGCATCTTTAGAAGATATATTACAACGTACTGAACGTTTCAAAAAAGTGATGACACAGAAAAGTTCAATTTTTTTTTAAATGGAATACTTTGCACATTTTCATTTTATTAGTAATAGTTAATTATGTAGAGTTACATTGTGCCTGCTTCCAGCGTTTCCTCCAATGACCCAGCATAATTTAATAATTAAATATTTAACTTTAAATATTTTAAATATAGTAAAATCAAGTAAAACATTTTTAAAAAAAGGAATGAAAGTTCTTTCCTTCTAAGAACAAGAAGCTACTGGTCATAATTTCGCCCGAGTTGCAAAACTGAAAACGTTTTTCGAAATCCTGTTCAGTAACATCCTGATGTACTATCTAAAACTAAAGTATTGTATCGAAAAACAATAAAACCTAGTGAATCTCGAACTAACAGACAGAAGTGGGAAATCGGACAGTACTATACTTGGCAACTGTTTTATTACGCGCCGCGCATATAAGGACCAATTTATTGATTAAATAAAAAATAATATGTATGCGCCTACATTGTTATAACACAAATTTTCAAATACCAACTTAAAATTATCAAATTACATTTATGTAACAAATAAAGGTACATATTAAAAATTATATGCACATTGACCATAATTGAATAAACTAAATCACTGTAAACAGTTGAACTAATATAACTACATATTATGGAACAGACTTGAAATAAACTAACTTTATAAAATGTTTTCTATATGCACATGTGGTTCTATTGGTACTTTGAGAATTTCATATCTAATTTTTTTATGGGAAAGTGGATTTAATTTGTGAATTTCTATGTACATGTCGCTTGACTCAAATGAAATCTTCAACTTATATTATTTGTATGTTGCGAAGATTATAATCACAGATTTCTGTATATCAATCACAACTGTTTCAGGTTTCATTGTTAAATTAAACAATCATATGAACAACTTAAAAAGTGCTAAGTGGGTTTCATACTTCTTATTTGGTAATAAACGTAAAATGTGAGAGACGTCTCCCTGTTTACACCCATGCATGATAAAAAATTAATAAAAAAAGTTTTGTACAAAGTTGAAATGCACCACCCATCTCAACATTATTGCATAAGAGATGCAAATGTGTCTAACACGGAAATATAATAATTTTGTTTCCAATATAGCTCATCAAAAGAAATTCTTCATTTCCAGAAGTTTATACTTTAAAACTAAATAATTTTTCGAACATATCAGTTATATTTTTCAGGAAACGGGGTAAACAATTCCTCCGAGCAGTACACACATTCTTTGTTATATGCCCAACACCTTTTTCCGTTAAGTTTAACACTTAAGTACCTATTTTTTGAAAGACGTTGTGTAGGTTCTTCCGCAGTTTTCGTTTCACACTATTACTACAAATTTGCGCTTGTAGTATACTTCGTTGTCCATCTCATGATTATACGCAACTTTCTTTCACGACTCCGTACTCCGTCCCTGGGGGTAACTCGCTTGTAGTTGGTTAAATACTTAATAATAAATAAATATAAAGGGTACCTACCTGGATCAACCCTATTGTGACACCACACGTTTAAATAAAAGAAGGCAACTTCCCTTTTTAACAACTACTCTTTATTCCTAACTCTACACTTGGATGACCTGTGTACTACTGTCCTGATTTACCTCCACTCTACTCCACTTTTTTATATGGCGACTCTGCTGAGTGGACATAAATCAGTCAGCTTGCACATCTTAACTTAACTTAAAAAACTAATTAAAATATTAATAATAACAATAATTTTGTCATCATCTCCAATCAAGTAAAGTGTAGAATTTGGCAGGAGATAAATGTCTGGTACACCTCCATCGTATTCTGCCATCTTGTAGTGCATTGGCAACACAAAATTAAAAGTTGCCAGTTAAAAGCAACTGTTTAATTTTTTTACTTACGACTTTTACACCTTCCTTGGTTGAGCTAGCTTTATTCTTAGTTAAAAGATACTAACTGACAATATTAATTGTAACAACACCGCTTTTATCTTATTTTGCAGTTAAACTTCACACCCTACTTAAAATTACCTCCAGTATGGGCTATTTTTAGCAATAATTTGCGAACTGCAATTCCATTGGTTGAATATTTATTACTATTTTAAAATTCCAGTAAACCAAATAAGGAGAACTGGATTATTATATGTTATATGCAATAGTATATAACACTAAACAAAATGGATTGCAATTACTATATGGGCGGTTACGTGAGGCCAACAAAGATCTTGCAATAAAGCGGGTAGATCTCACAAACAAACAACAGAACAATTTGAATAACATAAAGGGATAAGCGATTAAGGGAATTGCGCAATTTACCTACTCATAAATAAGACAGATGCTCCGGTCATAGATGCACATGTAAGAAATACTTAACTGATTCATTTCCGCTAGTAGATATACTTATAATTTCAACATCCACTAAAAAATCTACATTGCAGCATTGGTTAGTGTAAATTATACTACTAGAATCCGTATGTGCTATTCTGACAAGATTTTGATTTGGGTGCTAGGAGAACCTAATGCTTTCTCTTAGACGTAGTTGCCACATATGATATCGTGTGTATAACATTTATGATGGCCAATCTAAAACATAAATTTGCCAGCATGATGTATGTACCGCTACTCATATAAAGCCTATAGCTACTAAACTTAAAAAAGAAAACATTAGCTCTCTCCACAAGTATCCAAAATTTTACAGAATGTACTTGAAATTACTTTACTTGAATACTGTGCAGACACAGATCACAATTCCTACGCAAGTACGGCTGTTACTAACCATAAATTATATTCCTATAGAAGTATAATTTATTGTTATTGTAGTCACTCCCCTTTTCTTTCAATAATGTCGCCTGTACAATTGTCATGAACCGCGCCCTAATATTGTAATTTTCTTGCAAAATCTAATCTCTAAATTTTTTTTCATTTATTTTTAATGGATTATGAAATAAGCACAACATACCTATTTCGTATTAAACAGATTAGTATTTTTATTGCTTCAATTTGAATAATTTATTTTTCAATAAAACCATTTAAACTAGCCGTTCGGTATTAATAGTCAGGACGGCAACCTTTTGACTTTTAATATTTTTACATCATTCCTATTTTAATTGTTAATACACAATAAATAAAGCTCCAGACGATAATATGCAAATACAATCCCATCTCGACGACACACTTTGAGTAATAACTTCCAGAAGGTTGTTTTGCATATTGCATTACTCACTACAGAATCGCAGAAGAAGGCGGATGTGTCAGAAGCTTTTCCAAATTAATTTAACGAATTTAAACAATTTCGCCGCGCTTTCTATATGAATCCTTCCTACATTTTTATTTGCCCGCGATGACGCAGATATCGACGGAATTTCGATAGCCTAATTTGAATAATTCCCTCGTAAAAGCCAAAAAAGAGCAGGCGGCGTATACATAAACTTGAACTTGAGTTTAATATTAGAAACGTTTATTTATATTTATAGACGGTTCATTAAATTCAAGACGTTTGTAATCGAGACACAACTATACGCACGTGTGTGAGTCGTATTGTGTATTTCCCATTTCCCAATTTTATTGAATTGATTGCTCGTTTGAGCAAGCAAAACGTTCTGATAAATTTTAATCAATTGCTCGGAGAAAGGATACAATTTCAAAGTGTTCTCTGAATTATATTCTTTGTGGCGACAACAATAAACGCCAAGATAATGGCAGATTAAATAACGTATTACGAAATAAGGATAAAAATGATATACATCAGAGTGAGAAGACCAATAGTTATATACTGATATGAAGCATGGCTGTTGAGTAAAACAAAACGAACAGGCTGGAGGTATGAAAGAGAAGGATCCTCAGAACCGTTTCAAAACAACGAATTAAAAGTGAGACATGATAGGTTTGTTCGTTTTGGCGCTCCGTGTCATAAAGCGAACATCTAGCCGTGTGACGTCGCGTAAAGTTTTTCATTGCAAGCTGTTGCCGTAAAACGCTGGATTGACGCCAGCTTTCGATTTTATGATTCCTGTTCGTTTTGGCATAACGCGTAAATAATTCATTAATTTTAGGTTATCTACTCTAATTTGTGAAGTAGTAACCTCTGTTTTTATTTATTGTCATTTTTATGATTGTTCCAGAAAGTTTTTAAGGTACAAATTTCAATTATTATGTAGTGGATATAATTATTTCTAAATTTAATATTCATTGTTATTCTATACTCTATGCATTATATTTAGTAAATCTTTGGGAGTCGTCGGATTTCTTTTATTATACATAATAATAATATATAATAATAATAATAATTATGTTTATAAATGTTAAACCTGAAATTCTCTGTTTGTTTGGTAGATGTTTATTAGAGGAGAATTGAAAGGCTATGTTGACGTAAGATGTCACTGGTGAGGATTTTTTTTCTGATAATAAAGGTAGCGATTTGTTTTTTTTTTTTGTGATACAGATGATTAATTGTACAAAGGAACCCAGCATTTAATTGAAGATTTTGGACAAACAATCCTGCTATATACAGAAAAGGAATTTCTTCAGCAATTTCATCATATTACTTAACCACTCCACGCGGCGGCATGTTTCTACATATATCTAAACAGAAAAGAATTATATATAGATATATCTTGTTTATGGAAAATCAATTTTTAATAAACAATCCATTTCTTTTTATTTGCCTATTTTCAATTATCTCCATATTTATTTTTATATACAATTTTCGGTCGAACAAACGACAACCAATCAAACGCATCAATGAAAATAATTATACTATACACAACTAGTACCACCAACAACAGTGATCATACCAATATCCCTATATCACTATCTCTCTTTTACGGCGAAAATCCACTCCCTACCCAGATGCAAGATTTTTGACGCTGCGTTACAACTTGAAGCAAATTGTAAATTTCAGAAGTCAAATCGAAGAGAAATGCTTACAGCTGCGTTTCGCTGCATGACGCTAGTGCCAAAACGAACATACGTAATGTCAACGGATAATCGTTGTTTTGTTTCCTTAGCCACTTTTGTTTATCGTGTCTTACTTTGAATGTCAATATTTGACTTTTCAATTTTAAATTTAAAATATATTAAACACTTTCTGTAAACATAAGGAAGTTTTTTCGTATACACTTTAAGAAAAGCATAATTGCCGATTATCCGCTTAATTAGTGATCAGTATGTCACTGATATACTAATTTGAAAAAAATACGATGAAAAAGTCATGATTAATTTAATTCTATTCAGTAGATTGGGGCTGATTATTTCTATATAATTCAAACGATAATTAGTGCACGATCTCCCGAAAAGCTTTTTAAGTAAAAAAAATATCCAGAATCAGAAAAGAAAAAAATATATTTTAAAAATGTGTAGGAATAATCCTCTTTCGTAATTTTAATTAGGTTCAAAGTTTGAAAATCCTTCCAGGATATCATTGTGAAATTTATTTGACCCTTTGGTCGTTCGGAAAAGGTCGTTCGAAAATATTCATTCGTTTCTGAGAAAAAGGACCATAAAAATCATCGTATTCTGAAAGTCGTCCTCAGCAGATTACTTAACTATTAATTTTCCGAATAACTCTCTTGAAACATAATACATATACCACACTATTCAAAAAAATCCTCTGAAAAGAAATGATACCAATTTCAAGACAATTCTTTTCAAGTCGTTAAAGAAGAAATATCAGATAGACGTTTCTAATCCTGTCCCAACCTCTTAACTTGTCGAACTGAATCGACTACTAATAGACAGTTAAAAACTCTTAAGATTTATTTTTTTGTGTATTTCTTTGTAAATTGTGTATAACGTAGAAACAGTTTTTTTTTATGATTTTTTGGGCACCCACCAAATTTATTTCCGCACAGACGTTGCAGCGGGCTTCCTTAAAATATAAGTCTGCTACCAGGATGATGGATTGATTGTCTTCATTAAAGTTGAATCGGTCCCCCTATTTTCACAAAGCGCTCTCACCAAAATAACGCTGTAAAGGTACTGAAATTTGTAGATCATAATATCCAATCTAAATTCAATCGAAACTACAGTACATTATATTATATATAATATAAAATCCATTTAACCAAGTTTAGGAGAGAAGGGTTGCGCTTAAAACTAACCTTTTGGATGTGGAATCCAGATGATCGTAGATGTCCCTACACCCAAAGTGCTGGGAGAAACCTGGAGACCTGGCGAGAATAAGGATCAGCGTTCAATCTCAATAAATTGTATAATATAACTTCCCGTCGACTTTTTTCATTTTAAAGCTGACTTCATAGGTGAGTGCACACAGTATTTCCAAAAATGCCCTAAAACTGTTTACTAAATTAGAATGTGGAACAAAAATATTTTCAGATTTCATAGTTCTTTCATATTTACACTATCCTTGGGTATATGTCGCTCTCATATATTTATATAATCGGCTTTGATTCAGCTCCAATATTAATTTGGATGCAAGTGACATCTATCAGCTGCTTAAATTTTTTTTTTTTTTATAATACAACCAAGCTCAATGTTCGAAAGCTTTATTTTTGAGCCACAAGAGGTAAATGTTTTAAATAATTACTTAAACCAATATTCATGAGCAACGATTTTCATCAGTTCAAGTTGGCACAATTTGCTAATTATCTAATACACATTTTTAATTAACACTTAGGTATTTCTGAAATTCTTAGAAGTATGCATGCCACATGTATATAACATTTAATGCCAGAAAAAAGCAGATACACTTAACAATTAACTCAAAATCCTAAATTTTGCCTGTAGGTACAGTCAAAGAAAGAACGACCCGTCCAGTTTGAGTGAGAGAGAAACGCTATACTCCCGCACATCTTCTTCCTCACTCAAACTGGACGAGTTGTTTTTTCTTTGGGTGTACTTCATTCCAATAAACACAATTGTATGTACCTNCGTAAACCTAGCATACGCAAAAGGGATTCCAAAGTGAAAATGAAAAAGGAAAGTTAGAAAAATATTAAATTGTTGAGGTTATACCTAAATTTAACAAATAAGTCGAAGCAAAACAATGTGGCGATACCTGACTTGATTGATTAATTTCTATTCTTTTTGTGTATATGTGGATATAAAAATGTGGAATATTGCAAATGTTAGATATTATAGGTTATGAACCTCAATAAAACGGTACATGAAGAAAAAAAAGAATTAAGTTGATAATATTGAACACCCTGAAGAACTAGAACTCTACGCAGATTTGAAAAATCCTGTTTCGAGAAGAAAACGCGGTTCAAAAGTTTCTCAGCAAAAATTTTTACAAATAGTTCAACATACACTTAGATCAGCTATTCCCAGCACTATACATTAATCCTTCTTCTTCTTCATACTTCTGCATTTGCAAATTTGTATGCTTCCCCTTAGACAGCACAGCAAGTTTTGCAGCGCTTGGACATAGTCTGCTCCTGCTCTGTTGTATTATGCGCTGACGATCAGAATTTGATGACGAAAACCTTTTTAGCGCATCAAAGTCCTACTACAAATTCCCACTCGCATTCATTATTTGTAATAAGAAAAGTAACCTTCATTCAATAAAATTTGCGGCCAATGTAAGGTAGCAAGTTGAAGTGTTTATGGGTCCGCAGTGTAAATCTTTTGGAGCTAGTTTCTACACACATCAAGAAACGAGTCGATTTTCAGTTTTGACAAAAAATTTTCTCCAATGCATCATTGCAAGAAATCAACTCTAGACAAAAAAAAATACATAAATCGGCCCTAATAGCATCTTGTGTTTTTTTTTTTTCAAAAGGGTCATGTATGAATGAAGCCAAGCTCAAACCTTGGCTTCTGCAACGCGCCACTTACATAGGTTGGTCATTCCGACACCTTTTGGACAATAAATGCTGTCGTGGAATCCGCGTCGGTTGAACATTTATAAGAAATGTAGCCCAAATAGCTGCCTTCAATTTTTTATGCAGAAACTCTGGATGTTGTCTAATTGCTAGTCCACAGTAACACTATTGTTAAATTATCAATAACCTTTCGTCAGTTTACCAGCGCCCTTTCTTCAAAAGTCCACTCATTCTTTTTTGTACACTCTCCAACGCATTCTCTTTTTTTGCTAGAACAGTAACATCTTCGTACGGCTAAAAATCACAAATTGCTTAAAAATTGTCTTGTCTCAGTCGCCTATCCGAGAATCGTGCGAAAAATTTCTTTAAAAGGCATCGCATCGACTTCCATTTTTTCCTGTGCTACTCTGATGCATCCGTAGTGGCGGTATATCTTTGCCATCATATTCTAGCCAGCTTTAATAAGAAATTTAGTGTAAGTAAGTGCATCTGCAATAAATTGATACATTTTATGGTAAGTATAATTGTCTAAGCGTGGGAAAGTCATGTTTTAGAAGTAAAAGAAATATTGTTAGATTATTCTCAAATGTGCGTTTATTTAGGATCTAATTGCTTTCATATTTAGTAATATAAATAGCTACTAATGTCTTTATTTGGTGATCTCGACTACAGTGGCATTCTCTAATATTAATGAAGACAACGTATACATACACTAACAAACAATAAGTTATGATATTTCGACCAGAGCAGCCCCGAGTCGAATATAGTATTACAACTAATTCATTTGCTCCGTTTGTGTTCGATAAACCCCGCTCTTTAATAAGGCCTAGACGCTTAAACAATGCGAATATTACGAAACGCTTTACACCATGTATGTTATATATTTGGGCTTTCAAAAATGCAAAAAACCAAATCGATTTTTCAGTCAAATACATGTAAACCCCCTTCAGTAATCAGCCATTTCGAGCAATACCTTCTCAAGTTGTATTTTTTTTTTACTGAAATGGCCATAAAGTTTCTCAATGATATAAGCTTGTGTGATACATGAAACGACAACGTCCACATAAATAATGATAATTATATAGTTTTATGTAAATCAGAGAAGGATTAGACAACAAACTAAAACTATTTATATAGAAGAAATAGGAATGATAAAAGCGGTCTTTTTTTCTGATTCCCATTTGTTAGCCCCGAGCCATCAATTTCGATAGAGCATGGTTTTCTGAGACTAAAATGAATACAAACCATGCAGTACTATATGCATCCTAGCATAAATCCATTAGCAGGATAAGTCAGATCAGTACGAAAATTGAAGTACATATTTCTTTCTAACTTTTATGAAATGCATTTGCGAGCGCTTTATAAAATTTATTACTTGGAAATCGTTAATGCACAAAACCTGTATACAAATTAATCAACTGCAACTATCAATAGTTAGTCAAGGTATAGGAAAAAAAAATAAATATTTCACAAACAGATTTTGAAGTATGAATCTCAATCATTAAATATATAATTTTGTTGAGTAAATGATTCAAGTTACTTTTAAAACAATTACAGTGGAGCCGTGTTAGGTTGAACCCTATGAACCCGGATCTCCACGATAAACCGGATCAACTTTGACGGATAATTTTTTTTTTTTAGAATTCGCAGTTGTTATCATATAGTATATTATTGCTTAGAAATGAGGGTTAAAAAATATAATTGTTCGGTTTGTTTTGTGTGTGTATTTGTTTATCTATGAAATGAGGCCATTTTTCTGTAAGTACATACATGTCTTATTTTATTTTATTTTACTGTATTGTACCTGTAACCCGGATTTTCGTTAACCTGGATCGGCTCTGATCTCAATTGATCCGGGTTAACGAAGTTCCACTGTACTTATTCGTTGATAATTGTCTGATATTCGAGAAAAAATATCGCAAATGCAATACATCAATGCATTTACGGATAAAATCACTGGGTATGCAGCCAATGGCAATGGATTAAATGAAGTTCCTTGTTATCTGTCCAAGTTTTCGCAATGAATTTATTGCTTCTTGTAAGATTTCCTTCTATACATGTGGTTCTCTGTTAGAATTTTTTTGCATTGTAGTGTCTAGTTTTGTTGAACATGTTCATAATTTATGTGTATTTTGGCTTGTTTCATTATTCCATCTTTCTTTGTCTCTGACGAAATAATAACTTAATTGCGAAAGCTTAGACGGATAACAAGGATTGTCATTTCATCCATTGGTTGCATACCCAACCATACTTTCTTTAAATCCTTAACAAGTACAGTCGGTACCCCAAATACTACACTTAGTCTCCATAACATCTTTGTTACCTTAAAGGTTTCCACAAAGCAAAATTCTAATTACGTGATATATCCGTAACTACTACCAAAATGGGGAACAAATATTATGTTCTAATTACGTTATGGCGACGTAATCGTTACTTTTATAGGACGTAATAGATACGTAGTCATAACTTGGAGGATAGTAGCTGCTACATAGCTGGAACATTCCTAAAAACCTTTTTTCCTTTTTCTTTTATAACATTTTTTTTTTTATAACATACTCACTCTAAATGTTGTTAGAATGAATAATATAATGGTTCATGTGTATATTAAATAAATATATCTGTTAGACCACTTGTTAAATCGTGAATTTGTATCAATGACGGCATAAAACTAAAAACGCATACTATTTTCCTGGTAAATATTAATGTGACAGCTTTTAAAAATACGCTCGCCTCAAATGCTATGATGTTTAATTGATAAAAATGATAAGTGTTAGCAACGTGTTTTTTTTATTCAGCATGTAGTTGAAGAAATGTACTGCTGCATACTGAAAGTACTAATTGAACTTGCAAGAAAGAAAATTAAAAATGAAAAATTAAATTAGCTAGCTCAACGGATAAAAAAAATTTTTAAAGCGGCGCAAAAGAACAATTTAACTCAGAGTTACCCTCGCAAATTAAAACTTGAATTTAATCACGAAAAGTAAAAAGTGGGTGAATGAAATCTGACTCTCTTAATTACCCCAAAAATTGAAAAGGTTTAATCAAAAATAAAAGAACATAATTTTGAATGACGTTAAATAACAAACAAGAATTTATTATTAAAAAAAAGAAAAAAAAATGTTAATTACAAAATTTTGCAGAAAAAAAAACCGTGGACAGAGCGGGTCCTGGCATAAATCAAAAAACTGCTATAGATTCTAAATTACAAAAGGACAATGCTAAATCCTATATCAAAGCAAAAAACAAATTAGTTCAGGAAGATATCTTTTTTTTCAATAAAATCCACGTGGTTTCAATTTAAAATAAAATAAAATCGTGGAACACCAAAATTTACAAAACGGAAAGCTAAAAACAAAAACAATGCTACTATTCACCCAACCCGAGGTGATTAATAAAATAAAAATGAAACAGCAAACTAGAAAACCAAAAATTAACTCTTTAAAATTATTATGAGAGAAATAAAACTAAAATCTATCTTCCTGCACGAAATAATAAATGATCTTATATCTAAAATGTGTACACAACAATATAATAACAATTATTATTAAGCGAGTTCTTTGATGGACGAAATAAAACAATAAACGGGAATTCAAATCTCAAAATCAAATGAAATAACAAAATGTCAGCAAAGATTTACAAAATTACGTCTAGTTACACCGGCATCTACCAAAGAACTGCCTCTTACAATCTCGACCGCTGCATACAGCGAAGCCGCACACAGGTCAGTCCGCCAACGGACAAAATCTCAAAACATAATAACATAAACAATACCAGCGAACGCAAGATATATAAATAAATGAAATCAAATTAAAAAATTAAAACAACTGAACACTTAACTTAAATAATTTATAATTTATACAATCAATTCATTAACTAAATCTTATATAAAAATAAACATTTAGATCTGTGAAAACTCTCCCGAAACATTGACAAAGGCTGATCGGAGTAAACACGACAAAATCTAAATTTGCGAAAACCGGGGTGCCAGACCACAGCAGTACGTTACTCTCTTGGTCATGGTAGAGCATACTACAGCCTGTAGGTAGGGTTCAAAACATAAACGCACAACTTGTACATGTAATGCTTGTCAAAATCTATGGTGGCCATTGGTTATGTACTGTAATTATTCCTATGACGTTTTAATTTAGGAACAAGTTAGTTTAAAATCAATCAATTCTAATCACCGAAAACACAAAGTTTCCGGAGTTAAAACGCAGCAATTATATTAACGTGTCTGAGAAACATCAAACATCAACAAATGCTATGTATACAATATAACCAAAAGAATAATTGCTTAAGAACAGATGGTAAATTAATTTTCTAAATTGGTAGCAAAACCGACCTTCTCTTACAAAACGAAATTTTAAAAATGAAACACCTAAAAGGTAGGTATAAAAGTTTCAAGCTCGTTTCCGCCTATCAATTACACACACATTATAACGATGGCATGTAATTCTTCCGATATTTAACATTAATTAAAATCTACTGTTCAATTATTCCCCAGCGATCTATTCTGGCACAACCAACGTGCTTTAAGTGGATCATACTGACGGTTCAGGTGCGCTTTTCCTTTTCAGAAAGAAAAAAAAAACTCAGCAACATTGTGGTTCTCAATTTTCGCAACCGTTTCCTATATCGCAGATATTAATTATAGGTAAACAGCTGCTCGTTATGGAGACTAAAAACATGTACAATTATGTCGAAGGTAAAAATACCGTATCAGCGACCAGATGACTTATAATGTAAGCGATGTTGCTGAAAGGCTATTAACCAGGTATGTTTATTACCTGAATATAGCAAAATGAAAAGATTTTCTACGAAAAATTTGAACCAGAATTTAATAAAACGATTTACGTACAATAAATGATATAAATAAAATTTATAACAATGAGAATATTTTTATGAATAATACATAATCAATACACACAAAATAATGAAACGCAAATTTTTCGTTAGAACCGCGACGCGATATAGGTTAGGTTGTGAAATTTTGTGTGTACAATTTTTGTTTCTCTACAATTTACCGCAGTTTCTCCTACGTCAGCGACAGACAACCGTTAATTAATTATATCAAAGGAAATAACATCGATTACAGGTTTAATTAAAGGCCGTTGTTGAGGACAAAGTTGTGTGAAACGGGTGCTACCTTTTTATCATATCAAATACGTATCCAACACAAAGCTCTACACATACGCGTCTGATCTATTGATTTGTGTTTGGATTCGAAGCAAGTGCCTGTAATTAATTTATCCGCGGACAACATAATTAAGTACATTAGTCCTTTGTTGGACTTACAAACATAACCGGCGCTCAGCTAGAAGCGGGTATAAATATGCATTTTGCAAGAAATAGTTTTCTGAGAATTAATTAAAGATTATTAAATTGCAGTTACTGCCATGTCACATACGTATCTACATGCATGTATATTTGTTGGCTCACGTAATCACATAAATATGAATGCATAATAATAATTGTAAACGTGTGACTTCAATTATGGTAGATTTTATATATGGGGGAATACAACAATACAATGACAATACAGTTCTGTCCTAGTCAGTAGGTACGAGTTTTTAAGATTTTTTTTTATTTCTAGATTGATATTTAAGCATTTCACCTAAAACCATTAAATGTTTGTTTTTATAGCACTTGTGCTTTAATAAAAATAAACGCACCTGATTCTGTACCTTTACATGCCTTTTAAAGATGTTAGTTACAATATGCTCACCTTCTTTAAAAAGTTTTTTTTTTTTTTGGTAACAGACTAACATGACTTTGAGCAAACCCAAGCAGTTCATTAAAAGCATTTGAAAGTAGCACTTGTACTTGAGTCGAAACCCTCGTAGGCTTCTCAAACCTTATGTATTTGATTTTCTGCTAACTGTACTTACAATTAGTAAAGAACTAAAAATTGCGAGTTTGTTAGACCTAAAAAAAGGGACATCTGCTAATATATACATTATTTATGGCAAATTGTTTCTGTTAAAAGGAATTGGAACTGATTCTATTTTAAAGGAATATTTGTCTACTAAAGATGTATAAATAAGCGACAAAAAAACGACGTATTTTCAAAGAGGTCTCTTCTTTTCTTAGGACAAGTTTTAGCCTCAAACTAATATAAACGATGACGTAGACAAATTTTCTACATGGGTTTTCTAAAACTTTAAAGTCTGGTGAATATTAACTGTAACTCAAATGTCATGTAAGATTTCATTACATTTTATTACTTGTACCTAATCGTTGCTGTAGTTGTGAATACCTGAAGTTGGAAGTATGTCTTATTATTGTTATTTAAATTTCTGTGTAAATAACTATTTAGCATTTCATAACATTGAGGTTATACATCTGACTGTAAATGACAGTTTAAATTGAAATTTTAATATGTGTAAGTTGGTAGGCATTGTTAATGAGAGTCATTATATAGGATAGCGGGAGATTTGAATGTTGTTTTAATTTAAAATTGAAATTTAGTAATCCAAAATATACTAGATAGTAGTTGATATGTAATTTAAATATTGAAAATAATTGTATTCACTTTGAGTAAGAATCCTTATGCTCCTTAAATGTTTTTAATGTATTATTATATCTAAAAGTTGATAATACATTAAATGATTAAAATTGAAACTATAAGTTCAATATTAAGCGAAGTAAAAGTCTTATACTATACAAGTTATTCATTTAAAAGACACATTATGTGCAGCCTCCTCGGCTACCTAGTCGCTACTGGCAAAATAATACAAATTGCTTGATAAGAGGGGAGGTTAATGTGCATGACCTACAGTGGTGAATTCGAGGCATATGTATAAGTTCTTAGCTATCTAGTGAATGGAGATTATATCTTTGAATATTATCATACATAGAAGGATAGGTATCTGTAAAATACAAGCCATGTTAAAGAATAAAAGGTAATATTTGTTATTAAGAAAAATATTAGCCGGACATACTTAATAATACTTAATAAAAAAAAAGTCACAATAACATATATACTTGTATATCTATATATTAAAGGAATAAATATACAATATTTTATTTGTATATTTAACAAAACTTATTTGAATGTTAAAAACAAAGTGAAATTTCGTTTTTTTTTTTCCTTTTAGTACTTTCGTTACTTCGTTACTTCTCCCGAAACAGTTAACGTACTTACATAATATGTAAATAATAGTTACATTTGGTTTTCTGCGATAGTGGTAACTGGGCGCAGAAAGTTTTTTGTAATCGCGGCGAGTAACGAATACTCATTTTTTTACATCTCTACTCGAATGCAGTTAAATCTTAGAATAAAAAAAAACCTGCAATCTGTCATGATTTTCCTTATTGATACCAATAAACGCTCCTTGGTAGTATGCAAAACTACATAGTACATTTTTTCACGACACCGTTAACATACCATAATCTCATTTTATCCAAGTGAAAAAGAAATAATGACTACACCCTATCATATAACAAAGAGATTAGAGCTTTGGCGACTTTTACTCACATATCCGTATTCTATCATAGCAAAACTTATTTAATACTAGCTACAGTTCTTTACACACCAATTATTTTCTTATCTATGCGTAAAAGAAACAAAAACATCCGTAGTTAGTCCGCACAATAAGAACATTTCTCCGGTATTATTGTCTTGTCCGTCTATGGGTTTAATTTATTCAACCCAGCCGTACGGAGAGACAAAGACGGGCACTAGTACAACAACAATAACTCCGCATTAATAAGGACGTTAAATGAAAACAATGATCTAATAAAATAGTGAATCCGGTTCGCCGATTTCAGCAGAGCGAACTTCGTGACCTTATTCGAAGATTGCCCAATTTCACCGCAACATCCACGCTGCCAGGTAACGTATGTACGCTCAGCAGGACCTCACCTAACAACGCGCCATCTACAACAACAACAACTGCGCGCCGATATTTCGTCATTGTGTTGTCAAAAAGATATCCTCGACCGCAGATCGATTCTCAAAGGGCATTGATTGATTTTTGTATCGGTTCGCTGCGGTATCTCTGAGAGTTAATCACACCAACGGTCGCTAGGGAAAATAGAATAGATGAGATAATGTCACCAAGGAAAGAATGACGCGACTGTTGCTATCTCCTGATCGGATGAAGATGATACGTAACCAGTTGTTTTTGCACCTACTAAGAGGAAATATATCACGCGTAAACGAGACGGATATGTCGCTTTTGGTATCGCTATTATCGCAGTAGTATCGTTGCTATTCATATACGCTCTCTACCTAACAAGCTGTAAAATGTCCTAACTCGTACCTACAACTTCGGCATTGTATGTATACGCATCAATATATCCAAATGATAAAAAGTACCACATGTAAACGTATGTCAATGTTTTAGAAACAAGAAGAAAGGAAGGCTGACCGCAAGCAAGTACGTATATTAAGCTAAGCTATGTAACATCGTCGGTTGCAAGAGTAGAAAAAGAACCATAAATTTCGAACATCACGATCTTGCAAAAGAAAAAGAACGAGATATGAAAGTGACAGTACGTGTAAGTGCGACAGTTTCCGTAGAATCTAATACTTCCGAAAGGTAACAATAAGCGTTATTATATAACAATAGTTCACTTAAGAGGAAAACTTAATACTCTCGGACTATGTGAAGATTGCTTGCCGAGGCGCAAGCTGAAACAATGCCATATGGAGTGGATAAATGTAGCTTTTCCTCCAAGAACATACTATTTTTTTTGCAAATCGTTAATATATTGACAAAAATTTGTTTAATTTTGGGAAAAAAATTACAAATAATAAATTCGGTCATGAAATTGTAAGATAACTACAGAAAAGTGTCATTAAGCTCACTTGTTAAATTTAATTCGTAGAAAATTTGTGATAGTATCTTTCAGTATTATTCAAAGGAAATAACCGTATAAAATGTGTCTCCTACTGCTTCTTTAGAAGACAATCAGCATCTGAAGATTAAAACATCAGAGAAAACATATTATTGATTTATAAAGAGGAAATTCAGCTCTAGTAAAACTGCACCTTTCCAATAATTAATTTTTTTTTATATAAAATATAGATATTGTAATTACTGATCACAATCTGTTATGTATGCACTAATAGGCGCCAAATTTAAATTTAATCATTGTAGTTTATACGTGCTGTAAATTTTTCTATTGAAGGTAACCACGACGCCGCTATGATGTAATGAAAACATAACGATGCGTTTTTCTACTACTTTAACTCTACTTTCTTTTTCTCCTGGCCCCATAACCAGATGGAAATATGTGGAGAGTATAATAAAATATTGAAAACGCGAGACATAAGGACCAAGCTATATATATTGTCAACTTTCCGTACCACGTCAGTACAATTAGCTAAACAACAATGAGTGTTTCTATAATACATTAAAGTATATATAACAGTAACTTTAATCAAACATTATTTCTAACTCGAATAGTTTAGAATGACAGCACTGACAGCTAGAATTGGCTAAATGTAGTGACTTTTGTAGCCAATCGTCTACAGCTGAATCAGTTGGACCCTGATTCCGCCATATTGTGTCCAAAGATGTTTCTTTTCTCTCTAACACATTGGTGCAATGAATTGCGATACTTTATATAGATATCTAATGACTTTAGGTATGGTGGTGTCAAGTTTTCTCTCTTTATAGGGTGAATCGTTGGGTACGCAATATTGATCTATGCAAAAATTTATACGAAAATGTTAAACGTGAGGTATCAAAACACAAACTGCATTTCCAAACCTTGCATAAAAGATCGTCACAGTGATTGCAAAAAGTGAAACTTTGTAACACAACCATCAATAATCGACATTTACATAAATGCCTATTATTAGCAACATTAAACAAACTACCATGGTAACAGACACAGTCAGTAAACCACAATGACGCATCTCTCAATATTTTTACTTCATCCCAGCTTTTTATGTTTATTTGGTGCATCTACATTATGCAGAATTGAAAAGTACTTTATCTACATGCACTCATTGATCTTTCCCGCCAAAAATTTGCTAATACAGTTGTCTGGAAAGACATATTGTGAAACTTAACTAGCACATTTACCGAAATTGATTCAACAACAGAGGTAAAAGAAAATAACCAGACAAGTAAAAAGACATATGTTATTGGCAATGGGAGACTTGCAGCTAAATGTGGATTATCATAAAGATAGCATACACACTGGTTCTAAAAGACACGAAAAAATCATTATAAATCTTTTCTTAAGAATATTCAACTTCAACCTTTCAAGTCAAAGTAACTGCACATTCTTCATCTTGGAGATAAAACAGACATATAGAAGGTAGATTAATTAAAAGAAAAACCTCACATTTTTATTTTTTTCCACATGAAGCCACATTTTGCAGCAACCGACACGTGTTTATCCAAATAGTTGGAATCGCCCTTTTTGGATTTGAGAGAAAATTTTCTTTCAACACTGTAGATCTATTGTAGTATTTCTACACTTAGTAAGTTTATTTTTACATAAAGTGCATTTAATTGGGCTCAATACCTCTCAACTAAAACTTTTTCCCAGACGGATATGTCGATAAGTTTCTTTGCCAGTGTCAATCTTTGTTGGTTAATATATACCATTAAAAAATGCCATGAAAGACTGTGTTTTCCCCTTGATACATAGTTTACATGTAGGTTCACCATTAAAGACTGTAGTCTGTGTGTAAATACTACCTTAAACTGCCGTGACCTGCCGCCTGATCCCGCCCAGACTTGACACCGTTCTAAGCTATATCGAGCTGTCAAGTTTTAGGATAATTTCCTCTTTATCTGCTTGCTGTGTATTTGCCCATTAACATCAGTTTAATAAAGCTGAAATTTCCTTATGATCCACTCAGCAACTGCACCGAATCTGGTTCAACCCCAGTAAAAGTTGCTGCAGATCCACTTCTTGCTAGTCGATTTGCAGTTTCATTCCTCTTATACTCCGACAGCCACACAAACTAACTTCCTTATGTTTAGCCAGAGCTCATAGAGCTTGCAGACCTTCCTAAAGTAATTTGTAGGTTATGGTGGTAAGATAGCAGTTATTTTCTTTTGAAATCTGGTAGCCCAGAACCGTATGTCCCGCACCAAACCTGGGAGGTACAGGCCGATCTACGTATCAGTCTTGGGTTTGAAACCCTGATCTCTGTTGAATTCTCTGATAATCTCAATACGTTTACAATAGAAAAAATGGGAATCATTGTATCATTCCACAGATAAAACTTCCGATTACGGCTGTTACCTTTTCAACCCCAGAGGTATTCTGGTTTCTTCAGTTTCCACTATATTTCAGTCTATATGCTCATCTCTTTTGCCTCCTCCTTGATATAAGTATCCATGTGAGGGCAAATTTAGCATAGTTTTCGCTGCTCCGATGGCAGCCTGGTGACCAACAAGCAAGCCTATGAATCTTTATGTCACATAGTCACCAAAAAACATAACATAGTGCAGATTTTGCTTTAATCGGATCCTAATTTACATTTTATGGAAAGCAATTCAACACTTGAAAACACTTTTTTTTCCATTTTTTTTGCACTGAACTAACTGCTATAACAACGAAGCTGCTGCTCTATTATACAGTGTCACTTAAACATTTTTCCTTTCCGATGCTCTAAAATGTTTTATTTCATTGATCGCCACATTATGCAGAAGCGTTAATGGTAAAAAGATATTAATAATGGATTAAATCATTAAGAAAAATTACTTAACACCATAACTTTTCATTCTTAACAAATTTTTAACACTTTGGCACACTGTGAACAGAAGAAATATATCACCTGTAACCTTTAGAGCAGAAGAGTTAGCGCAAATAATATTACTTATAAAAAATATCTGTCAATCACACCTATTGTCAGCTGTTGCTGTTTCCATAATTCACTTTCTTGTGCGCTCACCACCTCGTTACAGCATAATTGTTTCTTTGCTTTAACTCACTTCATATTAAAAATTTCCGTGCCTGTATAGAAAAGCTTAATAATAGTCTCTTCTATAAAAGTATGTAGGATAAAACCATTAGAACATACATAAATTTACTACCATATCACAATTGCAGCCATACTTAGATCTAAATCAAATAAAGAATCATAAATTATGGATGAAGATGACACTATTAGAGAAATTTTGAATTATATATACTTTCTTGCAAATATTTATATCACAAACCTTTCTAATTACATTAACATATCAACTTTTCGAGCCACTAATTAATTCATGCACGTACACAGTCTCTGCATTTTTCAAATTTCAATTAAATCTTGATTAGTGACGCGAAAGTTTAATGCTGTTTAATTCGAAATTCGAAAGTAATTAAACATAATGTTTTTAAGTGTAAAAATTCGATAAAATCATTAAACTTTAATATACTTACGTGTATACAAGTTAACGCTAAAATATTTGCAAATAGGTATGTTTAATGCGTGGATATTTTACGTATATTGAGAGATTCAATTTACGCATCTGAAATTTCTGGAGAGCCAGTAACGAGATAATTTCCATTGGGTATTGTAGATGGCAAAGTGGGAAGTTGAAATTATTTGGTTCTTACCAGCTTTTTAAATAAATAAAGTCTCTTCTTAATAGTACTATGCAAACATTAAATCAATATATATTGAATAGATTAATTCAAAATTCATTTCTGGTTACCTACTGCACAGAAATGTAAATTTATCGCCATATATAAGCCAAATTGAAACAGATCTAACTTTTAAAAAAATCGTAAGTATGCCACAAACAGAAACATAACATTATTTTTTCGAAAGTTGTTTCCTCGCATTTACATGTATATGTACATATTTACATATCTTTTTTCTCAAGAATAAATTAGATAACTCACAGTAACTTACGTTTAAAATCTTTATAACAACATATATACTGCTATAGTATTTTCATTAATATTGAAGCCATGCCAAATAAAAACAACACTAAACATGATCGAGATTGTTAGGAACATACCATGACGTATGATTTTTTTTTTATTGTAAAACAAGAGTTGTCTTATCTCTTTCGACCACTCCACGAAATGTTTTGATTTGACTGTTTTCTATGGAAGATAGGTAATAAAATTGACATTGTCGATTACAAACGATCTCGAATATTTAAAGGAAAGGAAGAATCATTATATGGTTACTTCGTAATTTTCTGGATCTGCTTACCTTATATTATATATGATGTACTCTCGAGATTTTCAGAAACAATATTATTATATTGGCAAGATGTGTTTCAATTAATTTAATATTTAAATTTTAAATGTTTGTATAAATTTGTGGTATTTGAACATTTTTTATATTGACATTTTTGATTTTTTAACATATGTCGATATTAATTGTATAGAAAATCAGTAACACTCTTAATTAGCGTAAGTAGTCGTTGTGTATACGTAAATTGCAGGCATGCTTACTCATTTTTTAATTTGACCGTTACTAATATAAATAAATAATAAACATATAAATAACAATTAATCGGTAACAGATATCAATAACTTGGATAAGTTTTTCAGTGCAAATGATAAATGATTCTTAAAAGCATTACAAAGTTTACTTCGCTTGGTACCAACGTTATAAATATACTAATTATCAACAATCAAAGCATCTTGCGCAGTCTTTAACTGGTAACGTCTTTATAATGGCTACTGCTCACAGGAAACGCGTCCATCATCGTTAATTTTCAAATTCTAAAGACCCTTACCGTCCAACATCTCGCTAAATGCAGAAATTACCTAATAGGTAAAATTTAATTAAAGTCCTTAATTATCATGCCGGCATGTTAAGGCAGAAATAGTACGAAAATTGGATGGACATAAAGATGTTTGTAATGCCATAAAGAGGAGTGGACGTGGAGAAAAACGTAAGAACCACGTTTAATTAAACTCTTAAATGCTATGAAAACATGAGCATTCTCCACAAGATGTCATCTGGGACAAATATGCGGCTTATACTACCTTGAAGTACACAATCGCTCCCTGTAGTTTCCCTGAAAAATTCGCGGAATAAAAATATAAATACGACTATGGTTTTCTCCTCACAAGAAAGAGGATACGTCGCTATTACTGTATACTACAAATAAAAAAACATCTAAGTGAAAACAAAATTTATTACGATACTACAAAGATCCTTTAAAGCTAGAGATGCAACTTCCCAAGAACATAAGTTGGGTACGTCATTTATTTAAAATTGCACTCCTAATTAACTTTTCAAATGATAAGGTGCATAACTGTATTCACACAAGAAATCTTCAAGAAAATTAACTAGGCTTGATTCAAACCAAAGATTACAGATTAATGATACCTAAAATTGCCACTTAATCGACGCAGTTATCTACAAGCAAATAGAATACATTATATCAACGTGTCTTTGTATAAACTGCTTCATAATTCTACTAGTTGCATGAGGAGGCGATAAAAGCATCTATAAGGTATTAATTCACTCCACAACTAGTAAGGAGGTACGAATTCCAACAGTTTCTACAACATTGAAGGAAGTATTAAACGCTAAATAATTGCAAAGCATAGATGATTCTTTGAATCAATAGTCATTAGGTTTCTTTAGGTGTATAAGACATGCAATAAAACAACTTGTATACACATCTAGGCACATACGTACTCTGCAAGTTGTTATGAAACATGTTAATAACGCTGGTTATGCAAATTTCAAATGTAATAAAAATTTGTCAATTAGCTTCGAGCTCCAATTATCCGATAACCTTATTGGAATCCATATAATATTCTCTACTCTTCGCATATCCGCTTGCCATTTGCTTGAAATTCGAGCAACTAAAGACTTTATCTAAAAGGCTAAAAGTGGTTTTTAAGAAAGTTAATCAACTACGCTTAAATCAAACTAAAAATTTATCGTTTTATTTACGTAGACCAAATTTGTATTTTTTTAAATAAAAAACAATTATATTTAGCTTCCTTAGAAAGGCTAGTAACAAAAAATAGCAGCACAAATATTGTTAATTATAAAGCCTACACAGGTAGATAGTATATTGTTACCAGATCCGAGGATATCGAAATTAACAATAATAAAAAAGCAATAGAGTTGATACAATATAATAATGGTAACAAAGTAATAACAGTAATAATGACAGTGATAATAATAATAGCATGAAAAGTAATAACAGTGAAATGACAAAAATATTAAATTTTAACATAAGTTATAAAATCTGAAAATACTTTGGTATCATTACCTATTACAAATAGCAAGAAATTCGTCCACTGAATACATACAGCGGTCCAGGAGCAGCCCATGTAGTTTTTCTTTAAATATTTTAACACTGGCAATCGACCTATAGTCACTAGAAAGTATGTTGTACAGTTTCCTTCTCATTTCCAAAGGGCCGCACTGCAAATGATATGCTTTAGGGCAATAAACATATCGATAGAAAATGTCAAGAAACCCCAAAATATGATACCATACAAAAGTCTAGAATGAACTTGCGCGAAATAGAAAGATATAACAATTTTAAGCTTCTGATTTAAAAGCACACTTGATTGAGTTTAGATATAACATAATATATACAGTGCTCTACTTAAGGTAACTTCTCATCAATATGCATGCCCAGAAAACACAGAGATAGCTTTTGAACCACCTGAACGCCATCGACATGAATCGTTAACTTAACATCCGTCCGAGACCGACTCCTGCGGAACTCCTTGCGCCTTTCATAAGAAAAGTATTGGGCCCACGATCGAACCCTGAGGAAACCCCACCTTAACAGGTAAGTGACTGAGTGAACTGATTTAACATTATGATTTGATTTAAAATTAATTCTAACAAATTAAGTTCTATCAGAAAGAAAAGGTACATACCAATCGAAGCGACCCTCATACCATGGCACTCGAGCTTATTAATTGGTAGTGAATGGTTAACGCAATCAAAGCCTCCACTAGGATCACAAAACATCCCCGTTAGATGTTCGCCACGATCCAAGGAATCTAATATCTCCTCCACCAGAGAGAGAAGAAGAAAGAAGAAGAAGACCTTTTCTGAAACCGTGCTACCGATTAGTTAGAATATTGTTAGTTTCAAGGTGATAAATAATATACAAATAATAACATAGCATCTTCCAAGATTTTTAAAAAACGTGGAACTTAAACGTATGAGCCTATACACTGTAAAAAAGTTGGTAACAAAGTTGCCTACAATTTTACAGGTAAGTTTGCTTCATAAGGTAAAATATCTACCATTAAATTTCACATGCTGATGTGTTTTTCAAAGATTGTACTGTAAAATTCGTACGTAATATTTATATGAACTCTACATTTACCGAACACAGAAGTAATTTTCAGATGTATTATTATAAAGAGAGCAAGCAACTTACCTAATTCTTTTATAGCACCTAATAGGTCATACTGAATCGCTCAACCAGGGATCAAGAATGAACACGCTTACGCGAAATCTACGATTGTTTGTGACGTACATACATGATATCATTCAGCCAATAATAAGTTCGACAAACTAATAGAATTACCCACGCGCAAAGATAAATAATCCAATAACCAATCACATTGCGACGTATGAATTTCGTATTTTCCATGATATGTATAGTTTTACGCGAAAATTCAAGTAAAAACAAGTAAATATAAAAGATCCTCATATTTTTACAGCAAAATTAATAGTTCACTAGTAAAATTACTTTTAAAGTGCACTAAATACCCCAAAAAAATGTCAATTTTAAACTTTTAAGTAAATTTTGAGAGTAAATACAAAATTGTACATGTTTTTTTTCCTGTATTTTCCTTTTGAATTTTTGTTACATCTTAAAATTACATGAAAAAGCTATAAATTTTGCCGAAATTTCTTTTTCCATGTTAAATATCCTAGAAAAAGCATGTAAAACAAAATCTACATGATTTATTGTGGTAAATTCACAACGTTTTACATGTAATATTCCTGATTTACCATGGCAAAATTATTGTAATTTTTTACAGTGTAATTAGCAACGACGTTACCTAAACCTTTCTATGAATGGGTAAGACTACAGAAGTTTGTACGATAGTCCGAAATTTACCCTCTGAAAATGACGGTTACAAGTTGAGTGAGCGGTTGAAGCAAAGATCCAGCAACCTCAAACAACAAAAAAAAAACGGTGAAACAGGTCTCTTTAAAAATTTGATGTAAGTGCAGCTACAAGCTTACCTAATATCTTTAAAGATATTAATACTCCTACAACGTTTTACTAATAATGCAAAGTTGAATAAATAAGAATCAAGCTTCTGACTAACAAAGAGACCACACAAAATGTTACTCTCAGTTTTTGTCCTAGCTTTGTTCGATGGAAGTAAGGACGACTTCGAATCCTTTTGCAAAATATTATTCATTTATTTTTAAGTACCTAAAATACTCTAGACTTGACAAGAGCTTATAACAATGTGAACCATTATATTTTCTTAAGAAAACTAGAAATTATAGAGTTTATGGGATTGCAAAAGCATACCTGACTGCAAAGCAACGTGCTCAGGCATACTCATGGAAATGGATACAAAATAGGGTTGAAAATAAAACACGCAAAAGTTCTGCAGAGCTCCATCTTAACTTCTTTGCTATTTCTGCTATACAACAACGACTTACTTTGCGCGATGAGTAGAAAAGATCATACACTAAGTAAGTTTAATGTGTTGAAGACTGTTGATGAATTTTTTTCTATATAGCTTCGATATATTGCTAGTGTTTCAATTCGAATTAGCAATTGGGAGTAGGTTTCTATTTAACGTTTAAATAAGAAACAATTAGTTACTTCCCCGCAAAGTCTGGCTCATCCTCAATAAATGTATAAATATTGCAAAAGGAGCATACGTGAGAGCTGAGAAACGATTATCGAAATTGTAGGAGCGCAGCGGTATATTATTAGAAATGCAACGATATCCGCCTAGAATAGAAATTATTAGAAATTGTTACTGCACAAGTAGATCACCGGTAGGTTTCTAGCAAGTCACGTTTAGCGTTTAAAGTGATCAAATTATCGAAAAAAAAAAATTGCAACAATTCGCTGTGTCTTACGGAGCTCGATATGTTGATAAATAAATTATATAGGTGGCCTGAACTGAATCTGAAATAAATTTCACTGTTCGCAATGTAGGCGTGCGTATTTTTCTCCTCTACAGACCTTTAACACTTCAATAGTATGTATGCAATGCATTTATATCTATCTTGCGCTATGCTTATACACACCATAAATAGAACGCATTTAGATGCATAGCGCCTCTACAAATATGGAAACTAAAGACCTTCGTTTTAGGAATGCGCCCATTTGTAGTTTGTAACTGAAAATACACACATGCAATATACGAATGTATGAGCAATTATATTTCTCAACTCGTCAGCATCAATGAACCGTTAGAATCTTTTCAAATTTGACTACAACAAGTACATAAATATCTAGATGCACGTATCTGTAGATATTAACAAGAATAGTTATTACAAATAAGTCAAAGCAAAGTGTACATATTTTCAATTTAAGTGTAACACACAAACGCAACTAACCATGGATAAGCATACGGATATGATTACTAGTAAAGAGACAACACAGAATTTATTAACGAAATAAGTCGTTGTTATCTGGCAAGCAATTAGTTCAAACTGTAAAAATAGCAAGTAAATTTTAATAGTCTCCACATCTTGAGTGTTTACCCGGGCGCAATAAATTACTTCACTTAGCTCATACAAAGCATGTGGTTTATCTACAAATGTATTTATAAGCGTATAAAAGCAGAATGGAACATTCACAAACGTCCGATATGAATAATTTATACTGCAGTATTAAGTAAGCACTAAAGATTTCAAGATTAATAATGAGGATCCTAGTGTTAGCTTTGCAGTAACTTCTACCTATTTGTTTTGCTTAGTAAAATGTTTATTTGAAACTTAAATGCACTGCTCTGGGTTTTTTTACGATTTTTAGCTAAAATTCCGGATTTTATGTCTCTGTTTTCAAATCCTTATTTAATTACGTTGTATCACACCTTTGCGTTAACAGAAAAAGTACATAAATTATATAATAGGTATTAAGAGATGCATATATTTTATATTAAATATATTTATAAAATAGATAAAAACTCGCATATTAATAAATAGAACACCAAAGCATATCAAAAAGACGACGAACTACTTATTATCACATATTTTTCTTCGTCCTATTCTACCTGGAACCTTTTCTGCATTTCTGTAGCACCCTACTGTAACCAAAACTTCACTGACGTTTAAAATGTTTGGGAAATTTGTTTTACTGTTCTATTAGATTTTAAAATTCGGCCATCTTTAAGATCCTAGCCAACCCATACTAAACCATAAGTTACTTTGAAAATAAAGCAGCTTATGGTATCTTTTTGAGAGAATAGTTTATCACCATTTTCAAATTTATAAAATTTTAAAGCTGTTATTATTATTTCAATGCTCATATTGCAACCTGATGCTTTAGAAACCTATCCAACATATTTTACATATATTATGGGTAACTTGAGTATTTATTATTTCCCAGAAATATCTTTACGACTTCTTTAAGAGCTTACCATATTGTTCGCAGATACTCATTTGCTCCTTCAAAATATTTTTTTATTAGGGTTCTTATTTAGGGGGAGTAAATACCTTCTTGGGCCAAGAAACTTTTCACACAAGCCAACGTCGAGCTTTCACGCTTTAACAAATTGTTTCTTTAAGGTAAACTTATAGATTTAATAGAAGCTGGATTTAATAATACTTTTACAAATGTAATTAAGCTTTCATATATATTCTTTCTGCTAAATGTTAAATGCTCTTCTGTTGGCCAATTTCTTTTTATCCAGTGTTGTCTCCTGACTTTGAGGTTGCGAGAAAAAAAAACCATAGATATTTTGTAAATCTAAACTACTGATCTAAAAGTAGGTATAAAATTGTACATGCATAAAAACCAGTAATGTTCGTAATATTATGTTTGAAGTTCCACAATTAAGTTATACGATTAAACGTATTAGATATGAAGTACTTCTTAATAAGTTATTATTTAATGCAGTTTTTTGCAAAAAAAAAAAAAATACTGCAGAAAACTAATATTCGTAATACACTTTTTCAATCGGATTAAATAGCTAAGATCAACAAAAGCATAAATTATGGATTATAAAAGACTAATCTTAAGGCTTTCTGTTTCTGCAAGCCTATGAAAGGGAGCGGATCCATATGTAAATGAACCAAGAGGAATAAGCAATAATACAAAATACACTCTCATAATTGTTACACCAAGAAAACGTTGTTTCTGGAGTAGATAGTTGCTTCCATTTTAATAAAGTAAATATAACAATTACATCCCTCCTCGGACTATCTAAGAGTTGATCATATTTCTCATAATCAATTTCACTTTGTAGCACTTTTGATACCATCGAGACAATACTGTTTAAACCGAGGTTAAGATAGATAGATAGCAGTGTTTCATTTGATATTCACAGATAAAGAGGTGTCAAAAAAAATGTATGATATTACGCTACTATTGCCAATGAAGGTTTTTTTGTTTGGAGGAAGCTCAGAGATCGAATAATTATTTGTAATTATATAATTTAATGCTTAAGTAGTTCCTATATGTATCAAACCGCGTGTTATAATCAAATAATTTCGTTAAATTTTAAGAGTATATTAGTTTTTAAATTAAAGCCAATACATTCTATTTATCAGAACCCTTTATGTCAGCTACAAGAAACAAGACAGAGAGCTGTCACATTTTGTCAAAATCAGTCACTCTAAACAATAAACCTTACACCACAAATTATTTTGCAAATGTCCTGAGCAGCGTATCTTTTGGGGCCGACATTATCTTTTAATTTCCTTAGCTTTAATCGACATTCTCTCTAGTATTATCGTATTAATTTTGATTAATGACTGCGAATATTTCACTTGAGCACACTAATAATAAATAAGATGGTACAGAGCACAAACAAATAGTTAAACAAAGTTTTGACCATTACAAACATTGACATCTTCTTTATTAATCTTAAAATTTACAAATGTAAGAAATATAATATAATCAAATTCATTAATACGTATATCCTTAGCAAAATTTACATTAAACAAAAGAATTAAGATTTACGAGAGTTGTTGATTTGAATTATTCAATCCAATGATATATGGCACTAATAAATTCTTTATTCTATATCGCACGCACGATTGAACTTGCAAGTTAATAAAAATTTCGGAACTATCAATTATGTATAATGTTTCATAATCAATAATTACTCATTATATTACAAATTATATATTGACAGACTTAAGCAGCCTATATTTTGACCGCGCCTCCAATAACTGACCTTGCGAATTAATCACTGTCAGAGATCACTTAATAATATTTGTACAACGATTTAATGTTACAGTCTAACAGCTTCCATCGAAAAGCTGTAACTATTATTGGTTTCTGATTCCAAAATTACTAAAATACAATTCAGTAGAATTAATTAACAAGTGTTTAATGTAGGTATATTCGTTTATGACGGTATGTACAATGTGATTGCTGTTGATTCACTTTCAATTAATTGTAGTTCATTAAGAACATGTTTAGTTCAAAAGATACGCATACAAATATGTACACTTCTCGCAAAAATTTTATTTTTTTTTGTGTAAATAAAGCTTCCAGGGAACGTATTTATATCTCAACAGGATGAATTGATTCAAGGTTTAAACTGAAACATAAATAGAGAGAAAAAAGCTTTATATACATAGGATAATCAAATACATTGCAGTTTCGATGACGCCGCGGCGTATTCTTTAGATGATAAGAAAATACATGCAATAAAATAAACAGGAAAATATTTTCCCAAAAAATAGTAGCAATACCAAGGACTATTGAGCCCACGGCTTTATTTGAAAATATAGGTATATTTAGCTTATTTCATGGTTATTAGAACATATGGTAGAATTTTAACAATATTATTTGAAGAAAATGCTTCTAATCCTTTAATCTAAAAGGACTAAAATATGCCACAAATTATTATTGCCATCTGCAGGGAAAACAGATGTTATCAGAAGAGTTTAAAGTAAAACCTTTAATCGTAATAATACGCAATAATAATACGGCTTTAATACGTGAATATTTCGTCGGAAAGCTGCATTTACACCCCAAAATTTTAAAATTCTCGATTGCTGGCGTCCCGATTTTTCCTGCAAGAAGTGTACAATGAAAAGAAAAACGAATTTTGAAAAAAATCATTATGCTGTTTATACAACCAACATCGCATCCACTGGAATGTGCTTCACATTAATCTGGTCGATGAACCAATAACGTTTTTATTTACATCTTTATTCGCAGATATAATCCATCAAATGCGCGTAACATTAGACACCAATACGACTATCATATCTAGAAATCTGAGGTTACGCAATGTTAACGAACTATTTGACCCCGTACCTACTACACCGAACGTCTGTCATTTTTTTTTTCGTATCCCGACCGACTTTGTTAAAAGCTCCCATTTGCAATAAAATTTCCAAAGGCCTGAATCGTGACTCAGCTATTGAGCGCTTATATTGGCACAGTGGAACATATTTTATGTATTGAAGTTTAATATCCACGTGAATGCGTCTTTTTTCTCCTCTTGGCAAACAAGGATAATATGTTAGACTGGTAAAAAATGGAGGCACGCAGGCACTTAAAAGTTTTACTGGTGTCAAAGGAGATAAGTAATTCATTACGGCTCGTTCCTCCTGGACAACGAGAGAGAAATGCTTTTGTACTTCATCGATTCGGTGAATAGGGATCGTAACCACCATACATATAAATTATTACCTCAGTACTTCAGTGATATGAACGGTGTTTTCGCTGTAGAATGGTTCCGTTAATTATTTTAATTGTTTTTCTTTCCTTATTCCTTAATTATTTATTCTAATATATACATTTTAAGTATATTATGCTGCTTCCAATAGTTTTGATAGCTACAGCGCCTATATAATTGACTAATAACAACCTCAGTATTCCTTCGAACTTTTTTAGAGAAAACAATAATCACATTGTTAAAGTAAACATATTTAAATGAATGATTTTTTTGTTGTGGGAGCTGTCTAACATAGAGTCCCCGGAAACACTGCAAACTTTTTCTATTTAGTCTCCCATTTCTTTAACCCATTAAATTATGCCGGTCATTCCAGAATCCTAGTACTCTGCACTAATCTGCACAGGTCTCTAGCTGATTGATCGAAGTAATCCTCTGGGTATATTTTTAGCTTGTCAAAAATTGCCTGTCTTCTTGCGTCCTCGCATTCACACCGAATGTGATAAGCGTTCTCTGTCCTCTCATTATACAGTCTGCAGTTGGTAAATCCAGTGTTGATCCCAATTTTCTGTATGTGTTCTTTCAGCGTACAGTGTGCTGTTAGGAGACCTCTTACGATGTGAAGATGATCCCTACTGAGCTGCAGTAGGCCTTCTTTTTTGATTGTTCCTTATATATATATTCCAGTGTTCTTTTTTTTTGTTTCTATTTAACCCAACTTCTTACCTGCTCTGGTGCTGTGTTTTTAGACATTCCTGGAATAGATTCTGGGCCTATATGAGACGCAGATGATTCCTTTCTTCCTAACTCATCAGCTTTTTTTGTTTCCTTCGATTGATGAATGTCCAGACACCCACAGCAAAGTCACTTTATTGCGGTCTCTAAGGCTATTCAGTTCTCGAATACATTCCCAAACTAGTCTCGATTGTATCTTGGGGTTCATAAGCCTTCTGATTGATTTCAGTTGAACAATGCAATATTGAATATACCTCTGCTTGAAAACCGTGGCATATTTTCCTAGTGGAAGGATGCTCATTGTATTTCTCACGCGGTTGTGGATTCCAGTTTCAATCCCATTTCCGGTTTTTGATCCGTCTGTAAACCAAATCAATTTTCCGAACTTGTCTCTAGTTGGATTGACTCCAGCTTATCTGATCAGTAATTTGCATCTCGAAATTGTTGTTGAAAAGATATACCGAAATTATGTGGTCTAATCTCATTCCAGAAAGGTTGCCTTCCACATGATGGACAATATTATTGTGTCCCAATCGCACATCTAACTGCCACTAGTAGTAGTGCTTGCAATCTAAGGTGCCCCATTCTTGCCTAGGCTATTATCACCAAATAGAGAGGAGGGAGGTCTAAGAGACTTCCATTGCTTCTGTTGTCCTCATGGCTCCTGTTATATCTGTATCTTGCTAAATTTAGTTATAGCAGTTTGTTATTGCACTTTGTCCACTACACCAGAGATGCATAAGTGATCATGGATCTGACCACAGTGATGTATGCCCAATAAATTAATGATACACAGACAGTGAAAAATGTATTTAAGGAACATAACGGATGAAAATATGCATTACGTCCAAATAACAAATAAAAGTACCTATCATTACGTGTTATATATTATCTACCATAATCATTATTTATTAGAGCACCATTTCTATAAATCATTTCTAGTTACAAATAATATCATATCAACATCATATTTAAAATGCTATCGGTATTCCTCAGAGTTCTTCTTCCTCTCTGTTCTACATATTTGTATGGTCCGTATGCTATTGGGAATATAGACCATCGATACGGCAATTGCTTGGCGTATAGGAAAGTATTATTAGCAGCACCCTTTTAAATCCACACTTTTATTGATGATTATCTCACATTATTTGCACTTTCTGACAACGAATTTAAAAAGTTGTTGGATGATTTACCTTTTGAAATAAGGGGGCAAATATGGTTTCGACAGGATGGGACATTGGCTCACACTGGGTATGGCGTAATTATTTATTTAAGTGAACAGTATCTTGACAGATAGATTGGAAAAAGTAGTTAAATGGCCAGCAACACCACACCTGACTAAACATGATTTTGTTGGTATGTCAAGGAGTTTGTTTTTCGTTAGCTTCCAAAAACTGTAGACGATATAAGTTACAACTAGAAACGCGTTTGCTAGTCTGCTGAAGAAATGTTGTTAGTTTTAACTGAATGCATCTTTTAGAAATGGATTACAAACGCACTTTAAACAAAACGGCGACTATATCGAAAATTTTGTGTTCTTTTTTTATGTGTTATTCGCCTATGTTTATTATTTATTTACTTATTATTTATATACTTATTATACTTTTATTTCTTTTTTTGTAATTTTGATATTAAATACTTATTTTCTGGACTTTTTAGAACCGGCATCTACGAAGATTAAATACGACAAGAATAATGAAACATTAATGAAAATCATAATTACTTGAAAAGTAGGAGAAATAGATATAGGTAGAATATGCTTAACAATTTAAATTCAATAATGTAACTATGTACAGGGCGTTGTACTTAAAAATAGTGAGATATGCTCAATTGAAGTTAGCTGAAAGTGACAAACATTCGCCGTATTAAGGTGCAGCTATAAATTCATTTGAAAATGTCAGTAAATCTGCACTAAGATGTTTCAAAATTTAATTCAATTATTCTAAGTGGTTTAAATTACAACCACCTTTCTTAAACATAATGATATGTTTTTTTTTAGAAAAAAAACTAAGATATATGTCTTATTTCTTTAAAATTTACCGACAAGTTTAAAAATGCGATAATATTGGAAGTAGTGGGTGTAAAAGAACAAAATTGTAGAGTGTGCCGAGGTTACGAAACAATCTGTACAAACAACTACAACCATTTTTAAAAACTATTCCCATCTGTCACTTGTAAGTTACAGAGAAATTCACTGTCAGTGCAACACGTGTATATACTTTATTTTTTATAGCAATACTATGGACTGACCTCAGAAATTGCATGTTCGGCCATCCATACTCGCCTTTTCTCTATCTTTTGGATGTGTGTAGCTACCCATTGTCAAGTCTGGATTTAAATGAACTCGCAAATACTTGATCAATTCCTGTCTTATATCAATACTTCGGTTCTGCATTTATTTCTTCCTATCACTACGAGTAATGTTCCCGACTTCTATACTATTAATTAACTCGACACATTTTCCATCTTATGTAGGATCTTTGCTGATAGCTATTGCTACTACAGTCTTCCACTATTGGCATCCTCGCCACTCCATTGTAATAGGCATTGGACGTGATGGGATATATTATTGACCTTTGAGGTATTCCCATGTGCTCTCCATTCTTTCCTAATCTTTCATTGCAATAAGTCTTTGCTCCAGACAATAGCAACTTATTATTTAGGTAACAAAAAAACTACAAAAAACAAAGGACTAACTTTAGTGCCGCAGAATAAATGCCGAAATATATAAACTTCAGTCTATCTATGTACCTGCTATTGGTTACACATTCAAGGGTTCAACTGATTAATTTCAATTACGTTCTGCGAAGCAATTTTCTCATTACAGCTACTATAATTTAATTACACTCCTGGCCATGCGACGCTTATGGTTTCAAAACTACTAGCGTGTAATTCCAAATTTATTTATGTATACAAATAAACATATATCCTACACGCGAAGACATTGTTTTTGTTTCCATTAGTTCCACGGCCAATAACAATAAAATTCTCTTGTAAATGTATGCTAATTCGTGTTCCGTTCGTTTTATTAATACTCTTACTTTTCATTTCATTCCGCTCGTCGATGAAATTGTTCAATAAATCGCCGTGATTTATGCGAGAAGACAATTAATTAAATTGCCAATACGAAGCGGTTCGTATCCAGCTTCATTAAAGCGGTATTTTTTTCTAATGGGAATCGTTACGCGCACGATGGATAATTTATTTTTGACGTGAATAAACGCAAGATTGTCCGCGGCATTACTTGACTCGTTCGGTTTAGATCCCTTATCTGATTTACCTTAAAATTTATGTAATTATTTCGACGCTATGACAGACCAAAACGAATCATGCAAACTCATATGATTACTGATTTTATTTACAAGATAAGAAATATTTTACATGTCGAATGTACATCTTTAATTAAAACATGCTGGCAATTTTTATTTCAATCGCTTTTAATATTATTTATTTTCATTTTTATGAGCCAGAAGCACGTGCAAATTTACTTACAGCAAATTTAATCCTTTATGAAAGCATATAAACACAATTTTCCATTGTCATAAATCATGCGTTCTTAAAACATAAAAGGGATATAATAAAGATAAGAAGTATCGAAACTAATAAACATACAGCATAACACAGCCTACTTTATCAGATATAATGGGTACACTAACGTATATACTGGTATGTCGTTTATTTTATGAAACAATTTTGGTTTTCATTTTGAGTACAACTACTAGATATGTATATAAGAAAGAAGTACTGTTAACTCTAGAGGAAACTAATAGTTGTCATACACGTGTGAAATCTTGTATTAAACCAACAGAATATCTATCATGTGCCAAAGATAAATGCGAACAGTAATAAATGAATAGACTGCGTGCTCAGATAGGAGATACATATAACATTGTGTATTAGTGAGACAACAATAGGAACAATGCAAAATATAAATCACAATAGCAGGAAACAATTATTTATCTATTTTTTTTAGAAAATATTCACTGAACGCCCTTTGTGCTTTTAGTTATTAAGCTATAAAACTTGCTTTTTTATTTTTTACAGCGAAGTTTTGAATTTGAATTGAAAGTAGTTTGGATTAACAATAGTGCTTCTATTTCACTTTTGCACAGATATTAAGTAATAAGTTTTCCGTTTTTTATCAAAAGACTTCCTTACAAATTACAGAGGGCTAAACCACAAAATTTATCTCAACAGACTGGTGCTTTTCCATTCGAAATAATACCTCCTAGCCCATATGTTCGCAATTCTTAACTATTCCACTATAGTATAGAATCCGTGTTTTCTAATCAAACTTATAATACAAATTAAAATCGTCTAAACTTTGGGAATTTCAAATTTAGGTGGAAGTTTTAATAAAATACCTAATGCCAATTTATTTTAGATACGAACGTAATAAATATATCACAATATTATTCAGAATTTTTCGTATATTCTTTAAAGCTTTTATTCCTGTAAAATCTGTTTACGTTTTCATACTTTATATGGTCAATCACTCTGGGAAAAACAAATAGTGACCATTAGGAGACAACTGAAAAAGCTTAAGTTTGTTCTGCAGTTTGAACTAAGATTGTAAGCTAAGCTTGAAATAATCGAATCTAACGTGTCCACTTCAAAATATCTGAGATTCTTATATATTATATTCTAAGTATCCAATGAACGTTATATGTGTAGGTTAGATAAGAGTAATAAAACTCGTTCTTTCGTTCATCTAGTATTTATTATATGATAACTAGTTTCCGCTTTTTAAAAAGCCATCTTCAGATCACTGGAAATGCAAATGACTAATTGATTAGTATAAATAATTGTGTTAAAAAAAATGTTTAAATATAAAACTGAAGAAATTAAAACTAGCAGATGTAAACATATATAAGTCAACAATCACAAATGACATTTTAAAATTATGTATTAAAAGTGTACTTACACGTCAAAAAAGGTAAAATTGTCGATTATCAAAATAAAAAACACCAAACATGAAAATAAATTAGCGGACACCAAGAATTATACATATAAATTAAATATAAAATTTAAGTATAAGAAAAACTTTTTCCACAGAATGACAATGATACAAATGATTCAAACATATGATAACCGTGTCTAATGTAGTTATTGTAAACTGAACTGCGAAAATTGTTTAAATTTTTTTTAGATGTGTGAATGTGTATGTGTTTTGTGTATGTGTGTGTAAAAGTTATTCGGGTTGTCTATATATGGGATGTTAGTGCTGTGTTAAACTGGTTGTCAAATCCAAATAAGTAAAGATTGGTTTAATATTATATATATAATCTATTTGTTCATTTAAAAGGTGTATGTTAGGTATTTTCTTATGTCGTTCTATTTGGTATGCCTCCAACAGTCTAAGTCTTTGACCCTTATCACAGTTGTGAAGTAAGCTAATGTTATCATCCCATATCCTTTTATGTCCAAACTCTAGTAAATATTGATAAAAATTTGAGTTATTTTGTTTCCTGTGTTCTTTAATTCTGGTATCTAATTTTCTGCCAGTTTCCCCTATCTAAATAGCATCACAGTCATCGCATTTTATTCTGTAAACCCCGTTTCGTTGTAGTTTGTCTTTATTTTCTGTATGTGTGCAAACCATACTTTGTAGATTATGAGGTGACTTATACGCTAATTGTATATTAAATGGTTTGAAAAGGTTATTTATTGATGTAGAGAGGTTGTTGTATGTAAATTTTCTATAAATGTTATTTTTATTTTCTTTTACATAGAGTGGATCAGTTTTTATTTTATGTTTATAGATGAGTTTGTCTATTGTGTTATTTGGAAATTTTTTATTGTGAGCAATTTGTTTTATGATGATTATTTGTTGTTCAGTTTGTGGTAAGTATATTATGCAATCTTTGATGTAATAATTTAGTGCTGCATATTTCTGTGAAGGATGGTGAAAGGAATCGTATTGGATTATGTTATTGGTTGTAGTGGGTTTACGGTATATGGCATAGTGGAATTTGTTGTTTTGTTTTTTATTTTTTTGACGTGTAAGTACACTTTTAATACATAATTTTAAAATGTCATTTGTGATTGTTGACTTATATATGTTTACATCTGCTAGTTTTAATTTCTTTAATTTTATATTTAAAAAAAAAATTTAACACAATTATTTATACTAATCAATTAATCATTTGCATTTCCAGTGATCTGAAGATGGCTTTTTAAAAAGCCGAAACTAGTTATCATATAATAAATATTAGATGAACGAAAGAACGAGTTTTATTACTCTTATCTAACCTTCATTCTTATATATACTTTTCATGACAGTGCTTATTTCTTTGGTTAGAAGCCTTTCTTCCAAAATAACCACAAGGTATTAGGCTGTAAAATATTAGTCCTTTATGAATTAGCACCATATGCACAGTGGAGATCCTGGGATACCAAGGATATTTGGGCTGTTTGTCGGTGAACAAGTATAGCGTTCACCGCAATCTGTTCCGATCTATAGTGATCCTGCTTATCCTAAAAGACGCTCTCTAACTTTACCTTCTTACCTGGACCTATATATCTTTGGGGGATGGTTTAAGTAACTTCCTGCTCCGGGATTCTCTGGGGCCAGTAGTAAAAACCTTGTGCTTGCCAGATATCGTCGCATCGTCACAAAACTTGAATTAAGAGTTCCTTTTCTAATTCATAGAATTTGCAAATAGTGTATACATACCTATTTAGTCTTTCTGTTCTCAAATTCAGGCCTTTATTCCTTAAAAACTGCTTTGTAGTGCATGCTTTCGTTTATTAACAAAGCCATGTTGTTTGATGCTTATAAGTGATTGTATTGAAGGTTATAAAATAAATGCATCTTCAAAAAACTTTTGCAAGTTATGGAAAATAGCAATTTGACCAATACCCTTGCTTGTCACCTTTCCTAGGAAAAGACACCAGACGCGTAGCTTTCCAAATATCAGAAAATGAAGCAATATTGTTAGAAAGGTCGAAAATGTAGCTCAGTGGTAGAGCGAAAATATGGTTGCTATTCTTAATTAACATAACACGAAAAGAATTGTAGATATTGCTAAATAAACAGATTTGAAATAGTTAACAATATCTTAGGAATCAAGCGCATCATCATTAATATTACTTATCACTTTAAGAATTCGTTTATCTTTACTTTTTGCGAGCGTAAAGTTCCAAAATATATAATAACGCTGCTTTCGTCTGAAATAAACTCAAATAAATCCTGTTTTTGATAGGAAAGGTCCAAATTCCACAAGATTTACATTTATCACAATCTTTATTATTCTATTAGTGGTTTTAAATAAAGATGTAAGTTATCTCAGTATCTTTACTTTTCAAATTTTATTACATATGGTAATTAACTGGCTTCTATATTTAAGATCTGATCATGTGAGATATCACGAAACCGGTCCCCATTCAATGAAACATCATGTGAAAGTTGATCTTTTCTTCATTTTTATTCAAATAAACCCACACAACGTTAACAATCTACAAGTAAATATTTTTTTATATAGGAATTTCCTTCAGTGTATCAGACCCAGTCCAGTTGCAAAATCTTTACCTAAAACTTCGTGAATGTTAAAAATATAACCTTATTTTGAATCCATCAATTGCAGCTTTTATCGAGATGAAGTAATTACTATTTCAATAATAAATAAATTGCAATATTCGCTGTCAATCGTAATTTACAAGCACAGAATCTTTATGTAAGACAAGCCCATTGGTTTTGCGAGTTTGTTTGTGTAATAAATGAAAATCGTCTTTATTGAGTCTTCATTTCCAACGCTTTTTTTTCTTTTAAAACCTCATAAGTAACGCATCACGTTACTTCCAAAACAAGAATTACGACGTAACACGGGCGCTAGCGCGGCGAAGCTCTCATAAAGTACAATCAGCCGTACCTCTCCTCAAACAGATGTTTAATTGCCAAGCGGACCGATAAGGGCGATATCTTTAATTATCTACAAGCACGCACATGTGTCGGAAGCCGAGAAAAAGCAATCGAAAACGCTACAAGAAATTGTAGGAATAACTTTCGCGTTAACCGAAAATCAAGGCCAACGAACCAAAGAGTAGTAATGCATTGAAAATGTTTCCAAGGATATTGTTGGCGGCTTCTTCCATATTTTGAACTACACCCATAGAAAATATCCTCATCAGACATATGCTACATGCTCCCTATTAGTGTATTTATTCGAAAGTCCTTTGAAAAGAACCGGAATCAAAAACGGTTCACGGGCACGTATTTATTGTGGATGGTTTTATTCACCGGGCTCGGTGAACTTTTTTTTTATCATTTATGTCTACGATAATTAAGTGGACACGAACAATATTACGTACGCGTTCATTAATCGGATGCATTTCTCCGTAAAAATCCTTCTAGCTCGGGCAACTGCAGGTAAAAGTGACTGCATAAATCAATTTCCCACACTGTGAATTATTTTAGCTGACAGCATGCGAATTCAGGCAATGGGGATTAAAGGAAAAAAATGATTATAAAGATCCATGTCACCACAGCGATATTCACGCATAAACGGCATCGTTACGATTTTAATTGAATATTTATGTTAATGTTATCAATTGATATATTTAAACGACCATATACGTATACAAATGCATACCTGTATACCCACTTGAAAAGAACCTCTCCCAGATAATCTGCTTTAAATCTGCCGCATTTAAGAGCTATAATATTTATTCATTTAACGTACTTCTAAAAACTGCTTATATCAGGTGACCAGTTCGTGCTGTTTTTGGGGATAAAACATAAATGTTTATTAAGAAACACAACACTATTATTTATTGAAGTAATTACCATCACACTCAATGATCTTTTGCCAACGTGACACCAATTTTTGTATGTCGGTATTATTGAACTCTATGAAATTTGAATCAAAAAAATAGACGAACCCCTTTTATTATATCAACTCAAGTTTTCTACTGCCTAGGCTCCACACAATTGTCAGACAAAAAAACGTGGCAGACATATTTTTTTCCCAGCAGGGAGGAAAGTGGACACTTTCCCCCTCCCTCATTTGAGGGAGGAAAGTTGTACTTTTCCTCACTAGGGCGGAAAGTAAGTGACATTGACATGATGAAACTGTACATCTTATAATATGTGACATTATTGATAGATAACATTAGTACATTCAGCCCAGTCTGAGCCCATTTATGAGATAATAGTTAAATTATTAGGTATTAAATTTCAATTAAACTATTATTAAACACTTTTAAACAACGCTAACTTCACAGTTCTCAAAAAATATTTGACAGATTAAGTCTACTATCTATCACGTCACTCACAGGTATGTCATTATTATTTTTAGACATTTAGTTAAAATTGGACTGGCTGGGAAAAAAATAGTATTCAAATCACATGAGGAAAGTGCTATTGCAGACCTTGGGCAATTACAAACCTCGCCTGTAATATTTGCCCGTGGCCTGCAATAGAGCACTTTCCTCTTTTGGTTTGAAATATACTATTTTTCGAGCGTACCTGACAGGTGCTATGCGCGCATATCTGCTCAGCAGCAATACGCTTAATAAGATATTTTGTCGTGTCTGCCACGTCCAACGTCTGCAGATATGGACGAACCTTGGAGGGTGTGGTAATGTTTCCCAGCTAAGTTCAGAATTTTTTTTTTTTCTGGGACACTCCTGTAGTCCTGTAAGAATACAATTTTTGTTCGATTGATCAAAAAAGGCTGTATGTGGATGAATGCTGCTTGTACTTGCTCAGGCAGTTGGTTTTACCCCTTTTCAAAAACTTGTAATAGATAATTCTTTTTGTGTCTATCAAACACACACTAAAATCTTGTTTGGATGCAAGGAAGTGTTGGGAGTGTGTGGCACTGAATCAGTAGGCGACAACTAATGACATGACCACTTAAAATTTGAGGAAATATCCACTTTTCGTCGTAGGTTAACAACCGATTAAGTTGATTATTGTTCTTTCGTGAATTGTTTGCCCAACAAATGACAAGACGACTTAATTTATTATCATTCGACAATTTATATAGGTTCCATTTGCTGAACTTCCACCTCTTTCCTAGCTGATGAAAGTGCAAACGAAATGATTTCATTACTCACATTAAGCTTTTCTGAAAACTCTAGGTATGTACCTTGTATTGGAATTTTTCTTCACAACCTATTGAATATCCTCGTTGAGATCTTCTGAAGACAAAATTTTGAATCATTTCTGTGTTGTTCGATCACTTACAGTATCATCTCCAAATGTAGTACACATTTTTGCACCGCGACTGCAGCTTTGGTGCCAAGTTTGTACTCACTCTTCAAACAACTTCGAATTAAAATTTTATTTGTTGCTATTTTCAATTATTTAAAACTAAGAATTAAGCAAAAAATGTGTATGTATCCGATAAAAGAAGGATTCATGCTACAGAATATCTACTCTACATGAGAAATCCAACAATCTAATATGTCTATTATATTTTATACACTTTACTTTATACAAACACCGCACGAACTTATACGGTTGCCCGATATTTCACCATTGATGCTGTATCTTAAATATAGCTACCAAGCTCCAATTTACCAAGTTGTACTCTAGTTTTTGATTGAGTGATATAGTAAAGATTGTAGTACAACAAAACAGACTCACAACATATTGGACATAGGTAGAGAACATCCACTTTATCCCAATAGATCTTAGGCAATACTAGTCATCTTTAGTGGTTAAGCAGAATATTTTCTTGCTCGATAAGTTATTACTGTACTTGCAGGTATATGCAACTGCCCCAAAGAAAGCACCATGGGTTTTGTGCAAATAATCCCAACAAAATAAAGGATTATGGAACTCAATGTATAATAAGTATTAATTTATAAATATTTATTAGTACGCCTTTAATGCACCCATAATACTTTTGGAGAGCATATACATATTAACTAGAGACTGTAAGATTAATGGAAGGAGAATGCTTATCGTGATCATATTTTTAGGGCCTTTGGTGCGTGCGTCTGATGGAAATAACTCAATGTACATATCACTATTCTTTATTGCCCATGGTAGTTTGCTAACCTAACAAATGTGGTAGATTTTTCGACACTTTCTGACAAGAGTTGGTGACATAGCATGCAGCCTTCAGGAAAATATATACATGTTCTAACGGAGGCTGATAGCCACGCGTGCAAGCTACTAGACCATCAGCTGCCAAGTCCATGGTTCGAACCCCACAAACTACTCTCAGAGTGAGGTTTTCATTGTTTCCTTTACTCCTTGTAATAATAATATTAAAAAAAAAGCGAAGATATCGAAAAGGCAAGGTCTTACAATTAAAACAGGCAAAATATGTCTTTTTTATATTCTAGGCTGAGGATATGCATCTGATGCACGAAACCGGTTGCGTTTAATTTGTATTAAAGAATTCCTGAAAGAATAGACTATTTTATTTTAATAATTAATTTAATATTTAATGATAACACAAAGAATCACCATCAATTATTTCTTTTTTTTTTGGTCACTGAATCATCAAGATTTTGTAACACAGTGTAAGAAGTATTACTGCAAAGTCGAATACTCTAAAAACACTACCAGATATTTATCCCCTTTATTTCTGAAATAAAAAAATTAAAATAATAAATGGCATATTAAATATAAATAGTTTTTATATAAAAATGTGCAAGCTAAATCAGTTAATTAAGTTCATGTTTAACTCAAAGAAAGGCGCGGTGTACTAGTATATCACTGTATGTGTACATGAAATATCAATTAAGTTTCGAATTACGGATCATAAATCCAAATCAAATGGAAAAAGAAAATGTAAAATACGCAACAGAAACATCTCCCAGCAAATTTTACGAGTGAAACAACAACACAGATTGAAGAGTGCGGATGTAATTATCCTTCATCAAGCCATAAAATTAAATTATTTTTTGCAGCTGCACAAAGTACGTCAACTCTCTCGTCATCTTACTCTTTCTTTCGCATTAAATCGATTTTCCAAGACGTATACTCGAAATTGCTTCCAATTTACAAACTACAAGATGAGACGAAAAATGAGACAAATGTCATATTAAAATATTTAAAGCCGTGTACCTGTTCAATTATTGAAGAATTCCTATGTCGGAAATCAATGGAAATTAAATAAACATTTTCTATAACGTGGAAAATCGATTTATTTTGTCATACTCTTTTTGTCTGCGTTGCAGTAGGTAACAACCAATTACACCAACTTTACGAGGGCTCTGCCTTTTTTCCGGTTTAATAGGGACACAATAGAATTCGGTATTACACTTAATAACGGAAATGAAACGATTCTTCTATGTAATTGACAGCAAACTTCTTCGATGTAATGCTCGTCGGGTTAATTAAATATTTTTTTGGACAAATTTTATTACCGGTCCGTGCTTCACGTCTGTCCTTATGTGTCTTTATTTACTGAGGGTTTTACACCGAACGAGAACATAAAATGTCCTCGATTCCCTTCTGCAATCCTTTGGGTACCCGCGCATATAGCAAAAACTTGTTTAAAACATCAATTTGTAGAGCGTACACGTATAGCTTTGTAACAGTAATATTTTGGGCAATATCGTTTAACAGAGCAAAAAAATCTGCACTTACAAATTACATTGGCAATAACAATTACAGGAAAAGAAAGGAAATTTATTTTTTCAATCCGTAGATATTCATCAAAATGGTAAAGCATAATTCCATTAATTAAAAAATGTGGTCTTTGGACACTTTTTTGCGGGTGTGTTATCCATATCTCTATGATGACTATTCAAGTGAAGTTGGTAATACGCAAATAAAGTGCTTTTGGACGATAAATACATATTTAAAACACAATTTTTGTTGTACGGAAGATACCATAAACTTCAAAGGTTGAGGCACAGATGGTTAAATGGTTGAGGTCGACATTTTGTGTATTCATTTAACGAGAAAATTATTTTTTTTACTTCTTATTAGTGATGGAATTTTTCGAATGAATCAATAAAACCATTGTAGATTAAATCTTTTATTTAATAAATAAATCGTACGATATTTAGGTTTGAATTATACAATTGCGTATTTATGTTCTTATTTGTTAATTTAATTTAGATAGAAAAGTTTTTGTTATTCTAGAACTTATGTAAATGCATATAATGCAATTTGTTTATTAAGATTGAAGTTATGTACCGCAAGAAAATTTGTAAGTAATTTATTTTTCAATGGTGCCATTGGTGTTGAAAAATATAAAAGTAATATAAAAATATGGCATAAATATAAAAATTTAAGTACATATAAAGTTAATTTAAAAAGACATGAAAAAAAATAAAATTAAATTTGCTGAGGGCCCTCCTGCGCGGTTATAAGGAAGGGAAATTCTAATATTGCTTAATGCTATTTTAAAAAAAAGTGTGCTTAAAGGCTTAAAAAATTCTTTAACTACACTTTTGGGATTTAGAGCAAACGATGGAAGTTTCTCTCAAAGTATCAGGTAAAAAGTTATAAATTTTTATGCTATTAATTATGTGTGATTTATGGAATTTACTTGAGTCAATCCACAGCCAACGAAATGTGGATTTCTTGTATTATATTCATAAGATTGTGAATTCGTAAGGAATTTATTTGTATTATTATGCACATCTATTGATATGGTTTGAATGTATAAATTACATATGATTGGGATACCCATACTTTGAAAATATTCTCTGCTAGATTCTCTAGATATTTATTACAAGGATCGCTTTTTTTGTAATAATAGGATTTGTTTAGTGTTTACATCAGCTTCTCAAAAAAGGAAATCATAATTTAAATGTATATTCCAATGTTCCTGTCTAGAAAAAAATCAACTATCAGACCCAACAACTTTTAACTACCCACTGTTTCGCATATACCTTACCGACAAATTTACTTTATCCCTATGCTCAAAAATTAATCATTGTTAATAATTAATTTATTGCCCGAAAACCATTCTTATAATTCGTGCAAAACTCTGCGGCAATTCCACAAAAGTTCTTCCACAGTTGAGCCTGTAATTATGACAGGTGTCGTCCGCGTAAAGTGTAACTTGATCTGTAATGTGGGCGAGTAATGAACATCTAACTAAGAGAGGGCCTAAGATCGAACCCTGTGGGATTCCGACTAAAATATTTGATTGAAATATTACGATGACACGCTAGAATACTATGTTCATGGATGTGATGTATTTCTGTATATAGTAAACGTTGATGTAAATAGGAATTGAAAAGACTTAATGCTGTGCCCCGTATACCATAGTTTTGCAATTTATCCAATAAGATGTTGTGGCCGACAAATATTCGCTCATTTAAATTAAAAAGAATGCTGTCCACTGCCCATAATATTGACAAGTGCAGTACTTAGTTGTTGATTTATTTTTTAAATGCTGATTTGATGATAAAAAATTATTGACTGTCGCAAAATCTAATACTTGAGATTTCATTTGTTGTTCAAAAATCTTTGATAATTGTTAATTTTTGAAATTTTAAAAGGGAAAGTGATAAACACTACTATCTGTTTAATAATTCTTATAGGTCTCTCATTGTAACCTGTGGTTTTTGTGCTGTTTAAATTTTTATGAATACTAAGAATATCTGTCTCTGTAATCGGATAAATAAACATGGAGTTACTTATATTACTGATGTACTATTGGAAAAGTTTAAGGATTGTGGCGAAAATGTAAAATATTCGTTAAAGGGTAAGATATCAAATCTGGGTTTATGATTAATGGATGATTTGTAGTTATTAGATTTTAATTTTGACAACACGTATCTTTTGTATTGTTTGCTGTTTTATGATGCTAGAAGCTGTTTTAATTTTATTTTCGGATTTTGCTATTGAAGACTGTACATTTATTAATTATAAACAATAATAGTGTGTGGATCTAACAACAAAATTTGATTTTCGGGAAAACGCTCAAAACTAACAAATATTTGTTACGTCAATTTTCAAAAAGAAGTTGTGAATGTTCTAATTTCTTATTAAATGCAACAAATAGTTTAATAAATCGATTGTAATTTGAAAATTAGAGAAATTTTGTATTTACAAAATAAATACAAAATTTCTACAAAAAACCAAACATCACTCCATTTACTTAGCAACAACTAATTATAATAACTCTGCCAGAAGCAAGCCCTGTTTGGCAGCAGTAACGAACTCCTTGGCAGCATATATGTTTTCATATCGTTTGCGGTAAACATTGTAAACCACCAATTAAGGCAAACGTTTAAATGTTGATATGGAATGCAAGTTTATGTAAAAATATAGAATGTCAACGCCCTTAATTTTAACGTAATAGAGGCTCTTTGCGATTACTAATTATTAGTATACCGGCCTCTCTTACAATAGACGTCAAAATGGTGTAGAACAATAGATTAATATGCTCAATAGATTCTGATAATATAGAATTCATGTGTTTTTGTTTTGATTTTTCGCCTCAATGCGTTTACCTATAAAATCATTGCCTTTATTATTTTCTCCTGATATATCTTACAATAATATATCCCCAACAATTTCTACGATCATAAAATGTTTGTGCTTTACTGCAAGGTTACATTCCCTTTAATTCACTGTAATTTGAGTTGCCTACGTGTTAGAGGATTGTCTACATACATATTTCCTTCAAAACAGTTTAACTATGTTTTTTTAATAACTGCGTTTATGGACGAACCGCCACTGATCATAATTATATTGAATAATAATTTAAATCGCTTTGAATTGCAAATTAATATCTTCTCCTGAATTAAGTGCGAAGAATTGCTTGACGCCGCAATACTAACTTGATTCAGGTTCTTAACATTTACCGCCGGTAATTATTTATTAAGAACGATGCCTAATCGACTCCTATATAATCGCAACGATTAAAATCTTACGTGATCCTTAAGGCTGATAGATATCTCATGCGCGGTATTTTTAATGCGTGGTCCATTAACCGTACGGCGTAGTTTTTTCTCTCGTTCCTTTACATGCTTACACGCCGTCTATGTGGTCGCGCTACCATAACAATTGACATTTCTTTAGCGGGCGTAAAAACACGTTGAACTTTGTAATTCAAATAATCTAAGGGAAGGCTGAAAGCGTCCGTGAGACAGAGATGACGCTAAAACAATTCATCGAATAATTAAGCATGTAACGATTTAATTATCGACGTACGTGAACGTACTTACACTCCTAGTCTACGGATTTCCCGCGGGCGCGCAATCATAAAGGATCCCCTCTCCGTGCGTGGAGAAGACATTACCGCCGCCTTATTTGAGTGTAGGCTGGCTTGCCGCGTATTGGAAATTAATATTCATTCATTATTCATAGTCACGAATCAGTTGTTTTTATCATTGCTGCGTCTAAATTATCACTTACGGACAGGTATTCTTTTTTTTTACAGCGGATGCTTCTGAAGCTGGAAACGATTCTCCTGATGCGCATCTCATACAGAACGTTGCACTGTAATTATAGTTACAGCAATTAATTGATACCTAAAGTGTACATCTGCGTTAATCCTTATACGAAAGGAAATACGCTACCTTTTTTTATACCTTAACCCTTCACATTTTCCTGACCAACGCATATTGATGTAAGTTTATTAAACATTCCACAAGACTATTTTTGTATTCATATTCGCAAAGTCGCCAAATCAAATAGTTGTCAATATTATGAAAGACTGGCTTAAACAAAAAATTGATGAGACAAAAAGCAATGAGATATTTCGGAAAGAAGGAATATGGTAATGATATGGGGTTAATTGCAAATACTATTTGCACTGGCCAATGCTCACAACAACATTGACCACAACATAACTATAGTATTTCGACGGGTAATAGTCATACTGGCTTCACACCATTCTATAAGGACTGATCACTATTTTGATTTTCTAAACCCTCTCATCTTGGATAACGAAGACACCATTCATGAATAGCCATTGTTTGAAGTTATCCACATAAAAATTACAGAATAAACTCATGTATTCTCATAAATAAGTAGCAACTTGCCACAACTATGATTATATGAGTTTTGCTGCACCTCGTCTGTTTTCGGGGAACCTTGGTAGCTCTACCGTGTTTTGCGTATAACCGTGATAACTAGTGTTAAATCACGTACACGCAATAGACGGATAAATCTCCCGTGCTTAATAAAGATGTTTGCCTATTAATACTCGATAATACCTGTGTTAGAAGTTTGAAATAGAAGAATTGTTTTCATCTTGGGGCTTCAACTCCACTACTAAAATGAATTTTGCAGAGGTAACGTACTGCTGTGAACTGAAGGTACCAGCATATATGAAAAGTGAAATTAAAAAAAAAATTAAATCAACTAGCTCAGTGGAAAAAAATTTAAAAGGGCGCAAAAGACAATTTGATTTGAGGGTAAGTCTCATGAAAAGTAATTGTGGGCGTTTGAAAAATTTGACTTTCTTTAAAATCCCCAAAAGATTAAAATGGTTGATTCAAAAATAAAAGAACTATAATTTAGAATGATATTTACAATCATTAATTTTATTGTATAAAAAGAAAAAAAGAAAAAAAAAAACATTTGATACAAATTACAGGAGAAATTAAAACCATGAATATAAGATTCTGGCAAAAAACAAACCTGCATAAGACTCTACAATTTAAAAAGGACAATGCAAATCCTTTATCAAACAGAATGGTAGATTTGTTCTAGAAGAAAATCCAAATCGCACAAAAAATCCACGCGGTCACAAAATTTAAACCAACCTATAATTTAAACGTGGAGAAACAAGTATAATTTAAATTGAAATTTAAATTAAAAGCTCAAAGCTTCTTTTTCACCTTCACCGTGGTGATTAACAAAAATAATCAAAATCAGCAAAAAGAAAAACGGAAAATTTAAACTCTTAAAACTAAAAAAATTCTTCTAGATCAAATTCTAAATAACGGATTTTATATCTAAAAGTGCACAACAATGTAACATCAATTATTTAATTGGAGTTCCACGATTAATGTTCTGATTTAAGATTGATTGTTCAATTTAAGCGAACAAAGTTTTAATAAAATGAAATCACCAAAAATGGTAACCAAGCAAAGAAAAACAAATACTTACTCACGGCATCAATCTATGGAACTACTTTAAAAGAGGCCCTACATCGCATACATATAACAGAATAACAATTGCGCGCGCTGCAACAAACGCAAAAGATGATCGAGATACCTTTTAAGAAGGACATAAAACAAAAATAAACAAGTGCTAAACATATTAAAGAGTGAGAATAAATTAAATGACTGAACAAATAAATAAACAAACAAATCAACTAACTAAAATCTTATCAAAATAAAATAAATTAACTTCTGTGAGAATTTGCGCGCGGCATGGCCAAAACTTGATCTTCGAAAAATAAACATTGAGTTTACAAAATCCGGAGTGCCAGTCCACAGCAATACGTAGATCATCTTTTGATATGCACCTTTATAATCATAAACAATATATTAGAATTTATTAAACATTGAAGAGTATCGGGAAGTTGTATAAGGATTCCATTCAATCATTTGGGGTAATTGTTATCCTTCTAAAGCTTGTTTTGAAACGTCTGTTCAGGTTATTCGGTTATTTACTTGTTCTTTGTTGTTATTATGTAGCTTAAACATCACATTTCATTTATATCAGGTAGTCACTGTGTTTGTCCTATACAAAATAAAACTATTACTAATAATACTGCCTTTTTTTCTTAAGTAATAATATTATGTACCATCTTTAGCAAATTAAATGCGAATTTAAGCTCCACAAAACTTCGATTATTAATGCAATCGAAACTACAGCACACTGAAATAGTAATTAAAAATTATTTGCAAACAATTTTGAATTACGCATTGCTCGGTACGCAGTACTTATAGTTGGGGTTGCATAAATAATCGAAGATTTGTGAATCTATTTTCTTGTACTTTATCAATTATTCACACAGAGTACACAGTAAGCTATTTAATAAATATTTACTAAACTTCTTCTTCTTCTTCGAAACCTAGTTTCCTACACTACCTATAGTTGAACAACAAATTTAGTAAGTAAGTATATTGCATATTTGTAGCAAACCATTATCTTTTATATATCAGGTATTTAGTGAACGTGCATTAATGATACTGTTTCTTTATCACAAGTAATTCAAATAGCTTGTATTAATTATGAAGGTGTGATAACCATTATAGAATAGTTCACTCATAGCAATACATCTACTTGACATGGGCAAATCAGTTACTTACCCCAACTGCATATATTCTTTGGCTTAACTACTTCAGTTCAGTTATCATCAGTAACTTCATAAGTTACCGGTATGAAACAGACCGTAAGTAACTTAGATTGCTTCTTGTTAGTATCAGTGTTTAGGATCTCTTTTTTACTAGTGCTAAGTAATTTGTGCTTTTGTCCCCTATTCAACTGAACTTTTTATTTACGATAATTATATTCTTATTTATGATTATTATTTTTCTCAGTGTACTTATTTATTTAGAATTTCTGTACATTTCGGACCTCTAGTGTATTTGTTTTTAGTTTAATTTATTTTTATTAAATATACTTATAAACAAGTTATTTTCCATAAACCGAAACTTGGTCTATTCAAGGCCTAATGGGCTAGCTTAGTGGGCCGTACTCTAATTGAAAGGATTCCTGTGACTCTTTTCCTTTAAAAAAATCTCTAAATGGTGTTGCAGTCCGTAATAAAAAGAGCCATCGCTGTTTTAATATTGGTTTTGAAATCAATTTGAACTAGCAAAACTAACAAAGATAAATGTCACTACGTATTGCAAATGTAATAAATAGTGTTCAGGTAAAGACAACAACACATTGTCCAATATGCGGTATCAATCCTGGTACTATAATTTATTAAAAGAGTAAGCTGTATATTCTTTGTTTAATGGATAGGGTAATTATAATGTTTGCTGAAGCTGTTTCTACCACATATTTTTGTTGCTGTACTTATGTATATTTTAACTTTTATGATTAAATGGTAATGTAAAAATGTAGAAGATAACTAAAATATCAGAAGAGAATCCTAATTTTTATTCAATTACTTCTTACACCAAGTTCATTTCATGATTTTGCTTTAAGTGTGTTTCAAGCCTGCATTTAGAACATTTAGCACACGTTTACGATAAAGAAATTGTTGGCTTGTACATTCCAGAAACAGTTTGTTTTGCAGAATGCTATTGAATTTGGTGTAAGTATATACCATAACTACAACACAAGGAGTGCCAATTACCTCTTGCGTCCTTACCATACTATCGCCTTCTTTCAGAAAATGTTATTTATTATATTAAAATTAATACATTTTAATAATTTACCACAAGAGATAAAAGCTGTTAAAAAAATGTTTAAATTTTAGATAAAAGAGTTGTTATTTAACTGTAATTGTTATTTTGACTAGTTTCCACCTTTTTTTGTTGACTTGTTTGTGTCACACTGTGTAGCTTTCTATGTGTGTGATAGAATAAAGATTATTTCTATTGTTATCTGTATGCTCGAAACTTATCAAATAATTGGAAAGAAATTAACAAGAATAATTCACTGATGTTTGAAATTTTGTATATTGCCTAACAAAATTTGGGTTAATTTAAGACCTGTCGTTTTCTATATGTGGTAAAACTTGCTTCTTTGGTATCATTTTCCTCTTTAAGCTGTTCTTATATACTTCTACTGATACCACATGTTTGGCGTATAGACATTTTAAAAATATTCCAATTTATTGACCTGCCCTTTCTAAGTGGACTATTAATTATAAAATATTAATGTTTCTACAGCAGGTTCAGATTTTATAGCATACATATCATGTATATAAATATTTATGTCACAATAACATATGTTTCCAATTAATTTACTATGTCGTGACCCTGCATTCTATACGATTCGATGTAGACTAACATGTAATTAATATAATTAAAATGTTACCAGATCCATGACAGAGAAAAAGGATTCATAACTATCGAAAAAGAGTCAGCAATTATCTTAAAATTAAACGGTGCCCGTAGATTTGCGCATCCGCATTCTGAGATTGAGAAACATCCACAACGGTGTAACTATTTATGCCTTATGTTTCTTAATTGATCAATCCGCGAGACAGATAATGTATCTCTAGGTCATCGTGTCTGAATGGAGATGCATTTATTGCCTTTTTTGCATACGAGTTTACCGGACGTTTAATGTCAGTGCTACACTATTTTACCGCGTGAATTCAATTTAGTGAATATGTACTTCGCATTACGCGTGTTCTACATTCGACGTTGTGATGCGACCTTGATATTTCAAAAAGCGTTGCTTTTAATTGAGGAATCCGCTACTTATAGTAGGTAGCTATGTGCAACAATTACGGCGCTAATCACCGTCATGAAATAGAAGAGTAAAGCGATATATAGAAGAATCGACTACTGCGTGTTCTTTGAATGATCATTATTCAAATCGTTAAGCTAATTAATTGTCCGTGTGGCCACGTCTGCACAAACTATATCGAATAGCGATTTATACACATAGGTTGGTACGAATGCTTTGCTTAGATTTTTATAACAATTATTTTTTAAATTTTATCGACCTTGTATCGCAATATTGATTATAATAATCCTATTAGTTGCTCGCTCTAAATAGGTGGCGCAATTGATGCGCGCCTAATACATTGTATACCTTTTCAAATATTTTGCAATGACGGAATATAAATAACGAAATCAATAGAGTGTAGCTACGTTCTAATAAGAAGCGGACTCGAATAGCAAGCTTTGCAATAACGACATCTTAATCGATACATTGCAATACATTCCTTATTACAGACGTACAACATACCTGAACAGTAAAAAGAATATATAACTTGAAGATATTCTCCAACTGTGAGCATAACCAATAAGCATTTGATTGACATAATGCATGCTTAACGTATAAGCCAATACCATACCTATTTCAACATAGCGATATTACTATAAATACTTCTGAAATAGAAAGCAGTAGGCATCATTCAATAAGTTGAGTAAACACTGCTGCAGAATGCTTCTTCTGCGTGACACAATTCACACAAAAAAATTAAGTTGCACGGCTACAGACTGGGGAATAAACGACATTAATACTTCAAAAGATTTGGCCTTTTAAACAAACAGACACTTTAGGAATCCCCAAAAATGTCATATCAACGAAAAAAAAAACAATTTATTAGCTCAAAAAAGTAGATTTGATATATTGAGTGATTCGTTATGTAGCTATTATATTGCTGCATATCAAGATAAGCAAGCATGAAGTAAAAAATATAATTAGAATGCCTATTACTGTTTCAGGTCATTTAATCAATATTCTGGAAAGAATAACATATTATCTGGTTTCACGAATTCTGTACGATACACCTATCCGCAAGTGCTGAATCCTATAGTTCGTATGAACTAATAAGTAACATTGAAAATACCCAATGGGAAAACAAAATTAATTGCTGATGTGTGTACTTCAATTTCCAGTAAACACCGCGCAGCCCTTGGCTAAATGTAAGAAGATATTTATTCGAAATGTATGTTATGCGCTATAATAATAGACCTGCTGATAGCGTGTCGTTTATTTAGGAAAGATTCCGCTACTTGTTCAATTACAGGGAATAGACAACGTGCACGCCAAACAACTAATTTGTATAAGAAATTTCCCACAATATAAATAACATTCCGAATATTACTTAAAGTGCTTGAAACGGTGGCTAATTAAGTTTGAAGCTATCCATTACCTATCATTAACAAAGAATGTATTTTAGGAGGTTAACGTAAAAAAATAAACTTAAATAATTTTTTAGCGTCATGTACTTGTCACAACCTTAATCGTATTTGTAGGGATGTGTACATTACAGCATTCTCAAAAAACAGATTAGTCACTGCTCAATGGAAAAAAAGCAATTGGGAAAGATCAACGGTTATTTAATGAACATGATAACACAAAAGATAATTTGGAGTAATATCTACGAGATACTGTATAAGAATACATTAGAAATGCTTTTTAATAGTTGCTCTATTAAAAAAGGTACTAACACTCAGTACCTTTCCTTATACGAATTTTATATTTTGGAGCCCAGCTTATATACTAATTCTAAGTACACTTAATTTTTCTCCTTCTTACACAAAAAAAAAAAAAACGGAGTTTAATCAAGTTTTTGGTCTCCAAAATATTTCTCCTTTTTTACTGTTAGCTTTAATAAATTTTGAAATATGTATAATAATAATAATAATAATAATAATAATATAACTTTATTGCCCCAACAGGTTACAACCTAATACAGGACAAAAAAAAAAACAATGGTAATTTAAATGATAAATGAACAAGTAAGATAAGATTGAGGTAACATGTGAAGTTATATTGCATGCAAAGATGAAATAAAAAAAAATAATAACAAAGAATAATATGGAATGAAGACTGAATACAATACAAAAAAAAAATACAAAACAGAAGGATATCAAGATAACAAGAAATTAAGATTTTTTTCCAATGGAGCATAAAATAGAAATTGGTGTTTTCGCAAACAGTTGGTCCTAGCAGTCGGTATACAGTAACAGTACTGATTTCTAGAGGTGATACGAGGAACAAGGAAGGGTATGCGTTGTAGGAGGGAAGGACAATCTGTGGTATCGTTTAACAGTTTATTTAAAAATTTATATATCCACAAAGATGTAGATTTAAACTTTACCAAAGTTAATTAGATTTAACAAAATAAGGTGAAATACACTGATAAAAATGTATGAGAATGAAAAATGAAATTCATTTAGAATATTGCATTGGTTTATATCTGAGAAGTGGTAATATTCAGCGGTAGACAGTAATTCTCCTGTTAAATGATATATAAGTTCATAATTCCCAGCAAAAATTCATAATTCCTAGTAAAAGTTTATGCATGGGTGAAAGGCTATTTTCTTTACCATTACTCAGATTTTTTTTTTCATGATTCTTCAAACAAAAAGTTACATCAATAGATGAATATTGAATATTCAATAGCCAGGGGTAGTAATTTTGCTGTTAGATGGCATAAAAATTCATAATTTGTATAAAAATTTATGCATGGATCAATGGTAAAAGAATTGCCAAAAATTGCAATTGTCAGTGAGATAATTTTTCCTAGATTTCCAGTGTTATAGTTCTCAACAACCATTTTTTTCGACTCTATCTGTTAGAAGGGCTCTATCAACTAAAAACAAAAGTGTTGATTTCCACCTTGTCGGAGATGATAAATTAATTGGCCGTGATTATAATAATTTTATATAGAATATTACTCCACAACGTGTTAATCATGATAAGTTACTCTTGTAGCGGGGAAAAAAAATCTCTTTAAGTGTTAAGATTCGTTAACAACAAAGAAACTTATCCCCTAAAAGACGTTCGCGTAACTCCTATTTTCGTTATTCTTTAACTCTTTTAGTATACAATTTAACCGTTTAAAATTTACCCCATATTTTTTTCTTTGTCTATGCCGTAGTATGCAAGGCTTGCAGTGTTGAGATGTCTCTTTCAGTTTGATCTTATCCCTCGACTTATTTTCGTCATTTATCAATTCTTGCATCATACGAATTTCTTCTTTTTTACTACCTCGTTATTTTCTGTTCTTTTCGTTCTTTCTTTCTGTCTTATTTTTCACTAGCATTTACAGATTTACAGATTCGGCAGATTTTACAGGTTATTTTGATAAATTTCCATGTGACAAACGATACATACAAACATATCACCTTAGATATTCTTTATATTTTGTTCCGTAATTGGTTTTATCTTTCTCAACCATTCTCTATTACGATGACAAAAATACTCCAAACTGTGGCACAGGTAATACTGCAAACTTCTTCTAGACCCCTCACCACAAACTGCGCTATACTCTGAACTGAGTTCAGTGTTTCTGCTGATGATAATAGCTTTGCTATTGAAACGTACGTCCAGTTTAGTGCAGCTTGTGGTGAGAGGTCTAGAAGAAGTTTGCAGTATTCTCTATTACATTCTTTCTTGTTTATTTGCTAGTTTCTGTAGAAAATTCATATCCATTAGTAGTCATTCTACAATTATATCTGCCAATCTCTAAAATTCTAAATCGTAGAATTGCTTAAAAAAGAATAGATATTTGTATTATTCGATATTTTTCTAGTACTTCACTTACTTCTAAACCCATATACCTAGTTTATCTTTAATCTTACCTATAACTACTCTAACAAGTAGTGTTCCCATTGCTCTGATTAATATCTTTTTTAGTATACATGAGCCCGGCATTTTTCTGTAATATTTGCACTCCCTTTGGTCTTAATGCTCAAAAATGGGCAGTATTAGGTACTTCATTATACCCTTGATATACTTTTTGTTTTAACCACTACAACTTTAAAACCTCTTCAGTTCCTTCTTATTCTAAATAAGTTCACAATCCTTCACTTATTTCAGCAACGGCTTCTTCTCAACTGTTTACATTTCCTCTAGCTTCTGCTATGTTCTTATCGTCTTTTGTCAAGTGTTACAAATATTATCTCCAGTTTTCTATTTTGTCTTCGCCTATTAGTATATTTCCCTCTTTACCTTTCCATATATTTTTGGCTCATAAATCAGTTTTCTGTCTTAACGAGAATTCATTCACATGCTTTTCATTTCTTAATTTTCCTTTTCAAAATACTTAATTTTTCTCTAAATCTATTAAAACATTTATATCAAGCTATATAAAGTTTTTTGCGGTTAATTACTGTTTAGATAAATATATTTTTCGTGTAATTAATTTTTATATTTTTTTTTTTGCTGTTTTCGTTGTCTCATAGATTTCTTTGCGTGTTTCCAATAAACTTTCTTTAAACGTTGTTTTTGCCAATATTTCTAGTTTTATTACATTAATTTAATTTTCCTCTCAAGTCGAACTTACTATTTCTTGCTATTTCACTCTAATATGATCTTGTTTAAGTTTATAACTTGCTATTTTCTGTTAATCGTTCCTTTACTTTCATTGTGTATCTGTTCTTACAATGATCGATTTCTAATTCCAGTTTCTTTGTGAACTCGACATCTCTAGTCAGTTCTTTAAGTGGTTTTTATTGATTAAAACATAGCCCACTATTAAGTTTTCTATTCAAATTCTGTTATGTTATGCCTCTTTATGCTTGAAGAATTTTACGTTTCTTATTACCAAATAGAAACATTCATCACAACCGGTTTTTATTTACGTATACTTATACAAACCGATTTATGGAATGACGAGATGAGTCATCTCATATGCGTCGTGTCTCTCTGATTATTGCCAGATATACAAACTTTGGTACATAACTAGATCCTTTGCAGTTACACATGACCATATCTAAATTTATAAATGTACCTACGATGGATTGTTATAATATGGTTTACCTTTCCGACGACCTAGACTTCCAAATAGGTTTTTGCGAAGTAAAGCATATATCTCCACCCTGTTCCTTAAAAATACTGCCTATACCAATCGAAATTCTGTTAAAAGTGATTTAAGAAATCTTTTAGCTAAAGTTTAGGTTGTGAAGACTGTAATAAGGCGCACATTAAACAGACGAAACGATTGAATTTAGATTTAGAAACACATAGTACATTATCGTCATAGTAAACTTAAATCATCGAGTGTAACAGAACGCATAAATGATACCAGACATGGTATTAACATATAAAACGTCGAACTAGCACTGAACCAAAAATAGGTCCTGAAACAATGAAATAACTCATTGTTCACATGAAACATGCACTAAAATTAGTTAAAAGTTCGTCAAATCAATGAAAACGATTTTATTAAATGGTGACGGAATTTATTGATTAATAAATCATTTATTGTATTAGTGAAACAAGAATCATTGAAAATAAAATGGTAGCTTGATTGGCTGAATGAAACATATTATTGTTCTAACAAACACCAGTTTTGTTTTAACAACTTTATTTGGTTTACCGAATGACCGCGAGTTATCAATTTTATGTGTGAACTCCAGTAGAAGAGTGAAGAAAGGCATGAATACAATGAATATTACTTGTTGATATGCTAATCTCAAGTGGTTAACTTAATGTATGTTGTTGATAATCCTAATAAATTTTAATTATCGTTATAGAGTAAACTTCCAATTGAAAATAATGAACTTAATTCATTGATACAATAATCGCATTTCATTCACTCAATTCACTGTTGAGTAAGCGTTTCAGCTTTATTTAGTTGAATCGCAGTAAAAGTAATATAAAAGCATGGATATCAAAGCATTGGTTATTACCAAAAAACATCAAAAAAGAATGCCTAAATAATTAACCGTAAGAATGCCAGCATGGCAGGAACTCATGGTCCATTGTGGAGGAATAGCCATACAAGCAGAAAAGGGAATACAAGTGTGAGTTGCTTCACTTTCACTTTCATTATCGTGTATCATGTATTACGTATTCTTGATTTCCCCCTAACAGCTCAGGAGTTTAGATGCACGCCCTCTAAGGGCCACACGCCAAACTCTCACTCATCAGCGACCGTGGCGCAAGTAGGTGATTCAATCACTACCGTACACCTTTCATTAAGGTATGCTATCCATTCGTGTAATTAATTGCAAACCACTGAACTAACGAAGAAGGTATCATTTAATACTTTATTGCGTCCATATTCTGAATAATTTTCTGAAAATTGTACGTAAAAATAACAATGTAAATCCATTTCATATTCATATAATCAACAAAATTATTTATTGAAGGCATGAAAATATGGTTACTATAACAAATATTATGCATGGACTATTATGTACAATGATTTGTTATAATAACAAAAACTAATTTATTTCACTAATGAATCTTGTTATTACTTAATCAAAGATTGTAAATAATATTTTATCATAACAATGACACATTTTGTTCTGTCGATGAAAATTCACTCAATGAATGTAGGTTATTGATATCATGTCCAATATTTTTCTCAGTGATTAAAAAATCTAACTTCTCCCAAACAATTATACACATGAAAAAACTTTAATAACTTCGTAAATCGGGAATGAGCTGCTCATCGCTAGAATGTGCTATTAAATTCATTGGGGATAGAACGGGTGTCTTTACTCTTAGATTCATCTCTTGTCACTTTAAGAAATCAAAGTAATGGTTTTCGGTATTTATTAATTTATATTAATTGTTTTTAAAAGCTCGACTATCCATTAAAAGCTTTAATGGCCTGTGGAATACTAAATATCAGACATTTTTCAAGTTTGCTTCTCAAAAACCGCAGTTAACGCATATATCCAGTAAATGTATCGGTTCGTAGGTATATAATGTGAATTATCTAACGGCCTGTAGAACGAGATCGTTTCTGTATAGGTGTTAACACCTATGAATGACCGCCGTCACATCCATATACAACGTACTGTCCTGTCAGAATGCAACCGCCCAGTAACGTACAACATCGCGCTTTTTACGTAACGTAGAAGTCGCAACGGTGAGTGTTCAGCCGTACGAGTGCGTGCACCTGCAATATCTGACGCAACGGCAATAAACGCACAGGCCGGCGGACCGCTTCGAGATTTATCGGTAAGCGTGGAGCGACTAGAGAGCGAACTAAAGGCAAACCCTAACCTAACACAAACGTCTTGTAAACGTCGTAATGTATTATTTACTGTTTCCACTCCGGTACCGGAGCTCTATTTACATAAATATCGAAGGTCACGCGGATAAATAATAAACGGACTCCTATATGATTTATCGCGTATTGTCATCGCAAATTGAATAGAATTTAATGGCGTTCGTCGGAGAAAGTGCTGCCGATAAACTGTTTCATGGAATAGATTGAGAGAACGTCGGCTGCCTTATTTGTCGATATCAATATTTTGAGAATATTGTATGTAAAGTATCTATTAAGCGGTAATATATGAGCACGAACACCAAATATATAGTTTGCAACACTTAAACGCTCTCTCCTAAGACTTCATAGTTTGCCTTACATTTCTGACATTATTAATAACTTTATCTTCTCATTCAGAACTGATTAATAGACTTAAATAGATTCGGCCATTCTGAGGTTTAAAAAGGCATTTCAATTTTATTCTTCCTTAACTTATTTCTTTAATTTAATTTAAAAAAATGAAACCCTTCCTAAATTGAATGATTCAAATCTAGTCCAGCAGGAATTACCTTTAATTGGAGTTTTTAAAGTCTCAAATCAAATGCAACAGAAAAGTAAGATAAATTACTATTTTGTAGGATAAATCACGAATACCTTATAGGATTTCATTTATCACAGAGATTTTTATTTTTTCTACAGTACAGGCTAAGTAAAGGAATTCCCTTTTGCAAGTTTTTGAGTCTTAAGATGCAATTTCGATCGCATTTACAAAGTGAAAGTTTTTATGCTATCCTTAAAGGTTTTGGTATCACTTTGCGAACATGCTTCGTTCCTAATAATTATGCAGCGATAGTGCTCTTGGACATGATAATATTCCATATGTGTGGTTAGGTAATTTACCAATAAAATTTAGAAATTTGGTTTTGTCTGCGTAAAACCTGATGTAGTTGAATGGGTTTTTGTGTTGTAAAAGGGAATTTGTCAAATTCATCCATGTTATCTAGCATTGTTAAAGTGTACAAAAATATTATAACAAATAGACTAGAATGCCGGTTAGAAGAACATCACCTCACGCACGAACATTACAAACCAATATCGATTTTGAAAGACAAAAAGGACTAGAGACATATTGGCAGACTTGATTTCGTTTACTGGAGCTATCTTTTTCAAGATAGCTCCAGATTAAAGATGCATATAACCGTGTGGATCTGTATCAACAAAAGGTGGTACTTCGGGAAAGGTGGCTAAGAATGTCACGCATTCATTCATTCATTCATTCAAGTTAGGGTAGGCACTTGATGTCCCGGGCACTTGAGCTTGATGCTCATTGTGCCATCCCTATTGATTCTCTTATTTCCACTCGAGCAGCTTGGTGTGCTCTATAAAGCCTAGTATCTTGCCCAGTGGGAACTTGAGGACCTTCGGTGGCTCCAATAGATCTCTCCCGAAACATGTGCAGATTACATGTAAACTCGTTTCCTCCTGTAGTTCGCATCTTCTACACCACGGTTCGCTTTTCAGAGGACAGTGTCCAGTTACCAACCCAGTAATGGTTTTAACTTCTTTCTTACTGCGCTTGAGTAGGTTATCAGAGAAACTACCATCCCCATCCCCTATCAGCGTTTTGGTATGGAGTTGACCTTCAGTCGACCTCCATTTCTTTGTACTTTCTTTATCTAACCAGGTCCGGATCTCCCTTCTTGCGGAATCTTTAGTAATCCCACATACGGGCTCTGGACCCATGAAGTGTCTCTTAGAGCCCTCCTTGGCTAGTTCATCGGCTATTTATATCCTCATGTCCCGGCACCCAAATCATTGACACCGTGTTGTCTCGTGCCAGTGCATTGAGGGATTGTTTGCAGTCCCTAACTAGTTTTGACCTAGTTACAGGGTTTGAGACTGCCTTAATGACAGCCTGGCTGTCAATCATTATATTAATTTTCCTCCTCATGTAGCCCCCTTTTGCAATCATTTCTGCACAGGCTGCAAGGGCGAATACCTCTGCCTGGAAGACGGTTGTATGTTTCCCCAGGCTTATGAATATCTTTTGATTAGGACTGGGCCCACAAACACCGGCTCCTGTCCCCCTGGCTGGATTAGGATCCATCCGTGTACCAGTTTTCGTTAGCAGTGATTTCACTACGTGCCTGGTCTCTGTTCGGTATGGAGATTTTCACCTTTTCAGTGAAGATAATTTCGGGTACCATGCTGTCCGTGGGCATTTGTAGTAATGACCCGTCCAGCAACGTGCCCGTAGTATAAGTGTGTCCTCCCACCCCTGAAGTTGGGATGCCACAGGTTGTTGGCTTTCAGTCTAAGGATCGAATTCATTGCCTCCGCTCTCACATAGAGTTCCAGCGAGGGGAGGCCCACAATGGGCTCCAAAGAGGCGGTCCCTGTACTGTTAGTTGCGCCAGTGATACCCAGCAATGCCTGTCTCTGGACAGCGGTCAGCAGCTTCGCTGGGGAGGACACCTCTGTCCTCCTCCACCAGACTACTGCCCCGTATGTTATCACTGGTCTTATCACGGCAGTATATAGCCAATGAATCACCTTCGGCTTTAATCCCCAGGTTTTGCCAGCAACTCTCCTGCAGCGCCAGAATAGTTGCGTGGCCCTGGTCGTTGTTTTAACTAAGTGATTTTTCCAGCTCAGTTTCGCATCAAGGGTAACACCCAAATACTTTACTTCCTTGGTTAATTGTAACTCCTGCCCAAACAGTCTAATGCCGCCTAGGTCATTGAGTTTTCTCATGTTGGTAAAGGCAACCAACTTTGTTTTTTGTGGATTAACTGAGAGTCCTTGTGAAAGGCACCATTCCTCCACATTCGCAGTGCATTACGCATGATGCCCGCCACCATGCCTGGGAACTTCCCCCTAGCTACGATGACAATGTCATCAGCGTACCCCTGCGTCCATATTCCTCTGTCGTTTAATGATCTGACGAGATCATCCACGACCAAGCTCCACAGCAGTGGTGACAGTACTCCCCCTTGAGGACACCCTCTAGTGGTCCTCATGGCGATATTTTTATCTAGCAAATGTCCCGCAATTATTCAGAAACTCTAAAATTTTCGCCCACATACATAATTAATAGCATAGTCAACGAGTTTGCTCGTTGAGTCTTCACCAAGGCTCTATATTGGGCCCATTCTATTTAAGCGAATTTCAATCATGGTGGTAACACTTACCATGAAACAATACAATATGTCGATGCTTTTTGCATAATACTGTCGGAGAAAGCGATGGATCTTTTGAACGACAGCTTGTCTTCAGTAATGAATGAAATGAAGCCAGTAAATGTCTGAATCCATAATTTTGAACTATCCAGTAACAAAACAAAGCTATCATTTTGATAATATAACAATCTCTCACAAGGTAACAACAAGATAAACAATTCAGTCTTCCTATGATGCCCTTCTTAAAATATCTTGGCATGGGAAACAATAAATTCAAATGGACCGAATATATTAACCAAGCAGTCCAGAAGTGCAATGGCAATATTAATGTTTTAGGTATTCTGACTAAAGTCAAATGGGGGAGGGAGGAGGGAAGATTTGAGGGAAATGTCTACTTTCCTTGCTCATTTGAGCGAGGAAAGTAAACACTTTCCTACCTGCTGGGAAAAAAATGTCTAGCAAGCTTTCAATTGATTGTCAGTAACCCTTTGAAATTGGTTGATCCAAAATTAAGTGGTTGACTATCTTAAGTACCCTAAACAAATATCGGAAATGAGAAAGGTGTCCCTTATTGCAGAAGCGTATACATATGTAAGCAGATTAGACAAAATTATGAAAAACGCAATTTTTATATTAATTGTTTTAATTTCCTAGTTAAGTCAAAGTTATTTTTGCGAACATATTTTCATAGTTTTGTTTCTTTAATACTTATAGATTTACGTTGAAGTCATACAGGGTTCATTGTCAAGTTTAGTGTAAAATCATTTGCCGTGTTTATATATTTTTTTTTTTACATAATATATCGTTTATCTACCACAAACACTTTAATTATTATTTATATTTTTTACAAATTGCGTGAGATAATAAAAAATAGGCCAGAATACAATATCTTTCCATTTCCGCGTTAACATTAGTACACAGCAATTAAAAAAAATCTATTTAAATAATCCCCAGCGTGTGACCAAGTCCCTACATAAAATTCATTAATTTCAATAATGAAAATCGATTTCTAAAAATTTCACGCTTTGAGAACAACATTTATGTCCTACATACACTCGAGAATGAATTGCTAAATTTATATATGTATATGTATTATGCGGTTACTAAATTAATGACATTGTCAACGGAAACAGTTGTTAGTATTATATATGATCCTTCTACGTACCTATATATAAAACATGCCTTTGCTTTTTTAACATTTTCTGCTTAAGTGATTGCCAGTATATTTTCGACAAAACAAGTATCAGATTAAATGTTTTGCACAAATAGATACAATTTTCAAAATTCCCTGATTAAATTTCGTTTATTATTTAGTTGAATTTACATAGACAAAGGAGTATAATTAGAAGTATAATTACACTAAATATGATGGAAGCTCTTTACAATGTATACCTCAAATAAAACCTGTCTTATATATGTCGAATCCATATATTTTAATTATACATTTCATTACAGTAGTACCTGAAATGGCTCTAGATGTCCGTAATAAAGTTATTTTACAGCATGTGCACACAACTTTTCATGAAATGGACAGCTTATTTTTACAGGTGATGAAACTATGCAACCTAACAGCATCTGAACAGTACAAACCAATTCTCGACTAGTAATTGTCATTATTACTTTAGTGATTTTACGTTTGTGTTGTTTTTCAGTTATAGCCATGTATGCCATGAAAGACAAAATTCACCACGTCAAAAATAAAATCGTATGTAACCTCAAAATCAATATCTTACTTTTCCTTAGCTAATAATTCATTTAAGCAATAAAAAGAGTTAGAAGAGAGAATCGTTTACTCGACACCCATGATATATTGTTGATGATTGGGGATAAAAAGTTTTGATAAAGAAACCCGACCAAAAAGAAGCTACCAAAATCAAATACTTGGTAGTATATGAAGATCTTTACGATAAATATTATAAAGTACACGTTTCAACTGGGCGCGGTGGGCACATGAAAATTAGAAATATGTTATTTCCAGACCATGCATAGAAGATAGAAGCATATTTAAGAGTTTGCAAATCATATAATGAGAAAAAGACTATTTCTTGAAAATTTGATGAAAGGCATAACCTCAAGATTTTAATGAAAAAGGGCAAATCGATTTCAAGTCTTTACTGGATGGTAAAACCAAGTGGATTCATCAACAAAGTTCATGTCTTTGAGACCATTGCTGACAAAGCGGGCCGCTTTTTGTCCCCCCCCCCCCCCCAAAGTGTCGGCTAAGAGCAAAATTATTTATTTATTTAACTATATATATATTACATATAAGCCCTTACCTTATTCAAGTAGCAGAAATGGTATAGGATTACTGAAAAGTTTGTAGCATTAAGTGCTTCAAGATTCTCCTCACTAAACCGCTTTCGTCGCAATGATAAAACATGCAACAAAACTTAAAAAGAGACTGTTCAATATTTACTGATACAACACACGCGTAATAAAAATAATCTTTATGGGTAGATAACGGATCAGATGCATCACCACCAATGTTTAGTCTGATTTGTACCAGCACAATAACTGTTTATCGCACACTGTACAAACTATTTTGGCACCGATATATTTTTCTACTAATGTAGAAACAATGATCGTTTTCTGGGATTTTCTACGTCCAACATTGTAGTACATTTACAATGCGTAAAACGTTAACAGAAAATTGTACTATCTCGCATCAAGACTCGACTAACACTGATACTAGATACTAGACATACGAATCGGAAGAAGTGATTTTACTGCCTTGATGATATACTATACCTGAACGTTCTACATAGCGTTTCTGCAGACACATATGACCACTCTAGTAATCAGGATATAGAAAATATCATCAGGGCCTGGATTGCATGGATTTTCAAATAAGCAGCGAATCTGGAGCAGAAAGAACTTCTTTTTTATACTGAATGCTTATTTAGATTTGACAGAAAAATGGCTATGTTTATTGTAACATGTAAGCATACCGTGTATGCAATAAAACAATAAAATTATTTTGAATGGTTCTTTGTTAGTTTGTAGTAGTTTCAAATATATAGACAGATAATTTCGTAATTGGATATCCGCAAACGCAATACATGAACTGGACCAGTTTCTACGACGTTATTATTTACTAGAATAAATGAGCAGTTTGCACGTCCAGTTGCAAGGCTGCATAATTTCATCATCTGATGGAAGAACAAGTTTTCCATTTCACAAAATTGACAAATCTTTTGTCCACTTGCTGTAAAATGGCTTTGTTACTGCATCTGGAGTCATTTTAGGTACTGGATATTCTTTTCACGAAATGTATGCGTATACAGTATGTGCATTGGACATATAGATATGCAGATATGCACAAGTATTATGTGAACGGAACTTGTAGTATAATTAGAATTACACCACACTAAATAATAAATAAATAAACTTGCAGTGTCACTCTACAATTGCAATTGTTATTTGTTCTGATCTATAAGATAATGTATAGACAATTACTAACACAAATCGATTAGAAAATGCGGAATACAGATAGCGGTAAGTGATATAACCTAACTTGATAGATTGTAATACCAAGTGGAATGAATAGGCTTGTTTCTTGTTTGCACGATTTCGATCAATAGAAGCATTTTTATGAATTATTATAATGAAATAAGTAATAAAGAAATTGCTGCTGTTATCCGGAAAATATATTAGGTATGCTATGATCTAACGCAAAAATTCTACGCTTTTCCTGGTAATCTGATTGCGGTTTGAAATAGTTTACACCATAAATATCTAATTCAGGGTAATATCACAAATAAGAGTGACAATGGATACAAAGATACATATGAAAAGTTCGAAAATTGCAACCTAACTAATCTTTTAATTGATTTATTTTTGTTTTGGAGACTAATATTCCAGCTATAAAAAAAAGTAAAATACTTTAGACATTTAATCTTTGAAATTAATAACCAAATGTAATATAATATGTTTAGACAAATTCTTCAACATAATTAATCTTTATTATTTGTGTTTAACTTTGCAAAAAAAAAAACAATTGGCCTCTGGCAATTTTTTTGCATACGTCATACTAACACTTAATTATCTTACATACATTGACAGATCCAATTTTAATCATTAATTTAAATTTAAGTGAAAGGGTGGATCGACAATAAAACATCGATGTCCATTTACTATACACCATGCACTTTCACAAAGAAAAAAAAAAAAACAGGAAAAGAAGTTTTTGTTTCTTGTTGGTAGATGCAATACGTTTTCTTACACTGAAAACTCCTTTCAATTATAAACATACATAAAAATCAATTATTTATTTTTTCAATATCGTCATGTATTTAGTGCACAGTTAACTTTGAATGAACGTCCTTTTTTAAAGAATCTGCATACAATTACCTGTTAACGGAACATACTTCGATGAAGAATTTTTCATCTTGTTACCAAAAATAATCATTTGAAGGTCGACCAGCTCGCTCTAATTCACATTTAATTATGTTTGCATTTTTTACGATCCACAATTCGCCTATTTGATCTGGTAAACCTAACCGAAAAAAAAAGAAACGGAACCCAGTAGTCTACTATTGCAAAATCTGTTATTTTCTTGAACATACCATGTTTTTCTCGCCGATTCGTCACGATCCAGTAACTATCATTGTTATTTCACAAAAGAATGAAATGACATTTGCAATTTGTAAACTTACATGCGTGTTCCCAAATTACTTGTAGAAGCGTTAAGAATTTCTGGGTACAAAATTAATTTAAGTATGTAGAAGAAAGAATGTCATTGCACTAAATATAACAAAAAAATACGGTTATGAACTACATTACATACCATAGATGGATGTAAGTATTAAAGATGTGTAGGCTTTTTTTACTCCATACTTTTTGCCCCCAATACGCCAATGTAAACTTTCTATTAATTATAGATTATACGCTTGGACAATCAATACAAAAATTCTTGTCAACTCTGGCCAATAGTATTAGCAGATTTGTGATGTGTTCCATTATATTAATGAACACAGATAAAAAGAATTAAAAAAGAAGTCTGGAAATAAACTAAATATACTACAATCTAGGTAACATAACTCGGTATGAAATATTAGAATAATTTTTCTTCAAATAATTCATTCTAAAGATATACAGTATGTTCCCGGATCGACTTTAAAAGAGGAATTTTTTTTTTTATTTTTGATTTCTCAAAAAATGTCACGCTTGTTGATTTGCCCTGCTTGTTTCCAAACCCTCAAAACACAAATTACTTTTTATGCAACTCGAACGGCTCTCGACATATCATTTTTCTTCAAAATTTGGATTTGTTTTAGAAGTAACTGTAGTAGGCGGATTTCATTTAAAAATACCACTGACAGTTGTTTACAAATCTAGTAAGTTCGACAGTTGTTGACAAATTAGTATAACTGCAAATTAAATCTTCGTTAATTTGAATAGTATTTATGCTATAATGTTGACTATACCACGAAGAATTTATTTAATTCAATGTTACGGAACTGGGGAAGAGTGCTATCGAGTTGTTTTCGAAAAATTCAAACAAAAATATCCGCAGAGTTGTCACACGATGTTTTTGTTGCACAAAAAAAGAATAATACGATGTTTGGTTAACATCAAAAACTTTGAAACATGTTGTCCACACTGTAGAGAGCTGTTTGTTTCACCTTTGCCGGGTATATACCTCATGGAATTACTTTGTTATTCATTCAATAATCAAGCAGCTTTCTTAAAATGCTCTGATGTCCATGAGCGTAATATTAGGGCAAGGGACAAGTATAGAGAATCTTCTAATCGGTTGGAGATGACCAGACGTGCCCCTATTTCCATGGGAATTTATTATTCAACCTGCTTCCTCGTGCTATCAAGGCTGTACCTGCTATAAAACAATTTAAGCGCTCACTGAGAGCGTTGCTGCCTGAGCACTGCATTTACTTCGGTGAGGAATTCATTGATTCAGTGTCTCGTTTTAATATGTAATTATTTTTTAAATTGTAGCTAAACTAAGTTGTAAATGACAATGTGTTTTCAATGACAAAAATACTCCAAACTGTGGTACTGGTAATGCTGCAAACTTCTGTTAAACCCCTCACCACAAACTGCACGTACGTCAATGAGTTCAGTGTTTCTGCTGATGATGATAGCTTTGCTACCGAAACGTATGTCCAGTTTAGAAGTTTGCAGCATTATCAGTACGACAGTTGCAGAATGTGTTTTCAGTTTTAATACTGACATATACAATAAAGCTCTATCTATCTATCTATTTCTCGAAAGTGGTTTATGTATGCAGAATATTTGCAATATAAATGCCAAATCTGAGAACTAACTAGCTAAGCATGAAGGTACATTTTCCAACGCAGTCAATACATGTTTTATCACCCCCAGTTTAAGTGTATATAATTTAATTTTTCAATTTGCAAATAAATTATCCGTGTATTATTTGATATTTGAATTCAACTGCTGCTGTTTTTGATTTAATAAGAAAAATACCTAGTACCCATAAAATTTCATTCGTGTCTGTTCTCTGGCAATCCATTTCTGTTACTATGCTGTATGCAAGAAATCATATTTGGTTCACCTTTTGATTAAGTAATGTAATAATAGAACACCCAACATCAATCTCACTGTAAACAAGGACATTCATCATTTTTATATCTTATATTCCCAGAAGGTATAATTTCAGATGAAAGCTCATCGACTGCATTTCTTCCTATGCAACTTTTTCATTGTGTACTTTTTCGGAACACCATCAATTAAATTTAAATTGGCTGTGCACTCATTACACATGCAGCCAGCAAGTACGTTAAATTTATACATATCCCTAGTCCGTAAAATAATGAATACATCGTTTCGCTTGAAGTAAAAAAGCAAAAACAACACTGCTTTAATTTCACACCGTTCCTTGAATCTTATATCAAAAAGTTGCTCCTTTGACGTCGGTGGCAGAATAATAAATACCTAAATGTTTTCTTGTCTGAGTAAGTATTTCTTTATTTATGCTGTTCTTAACGGCGTCCCTGCCAGTGCGAAACGTCACAACGGATAATATATGTATGACGGGTGAAAGATAGTGAAAACGGACGCATTTCTTTAAGACGGGTATGTATATTAACACTTAAACGGTATGTTATTATAGACAGTGAATTTTTTTTAACAAGTAATTAATATTTTCCGAACAAATCATTTAAACTTACAGCAAAATGTTGTATTGTATATAAATCGTAATAATTTTGGAAAATTAAAAACGAAAATTCGTATTCCAATCCTATTTTATTTTTATTTTAATATTTTATTGCGTATATAAAATACCCAATAAAATACGTATTCCAATCATATTTTATTTTTATATACGCAATAAAATATTGAAATAAAAATAAAATAGAATTGGAATACGAATTTTCGTTTTTAATTTTTCAATTACACACATTAATCCTCTGGGACACCATACATTAGTAATAATTTTATTTTCAACAGGTTTACACTCAAGTATAGGAAAAATTTATAATAAAATCAAATAATTAATTAAAGTGAGTACATCTAGTAATGTAAATAGTATTAAAGGAGTCACACATTAAATACACTAGTAATCGTAACGTAATATTATTTCTGCTAGAAGGTAAATAGAATATATATCTTTGTCTTGATAACAACCCAGATATATTTAGATCATTCTTTTTTTTGATTATTTAACAAATTATAGGTATAAAATATTAATATATTCACATTTTCTCTTTTAGTGAATTTATGTTTGAATAATAAATAAATGAAATACAACTGGTTTGTTGGTCCTTCTTCACTCTCCTTATTCTTTAATTATCTTTTAGACTACATGTTTGGGCATATTTATGCATCTGCAGGTCTTGTTTATATTTTGTTTTCCCTGCGACGTTTTTAGACCTGAAAATTGAACAAATATGCCGAAACATGTAGCCTAAGGGGTCAACGAACCAGTTGCTTTTCATTTATTAATTATTCATAAACTTTAACGTTGAAAATACTACGTCGATATTTAAAGAATTATATTAGAATTTTATTAGAACCGATAAACATCACATCAAACTAAACATAGTATATTAACGCCATACCAACACTGATTTGTTCGCAACAAATCCACAAATTAATGACGCTTTAATGCACTTAAAAAAACGTCGACAGATTTTGATCTCGTTGAAATACTTTTCCAAAAATTATATAATTATAGAATAAGGGTTGAAAGAAGCTAAAACCATCTATACAACACAGGTCGAGTAAGCCAATCGTGGTGCAGAAGATGCGGATTACAGGAAGAAATGAGTTTACATGTAATCTGCACATGTGAGGAATTGAAAGTAGTCAGGCAGAAACATTTCGGGAGGGATCTATTGCAGCTCTCGAGGGTTCTCAAGTTTCCACTGAGCAAGATACTGGGCTTTATAGGGAACACTAAGCTGCTCGAGTGGAAGAAGAGATTTAATAGGGACGGTATAATGAGCACCTAGCTCAAGTGCTTGGACTATAGATGCCTACCCTAACTTTAAAAAAAGGGTTGATAATTTATCATTATTCACATGGCATTTAAGTAATCAAAAACAACTTGTTGAAATTAACATCTTACAAAAAAAAGAATTGTATGTTTAAATCTAAAATATAACATAAAGTATAATAGGCATACCTCAGGAATTAATTCTAGGATCACTATACTATTTAACATATTTATTAGTGATCTACCTATCTTATACATGCAGTAAAGATACACCAGATGAACTATTGAGCGAATGCTAACTGATATTAATCAATTGATTCTCTAAAAAACAAACTAGTTATTAACTTAGAAAAATCCTAAATATTAGATATTAATTAGTTCATCCTGAATGGTTAAGTGTGAGGTCATCATATTGAATAAAAGATAATAAAATAAAAAGGCTAAGGTCCAGCCTTACTATCTCAAAAATACTTAATAAGAGCGATTAGTTTTGGGACAATACTCCCATCTTTAAACCAGCAGAACGCTAAACTAAAAAACTAAAGTAAATATGCACGGGGATTAAAAGTAATTAAATGACAACTACTGGTATGTATTTTTACATTGAAAGAGTAATACAAATCGAAAAAATACTTGCAAATATTATATAACAATTAGGAAAAATAAAAAAAAACAAATTATGAAACATGTAACTGTGACATATGCTAAAATTTTAATCTTTTTGAAAAATTATACGGACTAAAACAACAAAAATATAGACAATCGAATATTTTCAAATGCAATATTACACTACAATAAAAAAATTAAGATAAGAAATAGTTCGATATATGTATAAATATTTCACTCGTGAACGATTTTATGTCAATTTTATAAAATTGAAATATTTAAAATAAATGTATCGGGTAAGTAGAGACATTTATGACTAAAGAGTAAAATTAAGCACAAAATAAAGAACTAAACGACAAAGTCATGCGTGTATGACAAAACAATGCAGATACTATAGCCGAAGTTTATCATGTAACACAAACTGGTCAATTTCATCAAAAGCTATATGATAGTTGGTGTGAGGAACATCTAGCTGGTCTTATCCGCCTACAATTTCCGAAATATGTTGAATGAGATAATCTAAGTTAGTTGTCGTTAAACATTTATCAATAACTTCATGGGGGAAGCGAAAAGAAACAGTTCACTGAATAAATGTATTAGTGCACACGTAATTTTTTCGAGAAAGATATTATCCGTGCGATTGGTGTGGCGAATTGGTTAAAGTATTATATCAAAAACGGTTACTTTGATTCAAATTTGGTATTACTATTAATACTAGTTTACTATCAATTAATATACGAAAGTTGCTATTATAACTTTTCAAAATAAATTACGTTTTAAAATTAGTGTAAAAGAAAGCGCGAAATAATTTGTCAAAAATAAATATAAATTTAACATATTTCTAACACCACAAGGCAAGAAAATCTTCAAAAATTAAGCAAGGAAGCAAAATAGAACACACATAGTTGCACACCATAATAATATAGTTCGTCTACAATACACTTTATCTGCAATTCCGCATTTTATTTTAACACCAAATTAACTCCTTTATATTAATCATGTGATGTGTCTTTTATATTCGTTTCAGGTTCAAGGTTTCACATAAACGAACTGATCATCTTACACTTAAATTCAAACATAGCACTTTCTGATATTAAAATTTCTGTCTCCATATTCTTCACACCCATATTTTGACATCAAAAGTAACTAGACGCGAATGAACACCAAAACGAGTTTAGGAAGTGTTAGAATTGTGTGTGCGTAAGTAATAGATTCAAAACTTAAGAAAAAAGCACAGAAATCGAAATTTCAGGCAGTAGAATATTCGGAATAGTGTAAAATTAGATTAAGTGATATCGATGTTTAATATTTGACAAATATCGCAACATATAGAAATAACACTTAATAAATTTGCGGAAATAATTACTAAAAGTGATTCATGAAATCGTATTCCACATAAAATTGCAGCAAAGAATTAAAACTTCGTAGAGGTAGCAATTATAGTGAATGCAAACGGCAAATTCCAACAATTTAAAAATTTCGAAAGATTAAAATGCCGCAAATTCTTTAAGCTTACACGTATGTACGTATTGCACACTCGTCTACTTATTTGTATATGTATAATGTCTCCTTAATTGGCTTTGCGTTCGGCAGCCAGAAGTGTTTAATCTTTAGATACATTTGGTTAATTGCGTTAATTTATATAAATCCAAGCTGTTTGGTTTCGCGCTGGTTGGCAAACTAAGCACTTCGAAGAGATATAATCTCAACTCTACACGTAAACAGGCGCTACGTTGAATTTAATAGAACAAGGAAATGCTACCGGCCAGGGGTAAATGCATTTAGACTGCAATAATTAACGAAATATCACGATCTGGGAGCCTGTTTTCCTGCACAGAAAATGCCCCGCAAATGGGTCGATATAGATCATAGTATACACCACTAAAATGCTCTCCAATATTGTCCAGAAGAAGTGACAAAATAGTTGAAAATTCTAATAGTTTCGCTGAAATTTCTGATAATACAAAAATAATCTCTTCCGTTATCTAAGACAATGGAAGTGAATATTATTTTATATCTTCTAAAAGAGAGTTCTTATAACTTCTATTTTAAAGTTGCTACGTATAAGATTTACTCCTTCAGTCTGTGTAGATGGGTGAACATTACCCAATCATCCATAATTAAATAGAATAGAAATCGCTTCCACTCAAAATTCGTTAAACTTTTTTCTCTCATATAAAATTGAATATTTGAGATAAAACTATAAAAATAATCGCATATTATTATGCCATGAACTAAATGAATACCTATACCAAATGATACGTAAGACGAAACCAATTAAGGTGGCTTATTTTTAGGGAGTACTCATTTTGGTGGCATCTTGTTTTCTTAATTATACAGACATCTGGTTTGCCAGGAAATCGCTTTTTTCTCTAAACTGGCAAAAACTAAACCACGAATATAACAAGCAGTTTATAATTGCCCCATTTTCTTATGTAAATTCGGAGGTATTACCTAATTTCTTTTTCACTGTAATTATAGTACGCCGAAATGAAATAAGAACTGTTCTTTTTCTTTCGTATACACTTTTAAGTTATAAGTATACATTAAATCCGTTGCATGCTGAACGTATCCCTATTATTATGTTTCCGATGTCCTTTTTCTTGACATGCAGAGCCATCAAACTTGATTTAAGATGGATGTTCCATGCAATTCCACAGCCGTAGAGTAAATAACTTCATTTAATTTTATTTATAAAAAAGAGCTAATTAAATTTCCTCTTACGTTTGTAATTACAATCGTACTTTTAATAAATACTGTTACAGCATGCTCATCACATTTTTGGAGAGTTGTTTAAAAAAAACAGTTTATCAAAACAAGATTATTATTTGCACTATACTGCTATTGCAATCAATAAATACCATAATGTTTGAGGAGCCTACATCAAAGCCAGATTATAAAAATAATTTGAAGTTATGATTCAAAAAAGTTTCTTTTTAATATCGTTATTTTCTTAAAATTATTTTGGAAATTTATGGTCGAATGTTTCCATAGGTTTGTAATTGAAACCTAGAAAAATTAATGCCTGAAAGACAATTTCTTAAGACAATGTATTTTGAAAACGAGAAAGCGGTCATAGAAATACAAGAACATGATGTCAATAAAGCTGACCTCAGCAGAACCTCAAAAATTACCAGGGAAAAAGCAAAAACACTAAAGATTTTCAGAAGGTATGACAAATGGTTGTAGTTTCAAGGCAATTGGATTGTTTTGATGCAGAAAGAAATTTAATTTTGAAAATTTAATAATTAATAGATTTCTTTTTCATGTTATTGCAATTTGAAAATTGTTTACAAATTCAAAATAAAGTAAATGGGTACAATAAATAAATAAAATAATAACTACAACTGTAGTTATTATTTTATTTACTTCCTGAACATATAAGATTGGAAGGACAATGAACAGTATGGTACACACTAAAAAAATGATTGCAATTCTTGTTTAAAATTCCACTAACGTATAGGGTAAAATTACCAAATTTAGAAAATGTACCTAGTGTATTAATATACTAAATTTCCCAATTTTTGGTAACTTCACTCTGTCCGTTACTACAATTCTCAACAGAAATTGCAAACATTTGTTTAACTGGGTAAATAACTTTTTTCATTCTTCTTGTTATATTGTAGACTTCCTACCTGGTTATTACTTATTTAACCATACACATAGATTGCACCACAATTACAAATATATCAATAATAACTGCCTGTCGATTATTGCAAGCGCTCCTCAATTTATGTGTATTTGAATGTTATAATTGTAAAATCACAACTAATACTTTGTAAGAGGAACAGTTGTACGCTACGTATATTTACAATTTACACTTTATCACTTATTGATTATAAATTGAGTTATGCGCGCGTTCAAATTCATCCACCGTTCGCCTTAACCAGGAAATAAATATTTAATCAATACGTAAAAGTAGCACTTACATAACTGATCGTTTAAACTATTTGCTGTTAACTGACTGTAAGGGTGAGAGTGGGTAAGACGTTTCTGATATAACATACCAGTTAAAGTTTTAACCGCCAATTACAATGCATTCACAACCTGGGATTTAAGCCGAAAACTTTAAAAAATGCAGACTCGCTTTTGAAAAAAATAAAATTGACAATGATTCTTCAGAACCAGGACGTGATATTATACATATGATTAGTTTGAGTAATTGTAGCTTTTTTTTTGAAGTTAGGGTGGGCACCTATAGTCCAGGCACTTGAGCCAAGTGCTCATTGTATCGTCCCTATTAAATTGTGTTACTTCCACTTAAGCAGCTTAGTGTTCTCTATAAAGCCCAGTATCTTGCCCAGTGGAAACTTGAGAACCTTCAAGGGCTCCAATAAATCCTTCCGAAAATGTTTCCGCCTGAGTACTTTCCATTCCTCACATGTGCAGTTATATGTAAACTCGTCTACTCCTGTAGTTCGCATCTTCCGCACCACCGTTTGCTTACTCGATCTGTGTTGTGTAGATGCTTTTTCAGGGAACAGTGTCCAGTTAACAGCCCAGTAATGGTTTTAGCTACTTTCTTGCTGCCTCTGAGTAGGTTATCAAAGAATCTAGCATCCCCATTCCCTATTAGCGCTTTAGTATGGAGTTGACCTTCAGTCGACCTCCATTTTTTTGTACTTTCTTCATCTAGCCAGGTCTACATCTGCCTTCTTGCAGAGTCCTTAGTAATCCCACATACGGCCTCTGGACCTGTGAAGTGTCTTTTAGCGCACTCCTTGGTTAGTTCGTCGGCTATTACATTGCCCTTTATATCCTCAGATTCTCACCTTTTTAGTGAAGATGATCTCGGGTGCCATACTGTCCGTGTGCATTTGCAGCAATTGCAGTATCAGTGTGCCCTCCAGCCCTAGTGTTGGGATGCCACAAGTTGTTAGTTTGTAGCTTATAGCAAAGTTATTTTACAGCAAAAATTAATAACATTTTTATTATTTCCAAAATTCAAGTTGCTATAAGTATAAAAGAAAAGTTTCATATTTTCATCTATTTCCAACGCGTTATTTTTAGTGGGCTCTATTCCACACCGAATCTGTAACTCTTGGCACTTTCTTGGATAATATTAGTCCCTATTTAAAAGTTACTGTACGGTAGATCTACACGCAAAAAAAGAAAAGTACAACTACAATGCAACTTGATGTCTGCTATTAGAATGTGTGGAATGATATGTTTTCTTATACTTATAATATTTACACTGTCATGACTACACCTGGCACCTTGATGCCACATACATAGCGGTAGATATATATATTTCGAGGTTTGCGATCGACTCCTATCGTGTATAATTCACTGATGATTCATAATGTATAAGCACGTTTTATATATTTTTTTCTTATAATTTAAATTAAATGCAAAATTGCATGCGTACACCTCTGGCATCTGTGTCGAATTTGCCATATTTAGTCATGAATATTTGTATACATTCCAATCGACATTAATCCATAAAGTACTTGTTTTTATACTCCTGGGTATGTACTCGAGTATAACCAATTTCCTTGTGGCACGCTTTTGGCTGCAAATTTACAATTTTTTTTCAGCGCTACTAAATTTGATAAAGAAGTAATCTTGAAGCAATAAAATTATTGAACCGTTCCGAGGCATCTACACTAACCCTGTATATTTCAATGCACGACTTTTGCAAAAAAAAAAAAGCGGAAATCATGTTCTTAAATTATCCACGACAATCGCAGTTATTATTATCATCCTGCATTGTGCAGTTTTTCGCATGAATAAATCCAAGCATTTAATCTAAAACTCAAAAGAAGCAACGGGTCCGTTACTTTCTTCTAGCCCGACCAGAAATAGTATCTTGCCGAAGTAATTCTGCAATAATGACCATAATAATAGTTGCATAGTATCGTACCTATACCTCTAATATCGAGACAATGGACGCCGGTAGCCTACAAAATGCATGTGCAGGCACGATTTAATGCTTTGATTCGCATAATTTAATTCTCGCCTTTCTGCGGTAGCAACAACTCCCTGCAACAGTGCGCGGATGTCGGACTTGCCGTTACAGTAGTGAGAACAAAAGGATTGTCGAGACAATAACGGCTGCAGCGAAAGCTGGGTGGGAAAATTGAAGATGCCTATGTGTAGGGCATTACACCAAATAGTAATCACAAAGTAAAATGAGCGACTCGAACCATGTCGAATGCTAAATTCTATTGCCTGAAGTATTATATGCATATCCACATAACATAATAACCAATAAAACTTATCCTACAGCATCGTGCAAAGTTATTTTCTTCTTAAAATATACGGACTTTGCCTGTAATAAATTATCAAGGTTATCTCAAGGCCTAAATCGAATGTCTAGTCTCTATATCAGATGAATTTAAAAATTATAATTTATATACAAATAAGGACAAGCTAGGGCAAACCACAATTTAACAGAGTACAATTTTAACCGAACACACCTAACCAATTTACGCCGCTTTCTTTAATAGCAATCTCTATAATAACAGAAGGAGATTCGATGGCTTAATAAGTACGTCATAAACAAGGAAACAACATTGCTGAACATTCACTGGACGACTAGACAAAAGTTCTGTTGTACGTGGAAGTAATTGTTTTTCCTCCTTTGGTTTAGTGAGCGCAAGAAAGATCGCTGTGTCCTCCGTAAAGTTCAAGCTGCTAGATAGGCGATAAGGTTGATTGCTTTCGATTTTTGCTATCGTAGATGTTATAATAGTTAAGAAAAGTTACCTTCGTGTCTCGTGCTTGCAGTCGTTCAACCAAAAAAAATGCAAGCTCTATCATGATGGGCGTTACCAAGATACTACCTAGGAGGTCTGGTAAAGACAGACAGTGTAGAGCCAATAACGTAACACCCAGGATGCTTCATTTTTTAAGCAATATAAAAACTGTAAAACAAACTCATAATTTTCTGTATATTTTTTTACGAAAATACGGCTTTCTAATGAAATAATTTTATTTTTAACTTTGTATATAACGATCCTGTTTAATTCAGACAAGACAAGGTCATTGTGTGTTTTGGTCCTCTCCAGACCTGCTCACCCGAAATTCTATTTTGGTTAAATGAGGTCCCTCCCTAATTTCTAGTTCGCTATATCTGTTGTTTTAGGTAAACGAACACCTCCACACAGACAAATCGGATTATAAGAAAAGATCGCACATTATACTGAAGTAAATAACCTTGAACTAATGAAATCTAACTTTACAGAGACACAGTGAAACCACACACATGAGAAAGGACATTCATAACTTTTTAAAGTGAGGACATGCTCTTCTCCATCATTTAGTACTAATAGATTTATTTTAGCAAGGCATATGAACTCATTATTATTTTGTTTCTGTTTGATGCGATGTTTTCACAGATCAAAGTAGGCACTCTGAAAAACAGTTGTAATTAATAGTAATAATCCTTTAGCTGAATGTGAAAAGCACGATTGTCCCGAATACGTTATCTGGTGTGGCGCGAAGTGATCCAAATTTTATATGTAATTAAAAATAAGGGAGCTATGATATACTGCACAATGGTATGATACGTTTCCACATATTATTGCGTTGGTGACCGTTCTAATAGGCTTCCTGGTCAAGACGGCTAGTTGTGTTTGGCAGTTTAATACTGACATAAATATTCGGATAATATTGCAATCTAAAATGCATTCGAATTGTCTTTTACTAAAGAAGGGTTACTACTAAAGAAAACTGCTAAATATACCCCTCCCATAGCTGTCCGTTAAACAGAGGTTGCACTGTATTTTAAACAGTCATTGTATCGTGTTCAAGCTTCAAAATCAATCCAAGGGATTTTCTGGGTATTAAGAATTTTGTATGAACTTGTGATTGAAGTCAATAATCTTATGCATATGTGAGGTTTTATTAGTATTTTAAATGGATTAATAATATAATTAATTAAGTACCTAATATTAGTATCAATCATATATAAGTTCCATCCATATAAGCAGATTGTTGTTGCTTTTTTTATTAAGTATTTAAATTGACCAATGTAACATTTGTACATCAACTAAAAGTATATGTGTAGCAATGGTAAAAAGAGACAAATAACTTATTAATTATATAGTATATTATTAAACCATAAAGTTTAACGTATATATGAAATATAAATACTTAAATAAAAAGTACATGCATAATTGAACGCGTATGTTGATTCAGTAATTAAATAAAGTAAAAATGAAAGTAATTAATAAATGAAATGCTAAAAATTGTAGAACGACTATTTTTTCGTTATTTATCTTATTTATTTTGATTGCATACGCATCTTTTTCAAGCAATTCTAACGATTGAAATAAAAGCTATGTAAATAAATAAACATTGAAAATAAAAAATAACGAAAATATTAACAATATTAAATATTAAAAAAATAAAAACTGCATTGTTATAGATATTACTACAACAGTTGTAATTATTTTTACAAATTCTGTAATTTATAATTATTGCTTTATAATTTGATCTCTTTGGTGTCCAATTTTATATAATTTTTTTTATAAATACCCATTACACGTACTATCCTTTTTGTTGTTGCAAATTTCGCACACTTTTTTTAAATTAATGTTCGAACACAACAATTAGCTGTATTAAAAACTAATATTACTAATAAAAGGTTACTTTAGAACGTTGCCTTTGTTTTTGGTTCAGTTTAGCCTACTCTATTTAGTACAAATCAGCTGTTTTGTGATGCAAAGCAAAAACTAAAATACAAAGAAATAGGTTTAGTGCAGATCAACTGATGTTTATGTTTGATATATAGCCTGTTCAGTTTATAGTAGTTTAAACAATAATTTGAAATTCTTAATTTCTCCTCATCATTGGGCCGCTTTATAAATTCTTTTGCAAGACTACTAACAAAATAACTGATCCATTTTTCAACAATATATCCAAATAAATTACGACTTATTCGAATGTTTAATAAACTTCTTTTTGATGTAATTGGGCACTGTTTCTTCTACATAATTGCTGATTGATAATCGTTTTTCTCTATTAAGCATGCTACATAAAATTAAATCAATTTCGGAATCGCTATCCGTGTCGTCTTTGAAAAGTGTAGCTGGGGTGTAAAGCTATCGATTTTGGTGTAAAGCAATGCAAATGAAAAGAACTCTTATTATCCATGATTAAAAGTTTTGGTTGCATTTATAAAATTCTGTAACTACATACATATATTCGAATCACCTTTGCACCGCAAGAATATTTTGTTCACTTACATTATAAAATCTACAGTTTCCACACTACTACCGCATTCTGAAGAAAGTAACTTGCAAGATTCATTTTCAAGAGTTAGTAATCATAATGAGAACAATATTCCATTACTAACATTTGAATCGGCCACATGAGGAATAACATCACAATTAAGGAATCTCTCTGCAGAATAACAATTGTAATCAGAACTATGGCAGTTTCCAGAATATATTCGAAAGCGATGTAATGTAACAGAGAAAATATGTCATCCAGCTGCTGCTAGGAACGAATTGATATCACATCCATAAGTGATTGGACAACCGCATTTGCAATACTTGTATATGTTAGCTATGTCCATGAAATATTTAAGGAAAATTTTAATTAATTCTAATAAAGTTATTCAAAAACCAAATTTATTAGGTACTTTCGTTTAGCAGAATAGGTACACAACTGTGTAAACTCTGGAAGCTAGGGAGAAAAGCGGCAATATTATAATGGTAGGATTGGTAAAGAGTAAAATATGTCTACGTCTTTTAAAGACAATCTAAAGTTTTCTTAAAATTCTTACAAAACATGAAAATTTACATTTTAAGCACTTTTCTTTATTATTTTTTATTGGGGAGTTCCGCCCGCTTAAAGAGGATTTAAAAAAGAATTGTTCATTTCATACTAAAATGAATTACTAAAAAATGACTTCTATGAGAATTAAATCAATGTAGTAAACGTAAAATTACTGGCTCCTAGTAGAATATAAAATAGTGGCGCAATTGATGAATGTAATTAATTCGTTTCTCTATCGTTTCCATAAATTCGTTCCAAACAAACCGCGCAATCTATTGGCAAACAATAAATTTGTAATTGTAATGGGTATTAATAAGCGAACGCTTAAACATTCAAAATTATAATTGGGCACCATAAGATACGACACCAGACCCGATTTTAATTACGGCAAACAAGCTGTTTAATGACCGGTGCAAGTAAGTTTCGCATTTATCGACCGCGGGCGGTAAATAAAAACATTCGGTGTTGGTTGCCGATGTCGGCCCAATTAGATATGATAAAATCCTGCTCTTTTCTCTTTTGAAGTTCTGGAAATACTCGGACTATCGACGCAAAATGATTTATTATACATGTATTCAGGAAGAAAGTAGGATATTTAATTAGCGGAACTGGTTTGTTTATTGGTTGATTTTTAAATCGGCTACCGTAAAACAATAACATCTAACAGTATCTTATTTTATGACAGCACCGTACACCAAGTTAATGAAACGTTCGTAGTTATTTTACAATTTCCGTTTGTATAAAGCGTTAAATAACGTAAATTTTAAAAAATAAATATACATTTTCAATTAAATTCCAATAATTTATTAATTTAAACTGAAATCCTTTACCGTTAGATATCGAATTATATAGAATACAATTCAACTTCTGCATTGGAGAAGTTGCCAACATCTGTCTTTAATTTTTTTATTGGCATAATTTCCTGCCTTAGACCAAATACTTGATCCGCTTCACTGTAATCCTCTCTTTTTCAGTATTTTTTGTACTTGCACTCACTTTATTTTTCCAATGGACCGTGATTTGATAATATTTTATCTATATATCTTCCATTGTTTGAAGAACATCGCAGATGTCTATCTGCTAACATCATCTGTATTGACTTTCCACTTACTGTTGGTTAATTTTTTATCTCTTCATTTCTAGCTTTGTAATTCTTGAATTTTCCTAAAGCTCATCTAGCTAGCGGTGATTCTGCACAATAAAAAATATTATGATGTTACAAATATGTATAGTATTTGTTTTAAAGAAACTGGATTTGATTAAAATATTGTAGAAAATTGAATTAAATGTGCCAACATATTTGCTATGTTCACGGAGGAATCACAAACTAGTCAGACGCGATTCGATTGGCTCAAAAAAAGACCGAAGCTGTTTTCTGACTGATTTATAGTCTATGGTTGGCTCCGACTAGTTTGCAATTCCTCCGCGAACATAGCAAATATGTTGACACATTTAATTCAATTTTATACATTATTTTAATCAAATCCAGTTTATTTAAAACAAAGCTATTGATTCAACCTAACTATTTATGTCAAATTAAACATTTGTTTACCCTAAACCCACTTGGTTGCATTAGTTATATTAATTAAATACATATTTTGTAGACTCAAATCATTACACTGACTTCATTTGACTACTTTACCACATTGACTCGCAAAGCAGATTGTGGTGGGATGCGACTTACCAAAGATCACATAAGATATTTATCTGGTGAGCAGATAAATATTTTGCACGGTTAGGTCCAAATTGAGTTAATGTTTAATGATTAAGAACAAGAGGTATGATACTCAATCAAGGGTACAGATTTATCGGCTAACTAGCTTCGACATGGCTCTGAAGATGTTTGTTCTTTATCATTAGATAAACATTTTATAGCTGTGTGCTCCACGTATTGAAGTTATGTTAAATATATGTCGTTTACAGTGATGTGAAATAGGAGAACTGTCACCTTTACGTTCTTACTTTTCTGTACTTTTACAGTATATTCAATGTTTGTTACTGCAGAGGGTAGAAAACTTTGGGATAATAATGTTTATTTAGATTAGAACGCGTGTTTGGAGAAATGGAAAGGATTAAACTTGAGAGAAAGTAATTTTAACATTGTAACTGAATGAAAACAATTGCAATTTAGGTTAACCCAATCCATATGTATATCTTAATAACCCTCACCTTGTTAATTGAACAATGCTTATTGTTTAAGTGAACTTGTTGGATTTGCTATATATATAATAAAAGTAGGTACAAAAAAAATATTGCCTCCACCACTTTTTTCTTGTTAGATTAATTATAATTTTGGTTAACAGTTAACTCTACAATATTTTGTTGTTAATTCAATGTTTTGTTAACATGACATCGTTCCCTCAGTGTTAGAAATATGAATTTTCTGCCCGAGCTTTATATAATAGTGCCGATGGGTTAACTAACTTACTAGGTAGTCAAATTGTAACCATTAGTAGAAATATTGAAAAAAAAAGAATTAGGTTTTCTATTTATGCATATGAATAACAACACAAAAGATAGCGGAATTAAGATATAATTTCAGATTCGTAGAATAATATAAATTGTGTTCTGCATAAGCAAATTATATTTGATGTCATATATGAACAATAATGATTTGTCAATAACCACGCAATGCAAAAGTGTCCTTTGTATATTCGGTTTTGTTGGTTCAAACAAATTCGATTTAGAGAGCAGGAGACAAAGTATGTGACAAGACATATGTTCATTCGTCACAAATTTAAGTTTATCATCTTTATATAGACTTGTACACTGCCCGACAAAAATAATGTCGCTGCCCATAGCGTATTTTCGTATTTTCCTACCTGATTTTGTAATTGTCAAGTGTTTTACACACAGATACCTCAGTAAACTTTCTGTCTGCACAAGCAGTTGGCAGCGGAACGCACGCCTGTTCAAATGATGAACAGCTTTGATAAGCCAGTGCGCTATAGGTGACGACATTAATTTTGTCGGGCAGTGTACATATATGTAAATCTTCTGTGGTTTTCTTGTTAAATATACCATAAACCACAACACTTTGTAATTGATATTTGAAGTATTTTTGTCCGGGAAGAACACTAATTCGATGTAAAGAATTAATTACTTAATTGGAAAAGCTTTGCTGTCTTGGCTCAAAATAATTACAATTATTTGAATGATACTTTAGTAATACTTTGTTGGATTTGACATTAACTAAATATTTGTTTCAGTCAAATAATTTTTGTTGACAAAATATTGTATGGTCAAGTAACTGAATGTGTTAGGCTAAACCAATTCTTAATTGTTTCTAGCACTCCGCTCTCTTCGAAGTTAAAGGCTTTTAAACGTTTATGTGCTTACGTACAAGATGTATCATAAACTAATATTTTATTAGAAATAACAATAAAGTACACGTACCACAAAATTGGAAAAGATAACATTAAGAAAACGCCCCGCCCGAAGAATGAATGCGCCACGACAAAGGAATTATATTTGCTGCCAATGGTTACATAATATAAATGTAGGCACCTATAATAATATATTTAGAGAGTATTATATGGATGCGGTCATTTCATACGACGGAACACGCATATCCATTGCAGATTTACAACTAGGAACATTCATTAATGTAATGGAGTCCGATATAAACTCAAAACCGATCGGGTAGGCAATAGGCAAGTGCTCATTTTTTTCGATAGCGACATTAATTTCGTACTTCAACGGACAGGTGTAGCACACATAAAGCACCGGCGTGCATTTATCAGGAATTGTTACACATTTTATGGTGCTACAAGTACGCGCGCACATGCATTAGCCGGCATGGAATCCGGCTAAGCTAAATATGGAGTGAAACTCAGTAATTGACATCAACGCCCACATAATACAACTGGCAGCAGCCTTAAGCGTGTGTACCGTTGATCTATTTCTATGATTCGCCGTTTAATTGAACGCCGCAAATGCTAATTATAAATATTATCATTTATGTGCACAATGAGAATCGACGTCCAGTAAGCTTCGTGATTTTTCTTTTTTTAGCGTTCATTGTGCGCCATTCATTATGGAGTTACAAAGCAGGAATTGCGAGCAAACTATTTAGGTCATAACATCCATTTACGAGAATACTACATATTCGCCTGCTGGTTATAAACTACGTTTTATTCTAGTTTATTAATAGCGCTGCACTTTATTTCTTTCAAGAGATCCGAGCTCAAAATACTTTAGACAGTATACAAGTATGAAAATGCTTTTGGCGCAACTTAAACAATTTCCATATTAACAAAACGCATATTACATACGGAAACAATAATTACACTACACTCCAAATGTAAGGTTATGAACGATTCTCCTGATAAAATTATAAATTTTGGTATAATTTGGAACGACTAAATTCATTTGATATGTACTTATTTTCTGAATAATTCAAAATTTGTTCTATATCACAACATTCACAGGGAACAGAGATAATTCTAAGTATAAATATCTAATCTTCGAGAATGAAATTATACGGGACAGTTTTTTTATTTGAAATTTGGAAATTAAACCTATTTTCCAATAATTCTCTTATTGTTAGTGCGGAAAAGGTATAAACCTCTCTGGGACCGGAGGCCCGAAATTTAAACACCGCCGCTACACCCCTGAACATATACATACTGTAGCAATCGTACCTAAATAAAACAACTGAAATAAACAGTGAAAATAAATGATAGATATGTGTAATACATGAATATAAATAAGTAGTATTTAATTGAATTTAGTTTATTATGTGTTTTAGTTATTTAATATTAGTGTTTATAGACAGACATTAATTTTAATTAAATTTAAATATACAACTAAATAATAGTTATTTGTATCACTAGGCCAGAAACTACAGTTTCTCGGCTACCGCCTCGGCCCACAAACCGTACTCGCAAAAGAGTTTCTGGCCGTGTGATACACAATGTTTTCTGGGTACACAAATCTTAATTTTGAATTTAAAGTAGAAAAGAAATTTTGACACTAGGGAGTTGACAGTACAAGTTGGCACACATATTACATAGGTACCTTAGTATTTTGACATTTTCGAGATATCTTTTTCCTGTAATTTTCTTTCTAGTTTAATATCTATTTATCAATAATAAGTGCAACAAAGACACCAGTTTATCTTAGCATGGTTAAATAGTAACTTAATGACAATTTATTACACGTTGGTCATGTGGAATCTACAGTCTAGTTCAAGTTTTAAAAGAAGTATTACTCTTATGGGCTATCTGGATCCCTTTTTATTTTATACCTACTCATATGTGTCTATCTCCTTCTATCATGGGAATTGTTGCCAGATTTAATTGATAGCTATCGGTAATGATAATGTCTGCATTATTCGCTGTTTTCCATGTTATCAAAGGTATAATAATTATATAATATTTAACACATTGTGGTTTTAAGTTTATTCATTTATTTCATTGAAGAAGTCATGTGGAAATTGGGCCATGAACTAATTTAATATCGATCTGATTATCATCTCCATATTGATCATCCGATATAAGTTAATCATACACTTATGGCTATAGAAATGATCTTTAGTTTATTGTAAGCATACCGCTGTAAATATTTGTAAATTTATTATGACATACTTATACATCTATGTATGTTTCCCTGAAAATAAACACAAGAACAGCAAACAGAACACCTTATTTTGTTGTGTATTTTGATGTGGAATAAAATATAATAAAATCAACAAGTGGGACATAACCAATAAATACAAACAAAATTCACAGGACTGGCATTTATAAGCGCCCACATGAAATTCGTCAAGTTGTTCAGGGCGACAACATACGAAAAATTAAGTACTTAAATAGATTTGCCATCGTTGGGTACTATCTTCATAAGAGTAATACTTCCTTCTCAACGTGAATCAGACTATAGTGTGGCCAACCTTTAGTGACCTTTTTGCCTGCCTAGGCAGGAAAACGGTAGCAATTTTGAACTACTGCAAAATGAGTGTTTCTGGACGGAGGCGCAAAAATACTTTTTATTTAATATATCGTCTGTGTGAATCCCGCAAACGGTAGATTATCTACTAATTTGAGATATTAATTTACAAACCTTAGAAAAATAAAGTTTAGTTTACCAATTCACATTTTGAGTATTATCCAAATCCCATTCTTTGCTAAATGGTTTAGAGTTTTGTGATTGATACTGTTATTATTATTTGAGTGAGATATAGATATTTAATTTCTGCAATGAGGGAACGATTGATGTTAAATTATACTAGTTTACAAATTGAAAAAAAATCTGCAAATGAGGTGTCAGGTATTAATTATATATTTCTTACGTCCTTTAGTCCGTTAAACTCGAAAATCACATTAGTTTTGTTTTCTATGCATACGTTTTCGAGATATGAATTTTTGAATATTTTTTTTATTTCCTTTGAGGTTTTTACTTAGACCGGTAAGAAGGACCGATCTAATTGTAAAAGCTACCAAATGAAAGATGATCGAATCGTCAGCAGATATTACTAACATTATTTGCAAGTTTCATTCATTTGCTTTTTTAGCCAATATGAAAATTAAATATGCACTTCGTCGCCGAGAGAAAAGTAGTAATCGTATAAATATGACCAGTTTGTATTTTTTTTTCCATATAGTTTGTACTTTTACGAAAATAACAGTATTTTATCAAGAAAATTCATAAATTCATAAATACCAGTTTTCTTCCAAGGAATCGGGAAACAGGTCATAGAACAGGGCTCCTTTCTATCCAAAGAAGATGGACAAACAAAAAGGAAACTGAAAGAAGCCGCATACATAGTGGCGACACCAACGCCATCAGTACTCCAAGCCTGGAATTGCATGGATGCCATTAACTCGTAACTGCCTACAACAAAGATCACATCGGCATTCAAATGGATTAATAAGATATAATCAGAATTCTAGAATCACAATAACAATTAAAGAAAAAAATCTTAAATTTTAATTACTATTATTTTGTTGTTTCTATTTAATTAATTTAACATACCTATATAGAAAGCTATTTGAGTGTTCTATTCAATTGACAATGTGAAGGTCGTTAAGAAATAAGGCTTGAGCCACCCAAAATAACTGCTAATTTAAAGTAATTATGAAGTAGAAATTGCCCTTTTCCCAAACCTAGCCCTCACTTTTCTGAACAAGTGCTCTCATATAAACATTATTAGAGCGAAGTTTGCTATCCATATAGTAGCAAACACGTTAATTATAATACATGTAAGTATTGCAGAAATTGTCGTAAAGATGGCAGTTTCCATATTTCACTCCAAGAATAATGCATATTCAACAAAAATAGCACGGCAGACATCGTAGTTATCATATATTTGATATATTAATGCGGTGGATTTACCAGATACAGACCTTTTAGGAGCCATGATCATTAAAACAGCCACTCCTCCACCTCTTAATCCTTGCTATCAACTAGTGATGGACATAATCGAATTATCGAATGATCGGCAATAATCGAATGACGCTGTTTCCTTCATTCAATTATGCCCACCACTACAATCTGGAATAATTGGTGTCGTTGCAAAGGCAGTGATGTCTAATAAGCGCTACTTTTTAATGTACTTACTCACTTGCTGTAATTACCCTCGTAATATTGTTAAACTGAGCAAAATTTAGTTAATTTAACAACTATGGTTTTCTAGGTGCACGTTTTATGGTTGGAAACTTCTAACTACTTACATGACATGTGGTTTGGAACTTTGCCCTAAATGTTAATAATTCTCCTTAATGCAATTTTAATGACATTTTAATTGCTCTTGTTAAAAGAAGTACTTGTAGGTACTCCGTTTTATTTAACTCCATAACTTTTTTTGCGTAGAAGAATAACTATAATATCAACGAATTATTAATACATACTGCAAGATATATTTCTTATTTTACTAAAATTTTCTCAAAGTTTAGTTTTTTTTTTGCTCTTCGTGATTTAGCGACTTTTTTGTATCAATAAGCTGTCTATCGGACAAAATAAGCTTTTACAGAAAACTTGCACAGGCACATTCGAAAACTATTGTACGACTATCATCTACAAAATTCCTCGGCATAAAAAACACTATAGCATTTTCTCTGACATTAGTGATATCAAACGGTGCGAGAAGTAACGCGCCATTGCCGATGCTTATCTCCGTTGCCCATAGGGAAGAGCGATCAGCCAGAAACTACTAGATCATCCTACATAATAAACTAGAAAAGAGAGATCGCTGAGGCGTGTACCGAACACAACGGTTTTGTTAATGGATCATAATCATTAAGCGCATTGAATTACGAAACCCGTGCCGCGAAAATCGGTACATGAAATACATCTTTTTTCCTACACACGGGCGGTAAATTGGTCCGTGAATCATTCTTGTTATATGGCATCAGAATCTATTTGTACAAAGCGTATGCGATATAATAAATTACCACTCATAAAACTATTAGTAACCCATCTGTTTCACAAAGTATTTTCTGTAGTCACGTAATTGCAAAAATATCAAGATCACGATTCATTTCTATTATAAGTATGGGAAATATACGTGCTGCAAATTAGTAAATAAAAAATTTGAACTCTGATAAATTGGTTAGCATTTATTCGAATTAACTTTCGAATCATTTAGCTGTTATACTTTTAACAACTAGTTGTCTAACACGAGAGTGGAAGAAGCAAAAATAAAAACAAACTATATACATAAATACCTAACAGGATGTTCTTGTTCAACGACCGAGATAACATTTCAAAAGCCATTATCACGTACGCTTTGATCTTAGTCTGAACAGCCCGTGAACGAGTCACTCGTTAAGAGAAGAACAACTAAGAATAAGTATAGTAAATTTATTACGCTAATAAAAGTAGAATGCTTTATTCTAGAATTTTTTAAATTCAAAACATGAACGAATCAATGATTTAAGTACATAATTGCTAAGTCAGTCTAAGTGAATAATTGCTTTACTTTTGAAATAGGCACTTATCTGGTGTTTAGATTATCCGTTATTTCGTTTCCTTCCAGTGTTGTGCGACCCGGAACCACAAGTAGATTACTTTATTCCTACTGGCAAGCTCGTTTATTTTCCCTAGGTATACCCGCAGACCATCTTGGAAATAATTTCGTGTGAGCTCAGCGCCTTGATGGTTGCTTGACTATCAGATATAATGATAATCTCCTGTTTTCGGTAATTGGTGACTATATTGAACCGGATGCATCTTTCAGTAGCCTGTATTTCCCTCCTAGAAAACGCTCGAGTATTTCCCCAAGCTGATATATTCTTATTCCAGGTCCTTCTGCCGTTTTGAAGCCATCCGTACACTATTTGATGGCATTTTTATCCAATTTCAATATGGTGCTTTGATTCCACCTGCTCTCGTTGCTAAGCTTTGTGGTAAATTCTTTCACAAAGCTGATTTTTTTTTTGATATGTCCCAGGTTTGATCAAGAAATGGAGGCCAATGCCTAATCGTTCCTTTCTTGATTATTCTGAGTGTGACTCTTTTGCCATATCCTCCATCACAATATGAAGAGGAGTAAGATCCAGTACTACTCGATAGCTGTTGTTGGGCAGGTTGTCATAGCCTCATTTATGCATACGCATGCTAATCTTTGCAATTTTAGGAGGGTAATTCACCTGGTGGTCAGATTAGTTATCTTGCTCCAAGCTACTGAGGCGTAAGTGATGATCGGTCTCAAATAACAATAGAAAGATGTTTTTATAATCTTGTTTTACATACCTATAAATCGTACATATATAGAGCTTTCGTTGAGGGTGGAGGCATGCTGAACTCAATTTATTTATTTAAATCATACCTCACCTACAGACAAGCAAATAGCTGAGTAGAACAACAACTTTCCGAGCTTATGGATATTTATCACGGGATGCTGCAAGTTTCAGTATTGGGTCCTGTGTTATTTATATGTCAAACATTTCGCGTCAAACATAAGTGAGGCCTAGATACACCTGCGTATGCAAATGATCTCTCACTCATAATTCAGAGCGAGGATTATTTCAGGCTACGACATACGAGGGAAGCAAGCTTCTTTGCTCGATAAATTTATATACAAACGGGCACTTGACTATTTGTACGGCTAGTTGGTATAAGGGGAAGAACATTATATGCGATATTTCAACAGCAGCGCAACGTACTTAGACTATTCTGCGTGCGATAGACGGTGATATAAAATTACATGCAAAAGACAGCGGCGTTCCTAGGTTTTTGTTAGCGCTGTTACATTAAAAAAACTTGTTATTAAATTATGCATGGTGCAATACGCAGTATATTTAGTGTGTAACGATAATAGCGTGATACTTTTAGTAATTGTAGATTTTGCAGTAATAATGAATTACTATAAAAGTTGTATTTAATTAGTACTACTTGTTTCTATTGTTAGAAACACGTAAGAAAGATATAAGTCCAAATATAATACGATATAAAAATAAAAATTTTAAACTTTAGCAAGAAAAACTAAAAAGGAGATATATAATCTTTAATCTATGCAAATAAAATCCACTGACAATGTAATGTATGTGAAACAAAAATAATAAGGAATTAACGAAGTAGAAAAAGTAACAAACGCCTAAGAATATATAATAAATAATAATCGCAAAGAAAGAAATAAGAAATAACTAGATGTACTAAGATTTACACTTATTTTAAAAATAAATAGAAAACTCTTTTATAGCCAAATATATGAAAGTAAGTTGTGAAAAAGTTGTAAGTCTATATAGCCGAATTGATACGAGTGTCATTTACTCTTAATTTAAAAATTAATACATTCTTATAAATAATTCTTTCAAGCTGAACTATGTAAATTAAGGTAATTTTAATACTTTATATGTAACATATATACATATGTGCGTCCGCCTCTACCTTAGATGATGAAATACCAGTTCGCTCGGAATTTTCCTCGCATGCTCATAATGCAGACACTACTAGTACCCGAAAAAATTACAACAATATTCGATACAAGCAATTCAAAAGCCGAGAATTAGTTTACCGCTAATTAATTCTAAACAAAACATTAAACTGAACGAATTACTATTAAGATCATTGGTAAACCACTGCAGTAAAATTTTTAGGTACCACCCAATAGATTTTCCTTTCAATTCAGAACCGCACTTTTTACCATCAAAGGACTGAACCACATTGCTTGTAATAAAACCGCTATCCTAGAAAAAATGGCAACAATATGAACTCTTACTTCACTTTATATACTTTATTGCGTCACACATATCCATGAAAATAACAAAGTATTCAAGATGAGCGCATGTTGATCGAGAGCGAATATTACCAACTCGAGAATTTTCTAAGATATGAACACCGTTTTCATCTTTCTTTGGATATTTATTAATAAATGTATGTTTGATTGTCCATAATCAGGTGACACGAATGGGTAATAAGAATAAAATTAGTACTTCCTAATTGTGGTTTATTAATTTACTGTGAGATGACACCAGCTACTAGTTTCGACAATTGTTTGTCTTCATCAGGTTGTAGCGTGATCCCATAGTGTAAATATAAAAAGTAAAAACAACGGAAGAACTTAAAATTCTTACATTGCTTTTTGTTGATTTAATATTGACCATTCTGGGGTCACGCCGGATGAAGACAAACAATTGTCGAAACTAGTAGCTGGAGTCATCTCATAGTAAATTAATAAACAATAATTAGGAAGTACTAATTTTATTCTTGTTACCCATTTATTTATAACGTTTTATATATTACCAAATATTATTAACTTTTGTAGAAACTTGTACATACAATTTTCTTGCTCACGCTGGTATTATTACAAATATCCTAACATACGTATATTTGTAATAACACCATCGCTCCAAAATTGTAATGTAATCTATGCAAAAGTTTTCAAGAATTATTTGTTAAATAATTTGCTAATGAATGCTTTTGTTTCAGATTATCTACAGAAACCATATCAGTATTAAAGGAGACACTAGAACGGTACAACAGAAGATGTTCAGAAACCCAAGCGAGAGGCAATAAAATTATCGTTAAGCTTATCGTTATAATGGATATAACCGAAGCATTCCGTACCGAAGATATCTCCAAGACCGATTTTTTCGATTTTGTAGTAACTTCAGAGGCAGAAACCCAGTTCACGAAGCAAATGCGAAACGTGAACGCATACCTGAGCAACAATAACGAAGAAACCAGTAAAGAAGCGAACAACAACATGCTCACTGCGGACATCAACCACACCGGCACGACAACTGCTACCAGCGAGGCGTCCACAAACTTCGACGCCTCGTTTTGGGACGACAAGGAGACGGTCAAAATCGAAACCGCAATTTTAGAAGATCTCAATAAATACTGCTGGTCGGAGCAGGATATCACCAACGGCGTTGCAGTTAGCAAAAACAGTAATAGTACGAATACAGATGGTCATATTTATACGTTAACGGTATTAAACGGTATAGACCAATCACCTGCGACGTGGTACAGACCACCTATGGCGACGATAATTAAGGAGGAAGACGTATCGATGTCTAGTCCTAATTCAATGGAACATATGCAACAAAGTTTAGACATAGATTCGATATTGAGCATAATGCCGGGACAAATAAATGGATTTAATAATAACTTCAACGAAGGAACAATGAGTCCTAATACGGACGGTTTAATAAAGTCTGAGCCTTATCCGTACGAGGACAGCGGTTATGCAGACAACAAAGACGAACTAGCGAACTCCTTAATAATAGACACTCCGCTCCTAGATGCCCACGATAACTTTAACAACAACAACAACGACTGGAAATTGAATAATAATAACAATACGAACAACAATGGAACGCCAGATTCTCTCTTAAGGAGCGCTTTACAAGGAAAAGCTTTCGTCAGGTATAACGGAGCGGTAAAAGCTGTGAAAGCGGAGAATAACACGGAATTAAGGCGGGTACTGTCAACACCACCGACCACAAAAACAGAGACTACGTACGTCAAAGATGAACCGGACAAGATGCCGATTATCATTTTTGAAGAGCACGTCACACAAAGGCATAACGACTCAGACAATCCATCCAGCACGCATAGTATGGACGATATTTTGTTATCTCAATTAGACAATGCGTATCCAGAAGACTACGAGAAGCTGAAACGCATAGCGAATGAAGTCGTGGAGTCTGTCAACCAGTTTTGTCAGATCGATACCTCAGTCGAAAATGTTTACAGTATTAGTACCGATCAAATTGGTATTTTAAGTAATATTAATTCACCGATCACGATAACTGCACCTGTGGTTACGAGTACTAAGACGACGAAGAAGTACAAACGATCGAACAGTAACAATAAACAAACCGCCGTACAGAATGCGAGCTCTACGAGCAATGGCGTTCGGAAAGAAAGAAGTCTACATTATTGCAGCATCTGTTCCAAGGGCTTCAAAGATAAATACTCCGTAAACGTACACATTCGAACGCATACCGGCGAGAAACCTTTTGCCTGTAGTTTATGCGGGAAAAGTTTTAGACAGAAAGCGCATCTAGCTAAGCATTATCAGACGCATATAGCCCAGAAAAATGCCGCGGCTGCAGGAAGCGTACCTACAACCAAAGCTAAAACGAGGTAGCTCCATTTAGAGAGAAGCGTTTCGCTGAATAAGGATTAAATTTACGTATCTGTATAAACAAGGAGTATTAAAATATTGTTGTTGATTTTGAAGAAATCCGTCCAAATGCGTGTTTGGAACAGCAAAAACGTTATTTGTCTGCTTCCGTTTCACAAAGTTATATGTAACTGAAACTGTATTTGTTCCTAAGCCTACATATATATTTTGCGTGTATACTGTGCTGTGATTTTGTATGTGAAATTACTTCAAAAATGTGTAAATCTTTTGTAAAAATTTGCCTAAATTCTCTTGCCATCTCTGTATTATTCGCGTGCTTAAACTATAGTAAAGCTATAATGTACTTAAAACGAAATTAAATCATGTTTATTTATTTATGTATATCGGCAATGTATTAAGGTTGTAATTTCTTCAATTTATTTATATATTTTGTATTATAAAAGAATGAGATTGTTTAAAATGCTGCTTACCGTAAATCTTTCGAATTAAATATGATAGTCAGAAATTATTACTGTTTAAATTAATTTATTTTCGAACACAGGGTATATGCTTAATTATTAGCAGCGAATGATTTTAGGAGCTGTATTTTGCTTCTCATTCTATAAAGAAGTGTATTTCTCTTCACATATTGTACGTATGTCTTGTTTTTCCCTAATCCTTACTTGTATAATTTTCTAAATATATATATTCCTAACAAAATAATAGTATTATTATCAATAGTCCGATCCATTGCATGTATGAGATATGTATATTTAACAATATGTCACTGAATGAATTTTAAGCTTTTTAGTTAACATATACTCGTACGTTTAGGGCTTAGCTAAGTAGTCAAACTACCGTTTACCATGTATTAAGGCATTATGTGACCTTCTTTACCTATACAATACTCACATGTAAAAAGTATTTAACATTAAATTGTTATTTTGTATATTTAATTTATTTAAGCTTATCTGATAAGTGTGACAATAATGTGAGTACAAATTCGGTCTTTCGTTCTGTAAAGACGGCAGCCTACTGCATACAGATCCATCCTCTTGAAAGGGTGGATTTAAAATTATATTACCACCAACTCAGATTGTTGTTTATTGTTTTTTTGAAAGTTTATCCTACGTTACTGATGTAATTTTACTTTTACTTACTTTTTGTTGTACCTACTGTTTATATTTTTATTTACCGTTTGATATTTTATGTACGCCCAATGAAACAACATATATTGACGTAGTTGCTGTATATTGTGTAACCTTTGATATATGTCCTATCCACATCAGCTAAGTACTTGCCATGGTTATGGGTTATCGTCCATATTTTAAAGTCTGGATCTCAATAATAATTTCGTTTATTTACACGGCTTTGTTTGCTTGTATTTTCTGGATGACAATACATGAACACACTGCCAAAACTATACAGTGTTCTACCATAAAGACAGTACCCTATTACGTAGACAAAACACTTGTGTACTATTTGCTACTATTTTTTAAACTGTTTGTTTTGTTATTTTTACAACTATTATTATAAACGCAACGAGCCATAGATATAGTTCTATATACGTTTTGTATAGTTTTATTAAATTTTATGTTCTCTTTATTACTGTAATATTGATTTTATTAAAGTATTTTTATATCTAGTTTTCATATTATTACATTTTATAATTTTATATTATATAATTATTATGAACTTATTACAAAATAAATGATATTTTTAAAATTATAACATATGTGTGGTTATTTGAGAGGGTACACTTTTATTAAGAAATACCTTTAATTTTCAGAAAACATTAGTTAGATATACAAGAAACGAATTACCTACCACTAAAAGATTAAAGAATATGAAAATTATCACTGGCATATACCTACAAATTTTGTATTTTCTGCTTAACATTTTAATAGGTATATTGTTCTTTAAAATCTATTTTCTCGAATAAAAAAAAATAAAAAAAAAGTCAATAGTGGATGAAATTTCAATTAATGATCGTTAAACCAATAATTGCATTGTTGGAATAACTACAAATTCTATAATTTACTAAAAAAGCATTTTCGTACAGATATAGTAATTAAAAAGAAGCTTATAATTTTCAAAAGAGAAAAACAACATATAGGTATATGGGTTATCAAATTCATTTATAAACATAAATCGAAGGCAATTGTTAAATAATGATTCCACATTTATATTATCAACTTAATATACAATTATTTTTTTATACAAATTAACAAAACAAAAGTATTAATTTGTTTGCACTGTTTATTGTCCAGTCAGATATTTTCAGGATTTCAGAAGTGCACTTCCAGAATATATTTTTATGCGCCATCTACTTGCAATCATTAAAATAATAATTTATAAAAGTGGTGGCAGTGGTGGCGCTAGTCAACACTGAACACACCAAAACAGAACAAATTCAACAAATAAAAAGTTAGGTTAGGATTTCTCGTCTCCGTTATAGGCAATAGGTTATATTCGCTATCATATTATTCATCGTTTATTCATATTGCGAAAGTTACAGTTAATGTCACAATAAATATTAAACGAAGAAACATATATTGACTTAATTTTAATAACAATATGGCAGCATTATTAAAGAAGCGAGCTTTTTTAGAATACGGTCAACTAATTCAGGTAAGTGTGATACATTGCACCCTGTAATAGTATTTTGAATTTATAGAAAAATTTTCGTTTTGTAGGAAACCCAAACTCAACAACCATTCAAGAAATTACGATTAACAAAAAAGCCTGCTGTACGAAGCTTTGCTATAGACTTTTTAAGTTGTTTAGAGAGTTGCTCTAACAGCAATGAAGTACTACAAATCTTGCTGCGAATTGATGCATTAGAACTCGACAAATCAGATTTAACAGATGCACTTAAAATGCTAACCGGAACACTTCAAAATTGAAGCAGAATCTGCAGTTCGTGTCAAAATATTATCCCTACTTGGTGATATTGGTCAACAGTCAGTATGTGATATTGCATTAATAATAGATGAATGTATTTTGCTTGTAAAAAATGAGCGATCACATAAGGTTATAGCCCAGGGAATAAATACAATTCTTAAGCTTGCCAAATTAATACCTGACAACTTACAATTACACCAGAAGCTGGTAGACATTGCTAATAATTATTTAAAAGATACGAATCATACGGTAAAATGTAAATGTTTAGAAATTATTGGTGATTTGACACCTGTGCATACAGGTAAACAAGGGGAAGATATTTTAAAACTAGTGAGTTCTTATTTTCATAATGACGATGCTAGAGTACGCAGTCAAGCTTTTAGTACTATGATCACCCTTCACGAGAAAGGCTTTAAGCTTGATCCTGATATTTATGTGAGCGTTTGTAATGCATTGAAAGATGATTATGAAATAGTTCGGCAGGTTGCATTAAAGCTGATTTGGGTATTAGGAAATACTTACCCTGAAAAGTGAGTATTATATAGTTATCATGTGGAGTTTCGGTATTTACCAACAATCTTCTTTGCAGCTGTTATTATGCTTCCAGATAGCGAGCAAGAATTACGATTGGTGGATGATGCTTTTGGGAAAATATGTAATGGTGTTACTGATTTGTCCATGTATGTAAGAACTCTTGCATCTAAATTATTAGGGACAATGAATTTAGTTTCATCAAAATTTCTAAATCAAACATTAGATAAAAAATTAATGTCCAACATGAGGAGGAAAAGAACAGCTCATGAGCTTGCGTGGGAAAATGTTACTAGTGGCGAATGGGCAAGTGGTAAAAAATGGGCTGATGATGCTCCTCGGGAGTTAATAGATGCAGATAGCATTAGCTTGATGAGTAGTGGAGCTTGTGGAGCCTTTGTACATGGACTAGAAGATGAATTTCTAGGTGATTACAAAACGTCATTTCTTATACCTTTACAGATTTATAGAACCTTCTAATTATGTTTTGACCCTTACTGGTACTAATCACTCCATGGTTCTTCCTATCTTTGCGCCATAGACTTTCATGCCCTCCGATCCATGTATCTTTGTTAAAATATTCATTGGTAGGCAGTCATTTGGAACTTTGCTTTAATGGTTATACCAGCACAATTGCTTCTCCTTTATGAGTGTATTATATTCTCACTCTCATAGTTTCACCAATTTTATCCTTTCCTACTCATTGAATTCTAGATAGTGCTAAAGTTTATTTTCAATCGGTTATTATTTACCAATGTTCAGATCAATGTAGTAGTACTTTTGAACATAGTATAACCTATTTAATGTTTTCCTTTAACACATAAGGAACCTAGTTCAGTAAATCAATCACTTCTTTGGTTTCAACAATCCTGTTTCCATATTCTTTTCCAGTAGGTTTGAAACAATCAATGTTTATTACTGAATAAATATACCTATTTAATGCCTTACAATCGTGAATTCCATATCTGCAACTTTGAGCATTTGATCATTTATGAGTTGAAGTGCATATGTGCCCCAAACTAAAAATATTGTCTACACAGGAACACTCAGTTCAGAATCCTATTTGCCCTCTTGAATGTATAATAATTTAAATACTTACACATTTGGTAACAATTTTATTACAGAGGTACGATCAGCTGCTGTTGAATCACTATGTCAATTATCATTGAATAATCCACAGTTTGCGAATTTATCGTTGGACTTCTTAGTGGATATGTTTAATGATGAGATTGAAGACGTACGATTAAAAGCTATTGACAGTTTAAGACTTATTTCTGAACATATTATCTTAAGAGATGATCAATTAGAAACCATACTAGGTAATAAATACGAATTAAATCAACTTTAACGCTTATGCAAAACTATTAATTCACACTAGGTGCATTAGAAGATTTTTCTCAAGAAGTTAGAGAGGGTTTGCACAGAATGTTAGGATCATGCTGCATGTCCACAACTGCTGGACTAAAAATGTGTGTTGAAAAACTTTTGGATAACTTAAAAAAATACCCACAAGACGAAGATCTACATATAGGTGCTTACAAAAAGTTGGTGCTCAACATCCGGAATTAGTTCTACCACTGGTGCCGCAACTTCTAAATATACATCCATTTTTTGATATGGCGGAACCTGATGTAGATAATCCACAATGTATCCTTTAAGAGTTTCAGTTACTATTTCATTTAAAGAATTTATCATTTCCTTAATTTTTTATCAGATATATGTATTTTAATATTGGTGCTAAATGCTGCAAAATACTCTCCAACTATTCTACCACTATTAGAACCGCACACATTAAAACATTATTCATATTTAAGAGACACAATGTCGAGCCTAGTACCCATATTAAATTTTGCGGATAATTCTGGGGCAACAATTATTGATAGACCTAAAAGTGTTCCAGAAAGTTTGCAATTTTTGAAGACCATTGTAAATAGCTTAGATATGACAACAACTACCTTTAGGTAAATTTATTATTGATGCACACACTAATTGATATATTTTAATTATTCATTCTAGAGTACAAACCAGCCTCTTGCAAACAGCGAAAGATCATTTGCAAAGGTTGAGTGAAATGGATACTATGGTCTCAGGTACAGCGCAATTTACAGCTTTGTATATCGGCGCTCAACTTCTGATGTCCCAAATACTAGAGAAAGGATTATGGATGAATCCATTGAGTTTAGCCACGCAACAAACAAATAATCTGAAATCTAATATCCAACAGCTTTTGCAATATTGTTTGAAGTTGCAGCATTTATTTGTTGGTTTAAGCACTGCTGAACGTTGCGCGGTAAAGCAATTTCGATTACGAGCATTGGCACTAAATCTTGTGTATATTGTTAAGGGTAAATCTAATTGATTGAAAGTCTAATTGAATTCGAAACATTTAGCATCATTATTTCAGGAAGTAATTCGTCTGCCTTGGCACCATGTCATCACTTTTTATCCGCAGTGGAAGATATGCAGAGTGAATTAAATTCAGCGAACCTAGAACCTGATAATTTCACGTCAGCAGTGTTTAAAGAGCTTTGGTTGTTAGAGGAACCGAGCCAGGAACCGTTGCCAGATTACTTATTCCAATATTAGCTGAAGCCAAATTAGGGAAAATACCAGATCCAAATGTTGAGGTTTGAACATCAGCAAGGATTTATAAATATAAAAATCTAAAATACCTAATTATAGGTGAAAATGAGTTCGGCTCTTATATTAGATCCAAGTGGTCAAACAGACAGCACATTGAAATTTACGGCTGGTTTAATAATGGCTGTTCCGTTTGAAGCGGAATTGTTACACTTATCTGATCCAAGTAGATTGAGATTGAAAGTCAAATATCCGGACCAAAAAACGCAGATTTTATTACCTAGACCTGCACATTTAAAGCCGTTGTACATAGATGAAACTTTGAACGGTAAATATCAAAGATTCTAATCTAATTGTCTCCAAGCATTTGTATTTGTTGCAGGCCATGCAACAGGACACAACTTGCGCTTACTAACAACAGTTTTATTATCCCATCAAGTCTGGTCTGAAGCTTGTAATGTAGAAATTAGCATAGGTCTTGCAGTTCCTGAAGCAGATGTTGGTAAAAGAAAGACATCTACAGATAGCATACCGTCATTAATAGATCTTTGCAAACCAGTTAAAGTTAGTGTCGCACCGAAGCCTATCAAAAGGACTTTATAAAATCTATTTTTCTCATAAGGTGTATGTATAAAACTTATTTTTTTACGATTAAACGTTTCAGTATATTTAACACTAATCTTTATAAAGAAGTAGATATACATGTATGAAAACAAAAAGCTAATATCGTTTTAAAATATCATCAATTAGTTGCGGCATAGTACAATTATACGATCAGAAAATTATCATTTTTTACATTTTGACTATGAATTGATTTTATCTTATTATAAATATCTTACAGTAAATAAATAATTTGATATTTATGTTCGTTTCTTTATCTTAGAGATCGAAATTCCGAAATTTAAATATTAAATTCTTATTATATAACTAACATTATATTAAGTAAGATTTCGTATTTATACATCCATGATAAAAAAAATGATTAGGCTTCCTCGAACCTTTTATATAAAAAAAAAACTGAAGATGTCAAAATAGCGTTCCAACAGCGTTTTCTACTGAAACTACTAGTAATACAACTAGAGATTCGGATGAAAACAGTCTCATATTATCCCAACAGTATACAACAGATATCACATTTAAGCATGCAGAAAATTCAGACCCCAGAATTAATACAGGCATAAAATATGGGCAGGTACATATTCAGAATTGTTAAATTTCTACAAACATTTAACACTCTGATAATTCCAATAACATCAAAATTTGACTAAATGGTAGTTTTTTTTTAATGAATAATTTTCTAGCTTAAACTTATTAAGCTATCTTTCTTTCTTACCACTTAGATATGCAAATATTCAATAAAATATTTTCATGTAATTGACTAGTAATTACGTAATACACACCCATATAATTTGTAGAACAGGCTGCTAACAATCATTTCAATCCCACGACTTTTCGAAAATCTTTAAAAAAAAACTCTTTAGATTTTATCTATTAGGCAAATAATCAGAAAAGCCGCAAAATTATTGCAAACGCCTGCCAATAAATAACTAGGTACCTTATACTAACTAAAAGTATGGAACACTAACGTTAAATACCGAAATGATTTCAAATAGTGATATGAGGATCATATTTGAATGAAATTTCAAGTTATTTCATCAATGGTTACTTGAATGGCCGTCATTTAATGAATAATCACTCAAAATATCGTAATCACTCGAATGCCTAAATCCTAGCGTAAAGTTTGCATTCGAACTGCAAAATTTTACCTTGTATTTTCTATTTCGACAAAACTGAAAAGGAACATAAGCTGTCTGTATTTTTTATATTATATGCGTGAAATTAAATTATGCTTGAATTTATAAATAAAATGTATATATGAGATTTCAGTTATACCTTACATTATGTATATCCAATATAAAAAAAATAACGTAATAAAATTGTGCTTGCAGAAAAAAAAACATAATAAAAGCTTTTATATGAAGCATGTGTGAAACACTTATTTTTCCAGAAAGTTGTAAACAATGTAACATCACAAAAGAATGTATTATTGAAATGCATTAAACATTCGATTTGAGATTGTCATTTCAGAAAAATTAAGCGGGCAGCTGTATTTTCCCAGAAGAAGTTATGAGCTTTGTTCTTTAGCTGAACTAGTTTGGTTATAGTGCTGCACTAGCACAGTGCTAGAACGAAAAGCACTGCACTGCAAATGAGTAAGGCTGCCATATTGAACTAAACCGTTGCACTACCTCGTGGGCTAGAGCAGATAGATGGTACAGTGAACTCTGTTGTACAAAGCATTAATGTACTGCTAAAAATAACAACGTATCCGACGTCACTTGCAATAAAAAGAACAAAGCTATGGTCAAATGATCCAATTTTCTGTGTAAGGTGATTCTATTTACAAAAATTGCAAGTTTGCTTCTCTAAATATGACTGACGGACGTAAATCTGGGGCTATGTCTTAATGGTTCATAATCCGCCTTTGTTTTGACAAACAATATTTGGCAATAGGGATTTACGAAAATTGTATTGTATAGTATCTACCAAGTTCCTATCTTTAAATGTTATTTCTGTGAAATGCGTGCGGTGATATCAATCATATTATTTTGGGTTGTAACAAACACTTGGATAAAATCAATTTATTCCAGCTGGAACTATTAAATATGGGTATTCAGTTCCCAATTAACATCAATCATCAGATATCGTGGAACAGGAAAGAGATCAATTGTAAATTTGTCATATGAAAAATATAGGTTTTAATATTTAGATTAAGTCTTCCTTTGTACTGCTATCCCATATGGGTTCTTCCTTTGTTCCGTTGGCCTACCTGTTTGTTCTAAGTCGCCCGATGGGCCCCGGATGTGAAGCGTGTCTAAAGTTTGACCCTTGTGTTCGTACGGGTTGCCACTTTTACTTGAATTTATCAAATCTTACATCAGGCCTATTCTTTCGTGGTGAATAAACTGATCGGAGTGAACGATATTCAATTCGTTCACTTAATTTCTTTCGTGCATGTTCAATCTCCCCACTCTGGCAATTGAAGTGATTGCATTCAGAAATCCTCTTACCCCTCAAGCGCAAAGAAATTCTACGATCAGTTGGGTCAATAAACGCATCCTTTTGCTTGGGAAACTGAAAGTGAAAAACTATTCACATTCAGTTAGTTCACTTTATTCACCACGAAAGAATACGCCTAATATGTACGTGGCTAATGGTTAACGCCAAGGCCAATTTATTAACAACAACAAGTTCCTATCTTGATATACTACACTGCAAATAATATGAAACCGGAAAGCTTAAAACCATAAATGTATTGAAAGGTAAATACTATACTTTGTAACATTAGTTTTACGCATCTCACTAGTTTAAGATAATTATTATCAGTTTTATTCTTTTTAGATGAACTGGCGCACTGAAGAGTTCTTTTTAGTGCAAATAACGTCAGATACGTTGTTTTTTTTTTCTAGTAGTACATTAGTACTTAATACAACAGTTCACTGTACCACCTGCCCTAGCCCGCTAGGGAATTGCAGTGGTGTAATTCAATATAACAGCCTTACTCATTTTCAGTACAGAACTTTTAGTTCCAGTACAGTGCTACACTAGTTCAATGAAGAAGAACAAAGCTATTATACGCGTTTGGTTGTATTTTACAGCATGATTTGTGCGTGTTTGTTCAGCAAGCAAATCCAGATCACAAAGAGAATCCTCTTTCTGCTCGCGGTCCGACGTCCGAGCAATTACGAGCAATTTGTGCAACATAACCTAATGGCACTAACACCGTGTTGTAAGCTGTCGTTTGTAAATGTAATCCGATTTATAAATGCATTAAATATGCACGAAATAGATAATATAATGATACCAATGTGATTGATGTAAAGAACGATAATTATATTTTAAAAACTTCACTTGGTAGGTACATAAATACTAGTATATGATGCATTATTATTGTAGATTCATTAATTTGAAAAATTATTTTTACTTTTCCTGTTCATAATAGCTGTGACAATCTGACAATAGTAAAATAATAAAATTAAGGTTATATTGCAATCGAGCGCGTTTGTTTGTACCATCTTTAAATCTAACTCTTGAGACGCTCTTAAGTCTACTGTGATGACGTCACTAGATATTGCTCCAAGCACACAAACAAACAAAGCTATTGTTATAGTGGCCGTTCGAAAATTTTCGAACATAAACATTTTGAATTAGTGATAACCAACTGGCTTTGGCAAGCCAATTTACATCTCCAAAGATGCAAAACGTATCTAAAAAGTTATATTTTTATATTCAAAATATTGTGTTTGCATTAAAATCTTTAATATTGACAATAGAAATCCTTTTTTAGATGTAAATATGCTTTACTTTTCAAGTCCCGTTTATACCGACACGTTAATCTTGGATTGATTTTAATTGACCCTTGAATGCAACATTTCAGTTTTTTAATACAGTGAAGTTTACAGTTATTTTCGGGTCAATTAAAATTGATTCAAGATCAACATGTTGGTGCAAACAGCAGCTAGTTGCAATAAAGAAATATATTTACATCATCTCGAAGGTGTTGCGTCTTCTGGCATCCCCACAGAAACGTTTCGTTCACTATGTTGCAAGCAGAACATAATATAGGGCGGAAGCAGTTTAAGGAATGTTGCAAACACCAGAACAGCTTGTTTGAATGACGTTTTTGAAGGACACAAATTTATTGAGAATGGATTTCAGAACAAAACCCCTTAAATCGATTATAAATAAATATCTTGCTGCAGAGAATACAAAATATTAGTTTTATGTATGTTTTACAAACTTAGAGATATTTGAAATGACATTTACAATTACAATTTCCACAAAAATTTTAAATAAATCTGGCTGAGATTTAGTCTTCAATCATCAAGTAAAAAATCTTTTAAACAAATCTGCAAGCATATATAATAATATTATGTATTTCCCTGTATTACATTACATTGCCGGCAGTACGGCTGAGAAGGAAGGGCGCATCATTGCCAACCTTGCGAGGGGACTGGTTGACTGATTGTTGGTTGGGTGACCATTCGGACAACACTTCTCAGTGGGTCGGTATGTTCCGCTATTCTCAGCCAAGGGCTTTCAAGGCCTATAGTGCCGCGTTAAAAATTTTGAGACCCATGTAGCGAGAAGACTTCAATGTTGCATTATATTTACAAAAGGGAATATAGAAATCCTTAAGTCGTCTAGTAGGGATTGCATGTGTATGTATATAACTATAATATGTTTATATAACGAGTTTCATGCTTTAATATAAAAAAAAACAGTATATTGACTGAGAAACTTGTTTTTAAGACGGACTTTAGTATATTAATTACCACGACTCGGCACTTCTTATTCCACCATTTAAATCCACTGTTTAAATCCATCTATTGTCTCAATTCCACTAAATTTTACTACAACTTTTTTCTCCATTAGTTTCCGAGTAAATACGTGGGGAAATAGATGTGAGACAGCTTGTATAAACATATATAATATCTCCTATATGTTCACAAATATACATAACGAAAAAAGAAATGGACATTTAGTATGTCAGCTTTGTCGAGAAAGAGAATACATGATACAATTGCCATTCAAATGATCATTCAAGCGACAGCATCCAAATATAGTTTGAATTTTCATTCAAACATGGTTCGCCCACCACTAGTTTCAAATAAAAATTAATTCAGCATTAGAGCAATTTCTACCATCATTCCTAAATTTCACAGAAGAAAATGTAAGTCGACATCAAAACATCTGGTCATAAAATTCATAATTATTCCTACTTCTTCTTAATCTAGTCACGCGCATGTTCTGTTTATTGATGTCTGATTTACTTTTTATTTTCAAATGAAAAATAATCCGTTTTGTGTTACACATATAATACTGTGTCTGCCATTGTTTGTATCCAAAAAATGGCATTTATTTAAACAATAGTTTATATACATTTTAAACATAAAAAAAATAATTTAATGTGTACATTGTAAATAAAAAATGTTTCAATAAAATGTTTTAAGCTTATAATGCACTTATAAAAATAATGGACTTAACTTACATCTTCGTTATTGCGCCTCAAATTATTGAGATAAACTATATACTTAATTAGAGTTAATTGAATTATGCAATTCTTCAAATACAAAATATACAATTATACATTTATCGCATTTTTTATAACAAAAAATGCATTTGCCTCATAAAAACCCACTTTGCAGATAATTATCAATATCATCGTACTAATTAATTGGTTTGTTAACAGCACTAGATATTGACACGCTAATTACTTGCAAAGTGGGTTCGTAATTTTTTAGCTACCAAATCCGATTTTCGGTCTGCGGCGCTCTCATGACACCAACACCACCTCCAAGTCTCCTGAAGTTCATCGCGCCACACAATCTCCATTGATTTTGTTCTGTATCGTACACCTCTATCGTCTTCAGATATGCAGTGCCATCGAAGCCACCAACTGCGTATAATTGCCCATTAACGACCGCGAGTCCAACCTTAATATTTAAAATAATCGGTAAGATGTGTTAAATAAGAACAAACACGAAAATATAACATACCCCGCTTCTTCTTGACGTCATAGCAACTATAGGACTCCATGTGTTAGTATGAGGATTGTACCTTTCCGCGCTGCTTAGCTCCATACAATCATCTCTCCCACCAACTGCGTAGATTAAATTATTAAATACAGCGCAGCCAAGATGTTTCCTTCTCGTAGACATTGGACTAACAGGTGACCACTTATTATGCCTTGGGTCATATCTTTCTACTGTATTCAATGGCGATTGTCCGTCTGACCCCCCTATTGCATATAAGTAACCGCCCAGAACAGCTACAGCAACGCCCAAACGCCGCGTCGTCATAGGAGCTACTTTACTCCATTTATTTTCTTTTGGATCAAACCTGAAAATAGTTAATTGTCAACATATTTGAATGACTTGAGAGTAAATCAAAGCGGTACCTTTCCACATGATTTAGACACTGCACCCCGTCTTGACCTCCAACAGCATATAGCAGATTATCGAGAACGGCCACACCCACACTAGTTCTGCAAGAAGTTGTCGGAGCCACATCACAGGACCATTGATCAGTTTGAGGATCATACCTTCAAATTAATTATTAGTAATTTGTATAATGTTGGTAACTACGAATTACATAAACGGTATACACAATAAAAACGATTGGTAAAACAGCGTTAGTGTCAGGAAGCAAAATAACAGATACGTGAAGAGTAGAGCAAATTAGGGTGTGATTTAGGGTTTAAATTTTTGTAGATAATTGACATATAGTTTACAGTTTACGACAAGATAAGAAATAAAATGTATGTAGGAAGAAATTGTAGTTTAGCAAAGTTCCACACCTAACAACATAGATCTGCCTAATAGTTTGCAACTTAGCTAAGAATACAGTGGTGTAGTGGCTATCCACATTGAAGCTATTTTTATTGTATTGATTGTAAAATAAAGTAAATAGTTTATGAATTATAAACAATGCAGCAATAAAATCAACTAAATAAAATATGTACTTAATTGTTTTGGATATTCTAATCTTTCGAACAGCATTTGCAAAATAATTTGTATCTATATTGATAACTCACGGACTTGAAAAGATTAGAAACTGGAAGATATTGCTAGAGCACGAAATGAAGATCAGAAACTGCCGAGAATTGGCAACCAAGGACTAAGGCTTTCACGCTTAAAATGGCGGTTGGAAAAAGAACAAGAGTATGACGAAGTGAAATGGCAGTACACGTTAACAGTAGAGCAAAGTAGCACGGAACAGCTTAACATCATTCTAACTTTTTTTATATAAAACTAAGGATTTAATATACCAACTTGTACTAAATTGTGCGAGGGTATTAATAGTAAAGATTAAGAAATACCAAAACATATATGTATACCTTTCTATACTATTTAAGTAACTTTGTCCATCATGGCCACCAACAGCATACTAGCAAATCATTCAGAACAGCAACTCCAACGCCACATCGTCTTTTGCTCATCGGAGCCACCATCTTCCATTCTCCTGTTTGAGGATCAAATTTCTCTACAGATGCGATTGCGTCACCACTGCACCAACCACCAACAGCAAACAGGACTTCACCTAAATAAAAAGAAAAATAGTTGCAATTATGCCAGACCAAAATAAAAGATAATACCTCTCCTGGTAGGTTTCCTTGGTCTAGTTCGAGGCCCTTGCATTAATGGTCGCTCCTGAGGCAAAAGAAGGTAATTTTTCGCCTCGTCAACTAAATCCCTGCAGGATTCATCTGATCTCACTAGTAAATCGGAGCCAACTGTTCCAACCAAGAACTTTGGGCTTAGAAGCGGCAACCGCACATGTTGCAAAACTTGGGGAAGATGTTGCCTTCGCTCAGAAACATTATATTTCACCCAAGACATCACCGCATTAAAAACTTGCTCTTCTGTTCTTACATTCAACTCATCGCTTGAGATAATGTCGACCAATTGGCCGACAGGAAGCAATAAAAATTCCTCGCTCTCCATTACTTCCTGAAAATTGTGCTGGGTAAATTTATCAGCGATTCTCAATAGCTCCCTGCAGGAGTGCGTATCGGCAAATGCGCGAATCCCTAAGCAATTAGATGGATCTAGTTGGCGCTTAAGAAATTCGCAACATATGTCTTGTATTTCAGTAAGTTGCAATAAACACGCAGCTGGCAATAGAGTTTGTACGTTAGATTCTTCAACTACAATATGTGACGTATAGCAAAAGTCGATTAACAAATCCATTGCTAATTCATCAATGTCTCTAATAGTCACTTCCGTTTGTCTAGATTCAGCTAATTCCCCCGTGAACATCGCTCTAAAGTATGGGCTGCACGCACTTAGAATGACCCTATGAGCAAATATTTTTCGACTTCCGACGTTGAGCACCACGTCACACAGTTCTCTATGACGTCTAAGCAATGTAAGTTCGGTAAGGGTATTCTTTGGATGCTTGTCGGAAGTATGTGAAAGCCTTGCAGGTGAAGGTGGACGATCTCCCACTGCCATTTCCCCCATTCTGCATGTCCCACGTAGGTGGGAAGCCAACTGGAGGCGAAGGGGCGGTGACGCCCAACCCCACACAGAGTCTATCTGTAAAAAAAAATATACTAATATAAACTGACATAGTAAAATACCACTCTATATGATATATAGTATTCATTCCTTAACCTGTGCCTAAAAGTAATAAGCAAACATGTCTCAATTGCCGCTTTCCTCATATTGACAGCAGTCATATCTAGAAGAGCTGAATAAGTTGGAAGAGGAACCAGGATCGAACATTATCCTCAGCGTACGAACCCTTTTGCGGGATAAATAACAGCATGATGAAATTAAACAGTAAAATGAAGAAGAAAAAAAAACAAAAACTGGAAAAGGATTCAAGTAAGCTAAAACTATTATAAGTCTCTTCCTAAGACTGATTTGCATGAAGCCAGTGGAGGAGCAAGTCTAGTCAGCAAGCAATTTACTGCAAATTACTTGCTCTGTATAAACATCTACATGCCTCTTATTTCAGGCAAGGCGAGTACGATACAAATTGTCAGGCAAGCTAATATGTGCTTGCCGACTTGTTTTCCCCTTCTACCAAATTTGCGTGCAAGCAAGTATATTACTTGTTGATTTGACAGCCCTGGGACGCGTTTTTGAGAAGCCCTGCAAGTACTGCGAATACCAATATGGTAATAATTGTGTAATTTTTCGGTTTTTTTTTGTCACCTTCAAGGTAGGATCATATCTTAATCAATCAATTAGCTGAATTTACCTTAAACACTTGCCCAGTTTTGAACTGGCACTTGTGTTGGCACTTGATTTTGGAAATTCAAGCCAAGTCACCGGCTAACTTTTAACTTGTTTCTCCACTAGCTTCACGTAAACCAGCCTTTAACCTAAGTAAAAGCAACTTAAAAGAGACCTGCAACAGTTAAAGAAGCACATTGTAGGCTATGGAGGATGAAACATATATTCACATTCTCTTAACTTGCACAGCATTGGGCAACCCAAGGACTTGGATCATGTGACATTGAAAGGGAAGATCTTCTGGGACCTTTCCGCATACCACCCTTTTTAAAAGGAATAGGATTGGATCCTTAACAGAATAGGGCGCACAACAGATGTTTTGAGTTGCAAATATATAGTTAAAGATATTTGCAATTTCAGCGAACTGCTGAATTCGGAAAATCAAACTCTTGATTCTGAAAATATTACAGACATTGCAATGTTTGCATTGAGAGTACTAGTATGTATGTGATTTATGTGATGGACTCTGCAAGTACAGTCACCGCTTACATTGGCAGAGTCCATCCACTGTTGTAAATTGCTATTGAGTTTTTCTTTTTTGGGATTTACATCATTATTAGTTGAAGAATAAAAAAATAAGTTATTCGGTTATCGCTGAATTTGTCTTTTATAGATCTATCAAAATACCGTAAATGAGACCTTGGTTTATCCTCTTGCAACTAATCGTCGTCTTCGTGTACTAGAACTTTAAGCTTAAAGATTTCCCTCGCCACTTGCATTGGTAACTTCTTAGCGCCCAAAGTCAAATTGTCCTACGGATTCGCATTAGTAAAAACATTGACAAAAGATAAAAGATTGCTGCCCTTATGTGCCACATGTACAAGCAGCACTTAACACGGTTAGACACCTTAGACACCTAAAGAAAAGCAGCATTTACCTGGATATTCTTAGAGATATCACTAAGTGACAAGTAACTAGCCCATCAAACAACGAATTCAAAAGTGTAAACAAGGGCGAACACAGACACTAGGACAAAGACAGGTAAAATATTTCTTACAGCAGCAAAGGTAAGAAGACTATTGAGAAGGTGGAAGGACTACATATATACCATTGCTCTGATAGCAGACACCAACTTCTGATTCTGCCAAAATGAAGAGGCAACACCAGCCTTAAATGGCTTAGTTGCTACTATCGGTTTTGAAGAACACAATAGCACACAGTGACATAGATGAGCCACTCGCAATGATGATAGCTCTAATGAAAAATACCAAAATAAAAAATGTCTTCTAGGATCTATGTGATCCTCCATAAACTTCAAAATGTTGCAATGAAAATAAGCCAATAAAGTCATTCTAATTCTAATATAATGACCATACGTCAATTTTTAATATGTGAAATGAATGCATATATTATAAATTGCTTGAATAATTCTAATCCGACTACCAACAAGAAATAGTTCAAACATAGGTCACTAAATAGCTGTTATTATTTATTGTACATTTTATAAATTAGTTGTACCATGTACATAAACTAATAAACATAAATAATCATATCGGCGCTATGTACAGACTATCTTCTACAAATGAATCATCACATTGTTATCAGCACATGCAAGTTTTAAGACAGTAAACAACAGTATACAGGTTATTGAAAACTTACAGCTTTAACCCTTTCACTGCTCAAGACGAGTATACTCTTAAGCGACCAATTGTGAATGCACATAATTGTCAAACTATGCGCAATGAAAGCATTAAGCAGCCATTAAATTGGTTTGTTCATTACAACCTAATGGCGATACTTTCTACATTTACTTTTCCTCATCCGTTCAAATGACAATAGTTTCCGAAACTTGCAAAAAGGTGCTGCAAAAATGTTAATGGTATTGACTGCATTTTTTAAGATTTTGTAATCCAAAAAAACACAGCAGGGAACACAGATTACATGACGATTTCAAAAGTTTCCAGAGACGACAAACATTGATACTAATTGGAATATGTCATTAACTCCCTGGTTTATACAAATTGCCTTTATTTTTTACATACTTTTCTAGCCTCACAATTTTGAAAGGAAATTCTGTACATGCCTAATTTTCAAAATATATATATAGCTATTTATACATGCAATTTTATATATAGTATCTTGATTACTGACAAAATATACAACTTAAATTGTCTTACCTTTACGTGTTTAATATGCCTTTGTGGAAAATATCAGGTTTATTCGGTGTTTAGCACTATATACCTTCAGTGGTTCTCAATAACTTATACCATCCCAGAAATATAACAAATGCAATCCTACTATATAAATCGGTATCATGAGAAGTAATTATTTACATTCACCTAATCCTATTTACAATTTCCTGATAGTGTTCTTGGGACTAAATTTAATTTAAGAAATCATAAGTTCACTGCAAGACCCACAGCACTTTGACAAATGTCAAACTTTGTAGATTCATCGCTTTTACAAAATACTTGGAAACTATTTTGCTTTGAGTCCATTTTAAGGCTAACTTCATGAAATTCGCGATTAATGGCATTCTTGTTTTAGAGGTAAGGAATATGATCCACTATTATGTAATTTATTTATTACTGCATTATACCAGTTATATCATAAAATATGCAGCTGCAACTATGTTTAGAATCATTTAAAGAAAATATTTTGAAAACATAATAATATTCTTTAATGAAGTGGTAGAACCATAAACACAGCCTTTTGTTAAGCGGCTACTTTCACCATTGTATAGAAAATGGCACCTAGACGAAGTTATAGATCTGTCAAAGTTGATAACAATAATGTTAATAACAATTTATTGTTAAATGACGTTTTATGCCCAATATGTAGAAGCATTTTAATTGAGCCTGTAACCATACCGTGCAGCCATGGATTTTGTTTATCTTGTTTTGAGGGTACAGTAGCCAATGCAAATCTTACATGTCCACTGTGCAGGGTAAGATTTAGTTCATGGCATAGATTAGCAAGAAAAGAAAACAAAATCATCAATATAAACTTATGGGAAACAATAAAGAATACATTTCCTCAGCAAGTAGAAAACAAACTTAAAGGTATTGAGGAACACCTGATAGAAGGTAAAAGGATATATTGTAAAGTTGAAAACATAACCTCATATAATACTTTGGCTTTTGATGTTTTAGATCAACCAATTATTCTGGCAGCTCCTGGACAAATTAGGAGAGAATACGAAGAGCAGAGAAAAAAAGAACTACTTGAAATACAAATGCAACATGATGCTGAAACAAAAGCAAGTGAAGAATTGATCAAGAAAATTGTAGAAGAAGAGGCACTAGAAAAAAATAAACTACATCAAGATGAACAACTCGCTCGAGAACTACAGAAAACAATAAATTCTGTGACTGTCAATAATCAGTCAAATATGAAACGAACTGGTAATCTACAGAAACGTGGGCCCTTAGATAAGTTTTTACATAATTCAACAAATAACTGTTCTAAAAACAATAGTATATGTGTTAAGGCATTTTCCACAGTGGAACTTTCAAACCCTAAAAACGATATTAGTAAAAAAGAATGTGAAACAAGGATTTTACGTCAAGATAGTAAGTTATCAAAGTATGTGAAAAATACTCAAAGTGATGATAAAACTGTTAAGAATGGTACCAAACAAAGTGTTGCAAAGTCAGTATCAGAAAGCAGCAACAAAGTGAATTTGCAACCTAATGGATCAAGATATTTTAAACCTATTGATTTTAAGAATATACCACCTTCGAAACAAGTACCTATTGTTAAAGTTCCTGCAAAATTGAATAAAGCATGTACAGTAATTATTGGGTGAGTAATTTGGCAATTATTAAAAATATTATTAAGTGTATATTATATAGAACTGACCTGAGGAAACTGGCATTTCGCTTAAAATGAAGTTAATTAGAGTGTATAAAGTTAATCAATAATTTTTTAGTTTTTTGGAAAGTTGATGTAATTATATTCTATTTGTAAAAAGATGGAATGTTGAAATTTCAAAGCATACTAAACAGATAAATGCCGGAACAGATGATCTCGAAACACTACTTTTGTTTACCTCTTTAATAATATGTAATGTATCTTTCTTCCATTCAAGCATTTTAGTTATATTGGTTCATTCAATTTAGATTCATTATGGAATTTTTAATATCAACATTTTATTTTTTAATATTAATGCGGTAGATTTATACACTTCACACAATTTTGAAGATCTAAATATTCATTACCATTTAAGATGCCGTAATAAATAACCAAACCATTTGGACGGAAGTTTGAGTGAAAGGCGAAGATGTCAACCGTTTTCTTTAAAATCGCGCACAGAAGCGCGTGATTTATCCAATTCATTAAAAATATCCCGTGACTATAAATTACGTTAATTATTTTCTACCACAGCGCATATCAAAAGATCGAGCATCGAGAAAAAAATTCTTGAATGTGTTCACGCGAAGAATGAATTGCCTGCGTTGTTGCGAGTAATCATTTTTTCATAATTTTCTCCTCATTAGTATTTATTGGCATTATAAAAGTTAATTATTGAATTTTAAATGGACACTAACATGTAATGTAATTATCCGATTTTAGATATCAAATAAATACTACTAAAGTCGTAATCAGAATACTAAGAACAAAAAGTTTCAATACCATTTTTTTTGTAATGGCAATATACATATTGTTTTAAATAAATTTTCTGATACAAATTTACGTATTGAATGATAAATAATAACTTATTTTGAAAATTCAATTTATTGCGCATCATCAAATTTAGAAAAACTTCTTCATTCGAGACGTTTAAAAATAAATATATACATTTTGATATTGAAAAAAAATCACTAAGTATAACATGTTGCAATTATGGCTTATGACGCTTTTTGCCAGTCATCCAGTATATAATTTAAGCTAACAATTTATTCCATAAAAGTTTAAATGATGGGTGTGTTTCTAAGTTGTACGCTATTGGCTATTATTAAGGTGGACACAGTAGAACATGAGAATAAAGAAATCTTACAGACACACTAATTGTTTCGTGTCCGAGATTATGATGTGTTCCCTTAACATTTTGTTGCCGAAGATCAGTCCTCTATTCTTTGCGTTATTATATTATGTTTTCTTTTTTTATCGCAGTGCTCCAACTGGTAAAACAAACTTCATACACAACCATTTATTATCCGCTTTTGCAAGATTCGAAATGGCATCCCCTATATTAGGAGTTCCAAACAAACAGGAAAAAACTGTAGGAAAACGTCATCACAGAAAAAGGAAGGTCTCGTACGACACCGAAAACATTGCTGAAGAAGTTCCCCTCCTAGACGACTGCTCAAACCCAAAACTAACCAAGTTAAATGAGGTGGCAGCATCAGAAAAACCATGCATTCGTAGGAGCAATCGTATACAAAGCATGGACAAGACGTCAGATAGAGCAGCAACAGTTCATTATATAGAAAGGTCACCTAACACCAGAAGTAAACAACGGATTATAAACAAAATCGTGGAAGAATCATTAAATGAAGTAAATGCCGCATTAAAATCAAAAAGGAGAATGATGGAAAGCCCACCGTGTCGTGGTTTTGGACCAGTAGAGAAAGCAAAGCCTGACTGTGATGTTAAGATATCTAATAATAATATATCAACCGAAGATAAAAGACTTATTACAAAGAGAAATACAGGAAGCAAGTGATCTGGAGTTTGCAAGGAAATTGCAAGAAGAGCTAAATAAAGGACGGTACACCACTAGAAGCAGTATTATTCATACAGATAAGTTTTATAAGAAGCATAAACAGGTGAAATTGGATGAAATGATTAAGTGTAGAAATAAAGTTAAGTAATGTTACTATTGACCTTTCTGTTTCTAATCTATAAAAATATGCTCAGGGTTGGTTTGATATATAATCTCCTTAATTATCTTCTTTTTTGCATATTACCCAAAGTAGTAACTATTTTTGCTGGTATATTAAACAATTTTAGATGGAATAATAACATCAACAGGTAATTGTTCAAGGTTTGGTAATTTCACTCGAAATTTATGTTTTTTTTTTTTTTTTCATTTCTTTCTATCTCCAGCGGCCTTGTCTTATTCCTTGGTTCCTGCTATTCTTAAATTCTCTCCCACTTGATTCCTCCATTTTGCTTTGGGGTTTTCCCTCTGTGCTTTATGTGCACTAAAAACATTTGTTTGTTTGAATAGATTCTTTAGATTAGAGTTCCAAATGTCGCCCACAAATATTATTCTTGACTTCATTATTACAATTTTGTAAATCCTAAATTTTGCTAGCCTAGTATTGTCAATACTCTTGTTAGTACTTCTGCGCACACAAAGAACTTTTTTTTTTAATATTTTTTTATCTCCTTTTTACAGTCATCGTTTTCATATACGGCTTAAGTAAATGTTTTAGTACCTAAAATCATTGTGTCAGTATGTGTGTATTTTATCGTCTTCTTATATTAGAGCATATTTTGCATGGATTTGAGGTTTAAATGAGAAAATTGAGAGTCAGTATTTGAAAGCTTTCTAATAATACTCTATAAACTTTTCTAAACTATTAAATTTGCAGCCATCTTTTTTACATTTTCTTTTATTATTACGAATTACAAACACTTGCAAATTGCACTTGGAATACAATTAGTTTTATTGTGTCACCCCTGTCAGATCCACATACAAATTTAGTTGTTATTTCTATTTTTTCTTTTGTATATAACAACCTTGAACATATTTGATTCCACAGTGATTACTTAATTTATTAAACCCGCCATTGTAGAAATACATAACATAGTAAGTGGGCTTTTGTATATGTATTATATTCATTTCATTTGTATTATGAAAATGTATGTATCGGAAGCTCTCCATTTGATGATCCTCGTTAAAGATAGAAGTAACTATTTGATGTTCCTTTGGGCACAGGAGGCTTAAGAATTTATTGAAAAACTTTGATTTCAAAATTATTTCTTTTTTGTATTTAATCTAATTATTGTGCTTTTACATTAAAATTACCCGATTAAGATCTTATGTAATTGAATTTCTTGGGTCTCTTAGCTTTGCGAGCCTTATTTTATTTACTTTATACAACAGTTTTCTTACGATTTCTTCTGCCCGTAGTTAACATACGGGTTTAAGTCATGTGGATAAATGTTACTATCTACTACTACATGTTTATAGTAAATAAAAATATTAAACATCAATATTTACTAATTTTGATCATACACACTATCGCTTTCTCAGATTAATTCTTTTTGTTATCATTTACACATTCTTTTTTTTTGTATAGATAGGTGTATATAGAATATATAATATAGTTGTAATCATTTTGCGGTGTTATTTTCTATTGTGTAAATTTATACTAATAAGGGAATAATTATGCAATAGCATCGTTTTAGCTGCATTTTTATACAGAGGTTTTTACGCAAAACATATTCATTCTAAACTTAACTTTTAAACTTTTTGTAATTGGAATTTTACTCATGTATGTTTATGTAGGAGGAAGCAGTTTAACAGGAGGTAATCTAACTATGTTCATTTCTAGTTCGATATAAGATTTTATTTATCACCATAATTGCAAAGTTATGTAGCTAACGAGGTCGCTAAATAGCTTAGCAAAACTATACAGAAGCATTTTTTTTTGTATTACCGAAAATACCTACTTTATTTCAGATTGTTTCCGTCCAGTTTGCTCATAAACGTAACAAACATCTTTTCAATTGAACGAAAGGAAATATGAAAAGATACGTTGTATAAACATGCAAATTATCTTCTCATGTAGTAGCCAAAGTAAAATTCCAGTTTAGAAAATAGATGAAAAGTTCGAGAAATTGTAAAATATTCTTCCACATACATATATAGAAAGCTATAGGAAACTTCTGTAGTAATCAGTATTTAACAAAGTTGCATGTCACTATATATGTATAAATGTGTAAACCTAATTAAAGTTTAGAATTAAAATTAATTGTAAAAATATACATATTTAGAAGTGTCAAGTAATTTCATTCGTGATAAATTATAATGTTCTAGTTTTGTATCCAAATGAACCAGAACAGGAGCATTAGCGGATTGAAACGTTTTTGACGATGTAGATTTAAGCTTTGAAAACTTACTGATGTTACAATTAAAGAGTCTCTAGTATGACTATTATTATATGCTTTTTCACATATTTTTATGACCACGGAGGCTGCAAATTTAACTGTGATAAGGATTTGCGTTATTTTTCAATTCATACTACATACTTTGAAATAAAACCATTGCCATAAAACTGACGCATGTATGTAACTAAAAGTTTTTTAGTACGGCGACTTCAGTAGGAAACATTCAGGAATAAACAGTAAGTTTAAAAGTACGTAAACCCTGTCTGCTTAACGTTTGCGATTATTTAAAGAAAATACATATTTTTATAAGCCATAATCTTTATATAATCTGCTCTAGTAGCAGTATGCGAAAGACTAAAAGCAAAATATACAACATTCACAACAAAGAGAATTTATTTTAAGTCATAAATATGTTCATATTGTATACATTATTTAAGTATGGTTGTATATAGATTTCACGTACGACTTATTTGTTTATTATGTACCATAAGACATCTTATTTTAATATTTATACATATTTGTTGATAAATAAAACTATTAATTAAGAACTAATAGATGTTATATTTGTTTATTAGTTACACTAATATACTATATCACTTATTTGGTTGCTTTCCCATCTTGCAATGGCCGATTTTCTTTCACCTAAAATAAAACATTGATCAAATGTTCATACATGTAAATATCTGATTTCTAAAAAAAAAAATTCAAGAAATCATTCGTAAATTTCTGCTAATAAAATAAGCTTACATTACCCAAAAGCACAAACAAAGGATTAGGAGTTCGGTATCATTGATGTGGATGAGTAGGAGGGATTTCATCTTGTGGATTGAGACAGGTACCGATAGGACAATGACAATTCTCTTTAGAGGCATTTTGGTGAGCATGGGTTACTATTGCCTCAGAAGTAACCTCATCCTCCTCAACCCCAACATCTAAGCTATCTTCGTCAATTACCTCTGTATGAATTACTTCTGCTGTTGCTTTATCTGAAACAGTTTTATCTTTAGTATCTCCCATTCCAAACCGATTCCAAAGTTCAGTAGGGCTAGGAAATTTTGGTAGTGAAGGCAGTTCCAATGGTTTGTCATCTTTTTGCACTGAAATTTCCGAAATATTTTATACAAATCATATAAAACAGTTAAGGGAAGTGATAGAGTTCTGCATGTAACGGTATCTCCGAAAACTTATTACAATATTTAGAGGTCTTCTGATAACTTCTAATTTTCTCTTGGCTTTTGGTGCCTTTTTTAACCTTTAATATTTACTTTTTTAAGCCCTTTTAATTCTTTCAATATTACAGCAACTAACTGGACACTAGTCTAGTTGATGAAGAACTTCACAACAAACTGCTGCTCAATGTAGAAGCAGCATCAAAAATATCAAACTCTAAGGCCCTTTTTTACAAACGATTTTGGGAACGTAAGCCTAAATCTCTAGTTACCATTTGTAGAAATATGGGTTTGACCTGATCATTCCTCAGCTGAAAAGGCAATGGTAAATATCCTTTAGATTTTAAGATGTTGAAGAAAAGGATACGCAAATTGTTTTTTTTTATTACTTTACTGATTTAACAGGTTGATGGATAGTATTGCAATAATTTTATGTTTCAGTAACATTAACCTATTTCTCACCCCAACTGGTGTTCTGTTCCAACTTTTCGAAACTTGACTCGTATGTTCTATGCTCATATCTCTTTTACCAGTTACCGTCTTCCCCCAACTAGTCTACTTTTTGTTCCAGTATCGTTTGCACCAAAGAAACAATTATTTCAAATAAGTAACATTTCTTTGTTTTTGTAAAAAAGATTTATTTCACCCTATTTCTTTCATATAAAGTAAATTGCCTTGAATGAAAGAAATATTTTTACCAGTGTGAAAACAAAACAATAAACTCATACAGATGGGGACAGAACGATTAATGTTATCGTTTTGTTTTTTGTTCAAAAGTAAAAGAATAAAATCTCCCTGCAATTTTAAACAACAACAGAAAATTAATTTATTTTAGTGCGAAAAATCAATCAAAAAGTCGCTGAGACTCGCCGCGTCTTTTCGTCTTCGAAAATATCGTTTTTCCAATAAATATTGTTTTTTGGAAATTAAGTAAACAATAAGTATAAATTAATACCATTAGAATGTTGCAGAATGTTCTTGAATAAATGAAATGTTTACCGCAAAAAAATTCAAGATTGAAAGAAAAAAAAAATAAAAGTTTTTGTTCCCATTTTTTAAACTATATACTGTCTAAAGCCTACAAACTTAGGATAATACTTTCTGCTTTAAATGTTAAACCAAGGTTAAGAAATATACTAACAAAATTTCAATAGAAGCGGACCAATAATTTTTAAAAGAAGAGAACAAATGTACAACGGGCTATTTTCTCATTATAATAAAATTGCTACCCACTTCCCTCAGGGTATTATAATAAATTATTCTATTCTGTAGTTAATCCATTAAAATACAGCAGCTAAAAATTGAAACTAGTACTACTTTCTATTTAAAATGAATATACCTCCATAGTAGAAGTTGTGTGCAATATCTAAATATCGCTTTGCTTCTTTTATTGCCTCGTGTGTGTATTCCTTTGCTTCTGTTGGGTAACATATTGCTGCCATTCCTAGAGCACCAGCACTAGTGAATACAAGCTTTCGAAATGCTCCTCCTCTAAGTGCCAATATAAAACCTGCTAGACCGCCTATTGCTATAGCGCCTGCTCTAGGAGTAGTATTATCTTCTTCTTGTAAATAATCTATCAACCCTGTAAAATAAAAATACCTTTCTACACAAATATTTACCCAGTTAAAGCAATATTTCTTACATTTCACTTGTCCTTTACCCTCCTCGTAGAAGTCTACGATTTTATCTTGCACGACCGTGATCTGTTTTGTATAAGAGACTACTTCCTTGCGGATCTTGCCAATCTGTATTTCTAATGCACCTGGTTCCCTAACAACCTTTACTGGTTCCTTCGGCTGCTCTTGTGTGTATATGGGTAATTCACTTGGCTTGCATTTTAGTTCGGTTTTTTCAGCTACTAATGTAGCGGCTGGTATAAGTAGCCGTACGGCAACCTAAAAAATAACGCTATTGCAAAACTAAATGTCGCAGATAACTGATACAAGTTAATAAATATATCTTACCGTTCTTGAAAACATCTTATATCTAAATGATTTTTAAATGCAACTGAACCATCTAACCTTAAAATTATGTAAACATATGACAGCTGTCACCAGTGTTGCCAACATATAAAAATTTAATCCGCTAGATGGGGCTTGAAATTCCGTCAGATTTGAAAAAAAATCCGTCAAATATTTAAACCAGTTTGAACTCCATTCCTAAACTTTTGTGTGCACTGTGAATTTCCCATGCCAAATGGAAAAAAGATCAACAGAAAACACAATCACTTAATTTTTGATATACTTACAATGAATATGGCAGTAGTTCCAAATGAAACTTACTGATTTGGTGATTTATATACGTATACTGTATACGTTAACGGAAAGAACATGTTTCCCTAATTTCAATTCGCGAATTTAGTTGAGTCGATTTTAAACAAAATAGGCGCTAAATTCAAATGAATTCGGACGAACTTTGATCGACCTGCAAGTGCAGTCAACATTGGTTTGTTGTTATTAGTTATTAGTCACTGCAAAGAGTTTACCAGTGTATTAAATCATTATATGACGATGTTAAATGTTACAATTCATATCAAAATTTTGGTATAATGTATATTATTACAAAAATCCACTAGAAATTAAGCTGGTTTGCTAGTTTTCCGCTAAAAAAATCCGCCAGCAACTAAACGTGCAATTCTACCGCTAAATGCAATGTTAATTAAGCTAGAACTAGCGGGAAATCCGCTAAATTGGCAACACTGGCTGTCACACCTTTTATCTCTGTTTCAGTTGGTATGTTTAAACCAGCATTAGTAAAAAGTTTCGAGGATGCACGAAATAATACAAAGGGAATAATTATTAGGATAAGATGTTGACTTACCTTGCATATTCTATGTGACATATTTAAAACTTTTAACACAATTTAACAAATAAGCTCAAATTTTGAACGAAACAAAATACGATTATTATTTCACAATTATAAACCGCCTGTTCCTTGGATCTTTTTGACAATTATAAACAATAACGTTAAATTGGCAAAGAAATATCAAATATGTAGACTCCAGTGTAGCCTAGCTGATAATATGCTTGATATACCATAGTTTTTTAATGATTTGAAATAAGGACATATACTAATCACAATTCAAATTTCCCGCAATTATTGTAAGAAAAAGAACTTTGAAGTTTAAATTAATAATAAAAATAATTGTAAAAAATTTGAACTTTACTTATTAGAGTACATGTCTATTTAATGTAGATGTGCCTTTTGTTGTTTTATCTTTATGAAAAACCTAACTTGTTTATTATAATCAGCAAAAAATGACTAGGCGGTCTCTAAAAAAATTACTTAGAAAAATCATTATAATAATAAATAAGTGCAGAACTTTATTAACAGCAAGACAGCAACGACTCAATAAAAATTGTTTACGACCCACATTGGACTTTATGGCATCTGTTGCATGAATCGCAAATTATTATTGTAGTAGGTTTGTTGCAATTGGGACATGGAATCGGTTGCTGCGGTGGTTTAGGTTCAGGAGGTTTCGGTGGTTCGGTTTTTGGCGGTTCTATTTCAATCTTATTCGCAGGTGGTTTCTCTTCTACTTTAGGTGGCGCTACTGGTGGAGCCCTTGAATAACAAGCAGATCTTCGTTTCCTATGTTTCTTTTTCCTCTCGCTGCATCTTTGTGATGGATCTTTAAATCCACGAGGTGAACATACGCCCCTGCTTACGTTCTCTGATCTAACAAAACACGGTATAAACAATTTCCTGAAAAACTGTAATTCAGAATAAGAGATATTTTACTTTCACGTTACTTTGCTCTAATGAGTGGACAAGTACGTACCCTTATATAACAAATACCGCCATCTACAATTAGACCTGGATCAAAATCATCTGGATCAGAAAACTCTGGTACAACCCTTTCTTCACCGAATGTCTTTCCAATTAAATCGAAGGCACACCAATTCATTTGGGCTGATAATGAGTCGGCAATAAATCTATAGCACTAATAATGGTGTTTGTATATACTGAGAATTTTGAGGAGTAAGGCCTAAAAGGTTTATGACTGTTATGACAGAATGATAATGATTTGATTAAAAGTAATGTGGTATTGACATATTCATGGACAATATGATAAGTAAGTCTCGTGTTGAACTATAATAATTCGGTATTAGGTATCTACCGGTACTTACATTATATACAGATAATTTTCCGTTTTTTTTTCCCTTTCGGTATGTTATGGTTAGTTTTGTCGTTATAATTATTATGATTTTTTTTAAACATTTGATAATGAGAAATTTTGTTAATAAAAATGAAGTTTTAAGTAAATTTCCTTAATGGAAGTTTCGCCAATGCTTACTTAGCCTCATCAAAACTTTCGCACGAGCTGAAAGAACTGTTGAAATACATCTAATTCATCCTTCTTCTAAATAGTCGTGGCAGTATATGCATACATCCATCTTCATCCACTACAATTTCGTCACTGCCACTTTTCACGATGATGGAGGTGGTGAATGCCTTTTCTCGACCCGTTTAGTATGTTGATGGCGATTCTTTGGTGCCCAACAAACACAAATGCACTGGGCCAAAACAGGCTGAATACGTCCTTGCCAGAACTATCGGTAATGGTCCAGCCTCAGCATGCCAGATATGGGTCGGTACCTATAGGAGACACAGGCCGACTTTTTGCCAACATATGCCGGGCCATCATCAGCCGTTGTCGGTCCTTTACAATGCCTTTATTATTTTGGTGCAGATTTACAGGTTGGGACAAAGCTTAACCGGGAAAGAGCCAACACTTCGGTTCATTAGAGGCCTTTATTAAACCAGTATATATTATGTACCTACTGGGACGGAACCAAATCAACAATTTTCCACTGCTGGTTATTTTTCAAGCCAGGCGCATTAGCGGTGATCTACATATACAGTATGTTGGTGGATAGAATATTACTATTTATTATATTTTGGGAAAAAAATCTTCATCGAGATAGAGTAAATAATTTCATATTATGTTAGTTTTTTTATGTTTTTTATCTAATTTATTAGTCACTTTGTATCATATCAATATCTATAATTAACATTCACAGCAAAATATTTAGCAAGTGCACATCTGGACCCTCGCCGGGCCTCCAGTTAATAATTTACACAAAAATTTGGGCGCTGGGCCGCTTTTTCGCAGTTGTTTAACCTTACTACTGATAACAGCTGTTAGCTCTTGTTTGTATGGTGAGGATGTCAAGATGACAGTTTTCTTCTTTCCCTTGAGGCTCGTTTATTAGTCTGGGCAATTTTAGGAACTGGTATCACATTTCCCTAACGGAAAGTTTTAAATTAACTATATCCTCACGTCTGACGTATAGGTCCGGCAGCCGCGGTTATTGTTAAATATCTGAAAGCCATTAACAGCCATCAGCATTGTGGAAGCACGCATGTAAGCGCTGCCAAATAACATCGCGATCTGGAACATTGTCACAACCTTCCCACAGGATTATATTGCTCAGTCACTTGCGAGGATCATTTTCTTAGTACTTGCTCAGGGGTTTTTATTCAAAAGCTTTTTAGTGTGAGTTGAGTGACTATCAAGCAGTAGTAAGACAAGTCTCTCCTTCGTTGTTCTTATGAAGGAAATAAATTTTATAAACTACTGAAGAAAAAGCTCTTTGGTCATCCATCAGCTTGTCTTATGCACTACTGAAAATACTGCTGGTGGGAGCCCTGTTTTAAATTCTTGTTTCATACGCTTTCAAGGGAAGATTAATATTGGTGGAATACAAAGTCTTCTTCAATTTCTCCTCGCTCATGGCAATGACAACGCTCCTACTTGTCTTCGTCCAGTTTTTGCTATTACTTCGAAAAATCATTTTGGGTTTACAGACATCTTTGTCTGGTCACAATTATAAATCATGTCAGCGGTTCGGTGATGAGTATGGATCACTTTCGCCAAAAGGTCATGAAACTGCTGAACGGAAACTTTGCTAACGGCCATCGTATGAGCTGCCGAAGTTGCTTCAGGTTTTCTTAGACTTAAAACTAGATAACGGGTCAGAAAACTTCACACCCAATCAAGTCCAGCAGTTTAATATTTGGACGGATGAGGAAGGTTGTTACGGTCAGTTTTTGAAAAGCTAGTCTACGAAGCTGCTTGATTGTTATATCAAATAGCTGGGCCTCCAGTTTATGCAAATAACCGATTAGTTCTTCCTCCTGGATTTTACTAAAAAACTAGTAAATTTCTCTCCATTGACTTTATAACCGCATAATCAGAACCTGCACGTTTTGTTTTACGTATACGTAACGTTATAATGTTGTTTGAAGCATGTGAAATTGATCTGCACTACGTTTATATCCCATAGAACGTGAGACTAGGCTAACTAGTAGCAGCGGCGGCCTGTGCATGACTCATTGAGGAGGCTATGACATGATCGAAGTTTGTCGTATAATATATCGTGTGGAAGATACTATGTTACGAAGTTATACGAAGAAATCTGCAGCATAGCCTCCACGATGACGCATGCACCAACCGCGCCTGACTAGTAGAACTAATGACTGCATGCACGCCTGCTCCATCATGCTTTCATGATGAAGTCTTTGTTCCTTTTGTGTTTTCCTACCATCCTCTGACAAATAAATTATGATTTTGGAACATACTCGTAATTTCAGTTCTTGATGAAGCCAGTGTGGCGCATTGGCAAAAAAAGCTTGCATTTCATTAACGGAATCCTTCGCTAAAAAAAAATCAAAAAATATAAAATAATTTATAGTTACCGGTTCCGAACGAAAATAGAAATAAAATTCGTAAATGAAACTCTAAATTCTTATTGTAATGTAGCTAATATTACCTCTACACTATCAAAAAAAAAATATATTTTAGTTCTAAAATTTATTGAATATTCATTCATACAAACATAATTTATGCATTTTTACTAAAGATGTAGAATTATCGTATCCTAGAATTAAGTGGATTTACAATTTTTCCTGCCATTAGGTTGACATGAATATCAGTATCCATAACAAAGTACAAGAATGGATGATCGGCTTTGAACTCTATTGGTCGAAGTTGTTGCAAGTTTCCTACAAAAGACGGAAATACATTTTATTATATTGTGTTTCCGCTTAGAAAAATAAAAACGGGACGCTACATGTCGTGCAGTGCAAACATTAAAAATATTAACTTGGCGAAGTGTGAAACACATGCACTGGCTCTTCAACGAAAAGAAATTTTGTAATGTTTCTTACACTATACGATTAAGTACCGACTTTAAACAATAACGTGCTATTATCAATGCAATTAACCTAAGCAACGACCAGCACATTTCATTTGTTTAAATATTTCGCAAAACGATTAAGGTGTGTTTGTATGTGGCTTCTTTTTTGTTTATTCATCGGAGCCCATCAGATTGGAAAATGTCAGTCCCACCTTATAGATGTCGTAGGATAATTATTTCGTCATACTCAAAATATATTTAAGACCTAGATTTTCTCCTTGCAATATAAGTAACGTAAAATTATAAGTACTTACTGTAATTTGACAAATTGTCCGGATCAACATAGTTTCGAATTGTTACTGTTACGGCTTGTTCTATATTGGTTACGTAAATATCCTTTTCTTTAGTCATCAAAGAGAAGTCTGTATGCCTTGGTTCAAATATCCTTCTTATACCTAACTAAGAGAAAAGATCATATTAGTATGACGTGGTTTTAACGTAATTTCTTTAGAGTTAAACTTCAAAGAATTATCTTTTCTTGCAAGTTATAAAGAAAGACTAATAGGCTTATAAAAACTGTACCTTTTGCAGAGTATGTGTTAATATGACGTAGCCCTTTAGCATAAAACTTGGTATAACGGCCTTTACGTGAGAGTATGTTAGAGAACTGATTATACTTCGCAAACTAGTTCTTTGCTTGAGATTGTTTATTAATTTATCAATACCAGTTTCTTCAATCGGCAACAAAAGGAGTAAATAATATTCCTTACTATCCAAAGGAAAACTTAAAGCTAACGCATCTATTATGGGAATGTATGCTGCTGGCAAGACAGCGTCGTATGTCATGAAATTAATGTTTGTTTCTCTAAACTTTCCATATACCAGGAATGATAACTTTTCCTCGGGGCGATAGCTTCTGTCATTGTAGTGCCGTCTGGAAAAACCATCGTAATACCGTGCTATGACGTAATCAATAATAGATCGAACACCACGTTTAGTATCAGTCCCATTCGTAAAATTGTTGAATTTTCGGCTTTTTCTTTGTTCCTAATTGTTTCAGATATATTGGTGGTGGTTGTGGTAGGATAGCTTGTCTCCTCAGTACTTACAGCTAGCAAAGTTTCACTGCTCTCCGTGTCTGTAATAACATTTTCTGTTGTGGTTGTCTCGTCAGTATTTTGAGGGAAATTTGTACTTAGTATAGAACTTGTTTCGTAAGATGTGGTTATCTTACTGATGCTGTGGGTAACACTCGTAGTTATTACAAAGTCTTCCATTGAATTGTTTTCATCTGTTGATGACCCGGTATCACTTATTACGTCTGCGGTAGAAGGCATGGTACTTATTTGTGTAATACCTTCGTCATTGTTGCATTGCTATTAGGTGAAGTATTTTGTAGCTGGTTAGAAGTCGTTAGTATAGAGTCGTCGGTAGCTGGTGTGGTTGACGCTGATATCATTTCAGTCTCAATACCGGGGGTAGTAAATATCATTGACATCGGTAGGTTGGTGGCTTCATCTCCCACCTTCTCTAATAACTCTGAAACTTCTTTATATTTAGCAGTTGTACTAACATCTAACACTGATATTGTGTTATCTCCACCCTTCAAAATATCCTCATTTGGTGATGCATTCGTTGTAGTTTCTATTGATTCTGTTGATAACATTGAAGATGTTAGCTTTTCCTCCAATAAATTGGTTGTAGTAGTTAAGCTTTCTTTTACAGTTGTTGCAATTGGGGACACCGTAGTTTCTTTCATTGCGGTTGGTATCATTTCGACATCAAATATCAATGACATCGGCAATTCAGTGACTTCATCTCTTACCATATCTGATAACTCTAAAGCAGCTTCATATTTAGTAGTTGTGCTACCATCTAAGGTTGCCACTGTAGTATCACCACCGCTTAAGGTATCCTCTTTGAATGGTGTAGTCGTCGCAGCCTCTGTTGATTCTGCAAACGTTGTTTGTATTTCCACTGTGGAATTTCTTTTAGTAGTTACAGGCTCAATATCTTTTGTAGTTGTTTTGATCGAAGGTCTCGTAGTTTTTTCTATTGTTACTTTAGGTTTATCTGTAGTAGATTGTGCAATCTCAGAAACAGTACTATTACCATTAATACTGCTTGTTTCTGTTGTTGATGTTAGTTGCTCTGTAGTCATGCCAGACTTTTCAGTACTAGATGCATTTTGAAATGAAGGTGTAGTGACTATATCTTTTTTCATTGTATTTGTTTCACTCTCCACATTGCCTTCTGAGGTTTCGGTCGCACGATTTTCAGTTGACGATGAAGGCATGGTTGTAGTCATTGTGCTGGGTACAGGTTCATTTCCTTCTGTCCTGGATTCTAAAGTGGTAAGATTGTCATCAGTGGGTGTTGTTGTTGCTAAATCGTTGTTTTCCAACGTGGTTTGATTCATAGAAGGCGTGGTCGTACTGTAGTTTTCGAAGCTGTAGACGAAGGCATAAATGCATCTGGATATAATGCGCTGTTAAATGATTCTAAATCGTATCCATAGAAACGTAAGATTTCTTTGTATCTGGGTGTTAATGGCACTTGTTCATTGCTTAATGTTAAACCGGCTAGGAAACCCTCCTTCGGGATGAAATAACTCTGAAACATAATTGGTATATGGTTTTCAAAACAAATAAGCTAAAGTAGAGGTGATTTCGGCTTACTTTGTTTAAAGAGAAAATAATAAAGATATTGGTTAGTAAATAGTTAAAGTTATAACGATTTCTAGTATCTACTTACTGGGAGAAATAAAATATGATAATATGAGTATCTGATGTTCAACATTAGGCATTCAAACAGAACTGGTGAAGCACAGTTCTGTGGAAGTATAAGAAATTCTAACACAAACATACATCATAACACTTCATCGCAAGAAGGGCAATAAAAAAGATTGTGTGAAAATTATAGAGGCATAATCACGGACCATATCAGCTAAATAGTTGGTGTTAATGAATAAATAATTGTAGAATTGTAAAATATGCTAAATTATAATATGTACATTTCGCATTTTTGCACGTATTACACGTGCAAAAATTAGATTTATTTAAAACGGTTAGTTTAAATACATCGTTGCAGCTTTCGCGGAATAGTTTCAATCACTCACTCCAGTATTTCTAGCATAATTTTCAACAGGGATGCGTTTACTCGTGCCTCAATTCGTCGATATTTAAGAGAGGCGTGGCATTACATCCTTTGTTTTTTTTTAACCCCAAACAAAAGATTCAAATGGATTAAGATGCGAGTGACCTAGTGAGCCATGATATTTAGCCACCATGGCCAATCTATCTGTTCGAAAAATGTTTCGGCTACTCTCTAACATTACGATAATAGTGAGTGAGAACTCCATCGTGCATGTACAGCATATTGGATCACACATACATTCAGTAGCATATTATCTATAAATTCTTCCAAAACATTGAGGTATTCGGCAGTACCTAGACGGTTCGGAAAGTAAACTGGTCCAATAACTGTATGACTTATGCCGAACCAAACATTAACAGAAAACTTCCTTTGGTGACCATACTCATTGGTGTGGACTTTTCTCTGACCAATAGTGAAAGTTATGAGCATTATAGGCTCCATCTGAATTAAATATGCATTCATTGGACCAAAGAACATGTCTGCGAAAAGCGGCATCTTCACAAATTTTATTTAAAATCGTGCGGCAGTTCAATCGGAGAATATTATTGTTTTCATAATAAGTTTCAAGTTTACCAACGTGATATGGGTGCAGAATGTTTTTCTTTAAAACCGGATGAACGTGTTTGTGGTTTGGAATATTCGTTGCAACAGCTAACTGTCCCCGACTACTAAGTCCAAAATCTGCCATTTTACTTTTGCATCGCATCTTTGCCTTAGTATTCCTGCATTTCGATGACTTGATATAAACACATTTCTGAAGACGTTTGTCCAATCTTTAAAAGACATTCGCTGTATCTATGATGTGGTTTGAGTAGCGAGGAATAGTCTTGTAGTGTTTTATCCCCATTTCCATTACATGCGCCATATACCATGTATGTACTGTCCAAAAATAATGTCTTGCATCACTGACTTTATTCAATAGCTCTTACCGACATTTAAAACTACATTGAAAGTTGATCGGTAAACAGTAGGAAATCCAGATTCTCTTTACCTGCGGTTATTGCTTCTTTTTCTAAGTGTGATCAAGGAAATTTAGTTGAGATAGACATAGAGTTTTGCACGATATTGAAACGACCCAAATATATTATGAATACATTTAGTAATTATCTGTTCATCAGAAACACAGGATCGTATAAAATGCATAAATATAAATGAGTGAAATTCACTAGCTTTTATTTCTTTTCGATTCATTACCTTATTTTTCGATAGTACGTATCAGCATCACACCATAAATCACAAACCAATGTTAAAGCAACGAAAAAAATAAATAAATAAAACGTGCAAGGCTGCATAAATACTTAAATAATAGCGCATATTCCATTGGTTGCACTAGCAACCCCCTGGCCCCTACTACGGATCATGGGGATTATTCAGCGCAGATAATTTTCGGAAATTTATATTATTAGGCGACTTATTCCTTGAATTCATCATCATCTAATGAAGGTAAAATAAATATATTTGCGGACATAATAAATTAGCAAAATAAATTATAATTTAAGATTATAATTAAGAATTTCGAATATTGGTTTCACTATTTAAACTATTGTTAATTTCACAAAATATTTTTTTTTCTATTCTTAACTTTTATATATTTCTTTTTCGTAATTGTTTATTTTATACTATAAATGCCAATTTTTGCGTTAGTCGCCATTTTCAACATGAACTTATTTTTAAATGTATATGTATTTCACTGGGAATGCGATTATCCAACGAATTTTGACATGCGCGAAATTCAAAAAATGAAAATTTTAGAACGCCCTGAGTGCAACCAGTAAAGTACGCTACTAATAAAGAATGAATTATTTTTTCGAAGGACAGACAAGCACGTAGAATCTAGAATAGAAATAACAAGGATGACACAATTAAATTTGATAATTCGGATATTTACAATGCTATCTTCAATGCTGCATTCATTATATACTATGTTGTCATGTGTATTTTATGTAAAAAAATATTTACAAAGAAATATCAAAATCTCGTTTTTAATATTATAATTATTATTCCTTTTCAAAAAAAAAAAAATACTGTTTACATAGAAACCCTTATTTTAAACAAAAAAAAATGAGTGACGACATACAACTTACTTCAAAATAACTAGAAAAACAAACTTAACTAGATGCGACCAGTCGGTTACCACGATTATTTGTCGCTCCTTAAAAAGCAACATGCATTCAGTTAACTTTATAATAGTTTTTCGTTTTATTTTTTTTTTTTTTTTGGCGTGGGAACCGTCTGATGGACATGGGGTTTCTGGAAACATTGTAGCCTCTTAGATTTTTGTATCTAATTTCCCAGTTCTTTTACTTTTACCGATTACATTATATCAGCCATTACAGTATCCTTGTACCCTGATACTTTCTACAGATTTATACAGGCCTCTCATGGGTTGATTAAAGTCTCCCGGAATTATTTTTGGCTTGCTGAATACTGTTCTACTACTCTTTCTGTGTACAGAGCCTCGTATTCACACAGAATGTGGTGAGCGATCTCTCCGACTCTCTTTTACTGTCTACAGTTGGTTTATCCAATTTTGATCCCTATTTCTCTGTAGGTGTCCTTTCAGTGTCCATTGTTCTGGTAGGAAACCTATTAATGGTGCCATGATTTGCTCACTGAACCGCATCAGTAGCTTGTAGTAGTAGTAGTAGTCTTGATGATCCCTTATATAATAATGGTTTTCCTTCCATTGCCGTTGCCATTGGTGTCTATAGCAAAATGACTTTATTGCGGTGTCTTAGACTGTTCATTTCACGAACACATTCCCCAAGCAATTCTGATTGTATCCATTAGTGATCTCAGTATTGTAATATAGATGCATTTATTTTTATAAAACTTTCGGATTGATTTCTGTTGCGCACAATACAATATTGCGTATATATGCCTCTATTTGAAAGACTGTGGCATATTTTCCTAGTGGAAGGATGATTATTGTATCTTCCACCTCATTTCTCATTTTGATCCGTCTGTAAACCAAAGCAATTTCCCGAAAAATGTTCCATCCTTTTTCTCCCAGCGCGACAAAATACAAGAAAGTCTAAATTAAAAATTACACTCTATTGTAGTTAATACCAGTCAAAATAATATCTAGATTACCATCTTAACTACTTAAAACTAGTACTTGCAAATACCTTCAAATGTCTATGAATGTCACGTAAACCCACTCGTACTACGGAAATATCTAAGGTATATGAGTAGTTTCGTGGATTTCTTTAACTGCAAATCCTCGAATACCTTCTCCAAGGGCTACAAGAACACTTGCAGCACCGTATGGCGATAAAGCGATGTTGTTTTCATTGCCTTCATTATGAGCCTGCAAAGTAGCTAATTGTAAAAGTAGTTCTTTGTAAATTATTTGTCATCATCATTTGAAATGATAGTACAATATAAATTTAACTAAATTTATCTGAAATTAAAAGTTGTAAAGTCTTCCTCATTAATATTTAACAATTTTAGTATTCTAATTTCAACCATTACTAAATATTATACCTAATAAGCTGTTATTTTTAAAATCATATAATAGATACCTGATTATTATATGACCTTCTAAATGTAGCAAACCCTCATCCAACACTTTATAAACTAATCTATTTGATTCACAATTAATGTGTACAAACAACTCGTTTTTAGAGGACCTTCTGATAAATACTATGGTTGGAATCAAGTGCTGTGAACCGTGAAGTTCTTATTACTACGTTTTCTTTGTAAAGCGCTTATTTTTTTTTTGTAGATGTGCCTTAAGGAGAAGGGCATTGACTATTTAAATTTGATGATTTCATATCCTTTGTTACGGCAATTGCAGATGGATTAGAAGATATGTCGAATCACGATAGAAAACATTTCCAGAACTTAACGGATGGGAATTAACTGAAACATTTCCCACACAAGAGCGAAGATGAATAAACATTTTATATTGTGTATTGTTACGGTAATTATATAATTAAAAAAGTGAACAGAATTAACACTTGACGCTACGGTAGACAAAAGTAAATGATGTAGAAAATGATATACGTACATAAGCAGTGTTAACGTTTTTTTATTCGTTTGAAGAAAAGGAAACAATGTTATTAATATTTAAAACCAGAAAAATATAAAAATTACAAACAAAATCATTGCACATTCCTTTTTAAGTCTTTAGTACTAAATCTTAAAATAAATTATTTTATTTAGTGATACATAATTATCCCTAATTTTTTTCTGTTCTGTTAAAAATCAAAAACTTATCCCTTGCCATGTGGACAAATTAAATCTCGAAATACTTGTTTAACTTGCCTTGAATAAAAATAGTAAATTGAGTACGGTAATAGTAATGTGATCAAAATATGAAAACGTAAATATTAATGCTTATAACAGTATACATGGGATAAAATACCGTTACAGTTGAGTCAATGCCACTACATTATGATTTTTTTTATAATTTCATAGATATTTCCGCACAAAATATTAGTATTAGTTTTATTTAGGATTACTTTCAGTACTTTCAAATAATCACAAATTAAATTATATGTTACATCTGTGCACAGATATCTAAACAATATTAGCCGGTATTCATATGTATGTGATGCACTTCGTCCATACATTCCATTGATCTGCGGAACCGCAAAAAATTGGGCATTGTTCCAATTATGTAGCATATTTTTTCATACCAATTAGCCGGGCAAGGACATCAATCATGTTTGATGGTTTTGGAGTAATAATCGAATAAATATAAATGACAAAAACTGCATTTTGTTGCATCTTGTTTTTTAATGTCTACCTTACCTCCAAAAGGGCAAGACCAAAATTATTTATAACATCAACCATAACGTCCTGTGGGAACGCACAATGATAATGGTAACTATCCGAAAAGTCTTCACCATAACACCACACAAACACAAATAAATAACAAAAAATGATATAATGTAACAAAGTCATTATTTGAAGAATTTTGTGGCGGTCTTCAATTGTACTAAGTTACAAAACAGATCATTGCTGCTTCTTTCCTGTTGTAAAAAAAGAATGAAACTGCGAAAACTCTTCAGGTAATTTATAGGTAGAATGAATGTGCCGCCAGGAAGTTGTTCGTCCAGTGAAGCGCCAAGTTCTATCAGTATAGGCAACCCATTTAACAACCGGAACCAGTTATTTTTATGCCATATGATAAATATAAGTTCCAGCAATAATTTAAATAATTTATTGCTGTCGCACTGTCGCACAAGTATATTACTTTTATTTTATTTCTAGTTAAAATAATAGATATTATAACTAATCTTAACTCCAAATCCAATATATTTAAAACATTCTTGGATTAATACCATATTATTTCAATATTAAACTACAATAACAATTCGTACCCTTACTTAATCGATTCTTGAGATTTATGTATATGACTCAATAGAAAAAAGCCAATATTCAATTTAAATTTGCTGCGGAAACTGGCCCAGACGTTGTAATATGCGCGCGCATTCAAAATGGCGAGAGGTTTGTTAATAATTTGTTGTCAGTTTTAAATCTCTGGATATCAACGTGTATAAATGGCTTAATTAATAAATCGTGTATTTATTGTAAATTGTAAATAGTTCATTGTACAGTTAGTGATAATATTTTGTGTTGTGAAGCTCCTGTCTGTGTATAATAAGTGATTGAATATTGTGTTTTGTGTGTTTGTGAGGAAATCTTTAACAAAGCCGACGCCGACGTACAGAAGACGGATAACAGCGATAATACCTATTGTTGATGAAAAATAGTTTTCAAAATAAGTACAGGTGAGCTATTTAGCGTATTCTACAAAACGGTATCAGTTTTTTGTGTAGAATGTTAATAATTTCTTTGTATACCTAGAACTGTCAAAATACCAGCAGCCATTTGTTTTTATACCGGGATTTGAAATGTCATCCTGCAAACGCTTGCCCGTTTTAATTTGTGTTGTAAATACGGAATAAAAATATGAAATTAATACGTATTAATGTAAATGCGTTAGCATGTTATACACATGTTAGAATAATTATTTCTTTTATTGTGCAAAGTGTTAAATATAGTCCCACACAAGTATATAACCTAAAAGGCTTCAGGAATTTTCGCTATCGATTTTGTTTTATTTATTAACTCACTGTTCTATTAATGATACTGAAGATTCGTAAGTAAACTACAAGAATTCCATCTACCGCTTTCTCAGTGTGTTTTAAGTTTTATTTTTAATTTGATTAGTTAAAGTATACAAGATATTGAAATGTTGCTTCAGATTATTAGACAGTGTTGATGCAAATTATTTCTGATAAAGCGGTAAAACTGCATTTTTAGTGTCAGCTTTTTCCTTTTTGAGTAATTGTTGATTATACACAGCTACATTTGCTGTTGTTGTTACTTCACTCTTTTTAATGGATGGGTATTTTGTTTGTTATAGAGACACAAATGAAGTGGTTGGGTGGTGGTGATGGGAATGTGGTAAGCACAGACATGGATAGGGAGCCTCAGCGCACCCAAGATGATGCCGCTGTAGGTTACGAATTTCAAAGGCCTCCTGATCCTGAATTTTCTGCCTTCGGACAAAAGCAAGCTCGTTGGGCACTCGGAGATGACAGTATTATTGATGTTAGTATTAATATATTTAAACACATTTTCTTTGATACACAGTCTCAATTTTGATTATTTTACTTTGTCGATAATACATGATGTGAATTACATGAAAACAAAATTTTTAGACGAACAAAATTGTTTTTGTTAAATTTAAACTAAATATACTACCTTTCTTCATTGTCTTTATTTTTTATTCCATGATAGGTACTTTGAGTATTTGCTAGTTATTGCTACATTGAATAAATTATTATTGGATTACGTGAATATTGAGTGTCAGTTACCGATCAAGTTTTTTCTGTGATTTTTATTTAATTGCTATATGTTTATAAAAAACTAACACCAAATACTTATTTCCGATAGAAAGTATTAGGATAGCACATTCTGAGCATTCAAAATATTAACTCAAAATGAATGAAAGTTTATAAATTACAGTCACAGATTTGAAAACTTTAACTTTTGTTCTTTTATTTGGACTATGGTTGTTATTTTCTTTTGGGAATGAATACTTATTTTGTTTTTATGGAAGAAAATTAGTAGCATATAATTTAGAAAAATAAATTAATTAATGCCTCCTCTCTAATAATTCGCAGCTGTTTGTAAATTTTGAACCAGTGTGTTTCAATACTTTTTAAAAACAAGAAGAACAAATAATCGACCCATATTTGTTTGCAGTCGCTTTTTTTTTGGGAAAACGGTATCATGAGATTGTTCGAAATTTATGTATTTGTCGCACTGTTTTTCTACTCTTTTTACAGAACCACGACAAATGGAAGTATTCCGTCAATAGCAAGATGACGACACCCACAAATATTCCATATCTAGGGCCAAATCCCGGAATGCCCGGACTCTATGATCTCAGTCAAAATAAGAATCTTGCTCACGAACAAGTCATGTACTTGTCTGGTCATCTGTCTGGTCAAATGCAGGGAGGCTTGCCTCTGCATCCTTCCTATGTCACACCTGGTGTTCAGCAGCAGATACCTCTAAGGCAGGGACCTCAGGCTCAGGTAGGACCATTTAGTTACTTTAATTTTCCGTATAATTAAATAGCAAATTGTATTTTGATTTCTCTTCTTCATATAAAAAGTGCATAAAGAATACATATTAAACTTTAAAAAAATATTTATCTTTAATATTTTCCGTATTCTAGAAGTTTTACTATATATTGGATTTTTAATTACTCGTCCTTGTAATGCCCAATAAAGAGGCGGTCTCAATGTTCGCTCAATGTAATAAATATTAATAGCATATATTAAGCCATTGAATATGAAAAGTTGAAATAATACTTGGAAAATGTTCTTTTTTCTGGTTCCTACTATAACTATTAACTGGTCGCAGGATAATTAAGTAATATTATGCTATTACTTATTGTTTGAATAGAAAGTTTTTTTATCGGAATTAGTTTTTGGGATCAATAATCGGAGATGTACTCAATTATTTAAGAATTAATGGTACCAAAGAATGTGCTGTAATGATGTGAAGATATAGGAATTAGAGTACTTTTGTTTAGTTGGCGGGTGCAAAATTTATTCTAATCAAACAATGGATCAGGATAAATTATGCTTGGAATATGTCAAGATAAATAATTATTGATTTATCCGAAGATCAATAAAATTTTGAAAGGAATATGCATATTTGCAGAAAATAAAAGAAAGTATAAGAGAATAAGAGAAAGAAAGTAATTTGTTTGTGAGATTCATATTTTATCTTCTTCCCAATGTGTTTTCCTAGAGTTTTTTCTTAGAAGGATTATTAACATATTTCAATTAAGGTGCGCATCATTAAGATCTGTTAAATTGTAAATAGCGACTTGGTTAAATGAGATAAAATGTACCTGATGTTAGGGCCTACTTTTCTAAGAAATAAATATTGTCATTTAATGCTTTTCACGTAGGAGGTTCCAAAATAGTATTGTAGCATTATGAGAGTAGACAGTGGTCTAGCGCGAAATCTTGCTGTATATCTGTAAAATATTGCTAACAATCATACCTGAGGGCTCTTGAGATGCCTGGGCCCCCCGCCATGCAGGGTTGTATTTTACGCCACTGAGAGTACACCCTAGCAGCTGTAGAATGTTAAATAGATATTTATGTTAAGTTTAATTTTTAACAAAGAGTTTGTTCAGATAAGAACAAACAGAATTTCGCTGGACAACGATTTTTTTTTTCTCGAGAAATTAATAATGTTCAGGGATTTCCTCTATTCTCTTAGTTTACTAGCTTAGGATTACATCATTCTCTCCGTTAGTTTCTGAAAAAATGGGTCCAATATGTTATAAAGAACTGAAACGTTATCGGAAAAAATATATTTTTTGAACTATTTTTTTTTTTTCGATTACATTCTATGATTTGGTATCGAATTGTAAGTCGGTAAACCTGCAAACAGTGGACAAATGAAAATGTCAATAAGGTTTTTTTGAGCTAAGTTCTTTTGCATCTGTTGGGTAGAAAGAAAACTTGAAGGTCGCACTCTTCAAAAAAAAAAAAAACTGTTCAATGATAATGATTATACCGTTTTTTTGCAAAAAAAATCGGTTTTAGAAAAAAAGCATAAACAAAAATGGACTTTTTTCCACTGGCAAGCTCTTTTAAGTGTTAATCCTATTTGGTGTTGACTGTTCCAGAAAAGTAATAATTTACTGATTTCGCTTTTAACTTAGTTATAACTTGTTAAGATTTATTTGCAGAAATAATGAAGTTGTAAGAACGATTTACATTTTTAATTTTACGCCTGTTGGCTTCTAGAAAACAACTTATAAGGGGAACTCGCCAAATGCTTAGATTTGGATCCGATTTTGTCAGTTGGAAGTTCCCTTGGAATACTTTTTTAAAATAAACTAGTTGCGTATGTGAGATGTCAAACTATATTGGGCTCTAAAAAATTAACGTCTGACCACCTATGTTAACATTTTACAAAAGTACTAGAAGGGGTCCTCACTATCAACTGAGAAAATTGCGACCAAATGTGAGCTTAACATTTGGCGGGTTCCCCTTGTTAGACAGAATGGCCGAATAGTAGCATTACTGTAAAAATAGATTGTATCAATTGTTTAAAAAATTGTCCATTGTTATTAATATCTAATTTTTTAAAGTATTAAATATACCGTAGTCCATAATACTTAATTTTAGTATAGGGATTTTATACTTTGCATAAAATGACCTTGCAATACGCACTGATGCCAATGTGTGGCCAAAGTTGAAACCATATTGGGTGTTAAGCATGTGGTGAGAGACACGACTATATGTCTATTTCTATTTTAAAGTGGCCCGCTTTTTCCTACCTTCTGCTTCCTTATACTCTAGTTAATTTTGACGATTACAGTATATGCAACATATTTTTTATGGATGGGTCGATTTATCTCGGCAAGTCGTTCAATTCTTTGTTTGATACGCTTTTTGTATTGTATATAAGAACTCCATGAAGGCTACTATGTACTTCTCTAGTTTGCAACATTGTATTCACTCCTTAGACTGTTACGTCCAACTATTGTTGTGGCGATAATACCCCATCATCAAAACCACACCATGTCTCATGATTGGGATATCACAATGTCGTTTATTATCCAACGGCGAAAGTTGGTGTCCTAATTTATTGCATTTCTGAATTCCTTTTCCTTTTGGTAGATTTGGGTACAACTTCAAGTAACGATAACGGTAATTCTTGAAATTTTGTGGGTCAATCTGGAAATATTGTAGCCTTTTACATTTTATATATACCGAGTAGTAGCTAGAAATACATCTTGAAGAAAAACAATAAAATCTGGGATAGAAAAGTGAACAGCATAGAGCATCAATCTAATACAAAAATAGCCTCGTGTGTGAAGTTTGTTAATGAATACAGGACATGTACTTTGTTTGGGTTAATTTGCAGTATATTTATTTTCCTATTTTATTTTCAATAGTAAATAAATGAAAAAAAGCAATTTAATTACTTTAGAACTTTCGTATTTTTTTTTCAATTAAACAAATTAACGTATTATAACTGTAATGATTAAGAGGAATTTTTCCCAAGAAAAAAATGCTCACGCAGGATTCGAACCTACACACTCTCGTTTACCGGACGACTGTTCTACCAATTAAGCCAGAGAGGAGCGTGTAGATTTGAGCGATAAATCGAACTATGTCGATATTAGATCTTGAAAGGCCGGCAGGACGGCGAATATGCAAAGTTTGCAAGCTTTTTATAGTAAGAAATTAACGAATCAATGTATTTCTGCTAATAACTGTAATGATTAAGAGGAATTTTTCCCAAAAAAATTAGTAAGCTTGCAAACTTTAAATTTAGTAAGCTTTTGATTATAGACGGTCCGATCTTCATCCATAACTAATTGCATTGGGGTGCTCAAGCATCTGTGTGAGCGCCTACTTTATTTTCTTCATTTTTAGCTAACTTTTTTTTGTGGTTACGTATACTACATGACACAACCGCAGTATACAACCAGTAAGGACGAGCTTGCTAAATCCTGTGTTTCTTTTGTAGTCCGTTTTCAAAGACCTTCAAAAGCCTAGCTGTTTGCCGGAATTTTCAAACGCGTGGAGTGATTTATATTTTAAAGGAAGTAGGAAAATAGATTAGAAAAATCCACAAATTTATTTGTTTTTTATTCTAATTTTATTGCAAATATTTACGAACAACTTATGATAATAAAAAACACGATTCTAGTAAAATAATGTTTGATTAAGCGATACATATATTTGCAAGTGTTTTAGAATAATTCGTTTTTGTGAAACTAAATCTATTTATATATTTTAGAGTGTAAAATATTCTTCCAGGAATAAATATACCGTGGTTCTTTCTCAAATAAATTAATAAAAATACAACAATTTCGGTCGAAGGGTTTAATGCAGACTTATACAGTAACTTGTAATTAGGGTTAAAGAATTATTATTATATCGTTCTCGTTCTGTGTAATGCAAAGACTGTTCCTTTTTATTCGATTAAGTCATTTCTAACATCCGACTCTGCAGTGATTTGTCAACAATGATGTCCGGGGGTGCGCAAGTGGATAGGAGTTTCAGACGTAGACTAAAAATATCGAGTTGTCTGTAATGTGAATAAATGTAAAATCTGTGGATTAAATTTTGTACTAGCAGTTCAGATCAACATCACATTATTTTAAAAAGTTAATATGAAATGCATTTAGATAGTTATTGTGATAAATAGCGATAAGGTGTAAAATGAGTATTTAACAAATAAATTGATTTAATATGACCTAGGAAATTCTGCACAACAATAATAGTTCTTCTTATGCCATGCACTTTCTTAATTCTTGTCCAGTTGTAGTTCCTTAATTGTTAATTCTTGAAATTTGATTACAAAAATAGATTCATTCGGAAATACAGAAAAAAAACTGCGACCATTGTTAGAATGAGACATTATCTTGTAAGAGCGAATGGCACAATAGCATGATGCCCATTGGCGTCTTCTTTTGCGGTTATTTCACTCAAACATAATATAATATATACAACAAAGTATGTAAATGCTATGGCCACTAACCTTAGCTTTTACACAATGCAGCTTATCAAGGTTCATTAATTGTTTTCAAAACTGCATGGGTAATTTAGAACGAATAAAATACGTAAAATAAATAAATAACAAACTGCCATATTGGAAAGCTGTTGTTTGAAGTAAAGTTAGCCTTAGAAAGTAAGACTCATCCATTGTCTTTATTGCTTATGCTGTGACACAACCATGATTCATGTTACCAATGAAAAGGATAGCGCTGCCATGATATTGAAGTTAAACATATAAAATGTATGATTAGTTTTGTGTAAATTGGTCGTTATTGAAATTTAGATAAAAGTAGATATATATTATTCTGCAAAAAATCTTATCTTCTATCTCTTATTCTATATTATTTTGCATAAGTATGTATGATCTTGTAATAGCACAGTAAAATTGTAATTTATATTATCCAAGTAACGTACCATCCTTTTAAAACTTCTGCAGTTGAAAGTGCTTATAACCTTTTCAATGCTTTGTTTTTGCGAAAGCAGATTCCTTCTTCAAACAGAAAGTTACCATTGGATGTATGACTGAATAGCTTTACTTAACTTCCTGTGGAAGTCGTTTCTTTTATCAAATAATTACAATTTTTTAATTTGGCTGCATTTTTGAAACTTGTATTCACAAAATCAAAGATAAAATAGCAAGTCAAAATAATGGTTATCAGTTCTTAACCTTTTTAGAGACATTCAATTTTGTTTAATAAAGCATTACTTAGAATTAACAAACAAAAATTGATTAGAATGCTTGGATATACAGGCGTCTCACATCTTTCAAAATTTTTACCTTTACTCGGAAAGTTATGGAGGTAAAGAGTTACAAGTAGAATCGAGTGGAATTAAGACGCTAGCATACGTTATAATATCAAACTGATTCATATGATTGTAACAGCAATGATAATAGGAATGAAAAACAACAAATGCTATAAATTGTGCAACTTGACAGCAAAGTCATTTCGATAAGACTAGAAGAGAAATATAGCTTTGATCCTTTCAATCGTTTATGCTGGTTGTACGTTATTATTGCTTATTATGGATACACTAAAATCATACACCTATTTCTTGCTTTGCATTTATGCCTAACATTTTTATCTATTATTTACGTTTTGACTGCATGCTTTTTCATTTTTCTGATTATTTTTGAGAATGAATGCATATGACTGTAATTATAAGTCTAAAGGTTGCCGAAAATTTGTGAAAAAATCGTGGGTACAATTTAAAAAAAAAAAAAAATTAAATAAAGAGGGATGAAAGACAAAAATTCAATTGCATGGGCACCTTTGATGTTGTGTCTCCAAAAAATGATTCTTAAGTGGTGTATTATTTTAGCCCTAGGTGAAAAGCAAAGCACAATCTGCAATCAAAATGACTGCTATATATATTTTTTTATTCTTCTAAGGTTTTGCTATTTACTTATTTCCTGTGCGTTGTCTAGCTGTATACTTACTCATTTTCCTATGTTCATAATTTTTCTCTTCGAAATAAATCTAAATAATGTCCTATATACAAAATAATACAGGTCATCTCCATCATTTTGAATAAGGTTTTTATCAAATAACCGATACAAGAGTGCAAGAAATTATTTTAAAATTATAATGTTACCGATAATTTTGTTATTTAGATAACCATCTAGATAAATATTTAGGATTTTTTTGTAATCTTACTGCCTAATGTACATATACTCTTATTAGTATACCTACTAATAATAGAAGACTTACTTTTTGAAGTAATATTTGATTTTAGTTTTTCGATATGTTAAAGCCTACAGAAGCACTAATCTGAACTGTTGGTTTATAATTACCCAATATCCAGTAAATTAAACCAGAATATGTTATATTTATTACATTATTTGACAATGTCACCTACCTATTGATGGTTTGACTAAACAATTATTACATGTAATAACTTGATTTTCAGAAAATATTTATGGCAATGCTGGAATATTTTAATTGCAAATATATATACCATGAAAAATTCGTCAGTTTAATTCCTACAAGCGTTAAAATTTAGGAAAAAATTGATAAATATTTCTTTTTTGATTATAAAGAAGTGCTATTCAAATCCTACATCTTTAAAGAAGGTTATAAATTGATCCTTTTTCTACACACATTTCCCAGTTACCTTTCACTAAGAGTTTTTTTTTCTGAATATACATAATTTTTGATGGATTGTCGGCTTTTATGGCCCATTGTTCGTTCAAATCCCTCGTCCAACTAAACATTCTGTAAACGTATTTTACGTTGTGCTAAGATTCCGGCCTATACTGCTTAATATTCTAACGTACGAATCAATCCCATCAGTTGAGAATATTAAGTGCTTCATCCTTGAGCGACGTTCGAAAACCATAAAGAAATGTGCATATACGAAACGTTCATTTGCCACTGATTTGATGATGCACCAACGTTTATGCAGTTTAGGTGGGTGGGGTGATGTGCCCTCCTTGCATCGTACCGTCCAGACATTCAAATTAATTTATTAACTGCGACCTTGTACCTTGGCTCACTGACCCGCTTCTTTGACGAAAGTACGATTGCATTGAAGATGACAAAACTCGGCGTAATGCTTACCGTTGGGCACGAAGTTTCAATGGGACGACGGATTTAGTTTTGCAAGCCTACGTTTAACATACTTAAATTAAATTAATTTGGTTTGAGAGGATGAAAGTTTTTCAGTATCGTTCTATAATATGGCATTGCTAAAATATATCAAACTCATATATACTGTAGGAAAAAAAGCACTTGTTTTTAGATTTTATGTGAAAATACTGCAAGTGATTTTATTTCAATATATCTGTATCTATTTAACACTACCGGCCATAATATTTACCTATCGCCCAACAAGTGAAATACCAATTATATAGAAACGACTTATTCTGTAATTACAAAAGGAATATAATACTTGGACGTTTTTGTTGATTTTACACAACAGAAATAATCATAATTACAGGTATGTCGACATGTGTGTGTTTTATTACAGCCGCACATATTCTGGGCATTCTTTTTACGACCTTTATTAATGTTAGTGGCTCTATTGTGGTACATGCTCATTGTATTTGTTCCCAAAGTATTATTGCCAATGTTGGAGATTTTAGAGCCTGTCGATAGTTCCTTTCACAAACGGTTTTCGGTTTGAGCAAAATTTCTCTCTCCAACATATTTTCAAATGTCTCTACTTTAACTCTTTAAAGTATCTTTAAAGTAAAGAGTATCGTTTGTACCTCTGTACAAACGATACTCTTTCGAATGACATTGGATGGTCGTGTTGGGATATCGCAAAAAATTAGCGAAATATTTTGCAACAACACCTGTCACAATCATACTTTTCAGTTTTCGCGTGTTAATTATGCAAAAGTCGACAAAACTGTTTGAGTATCAACCAAATTTGGCAATATCACTGCATTTGAGCTATAAAAAAACAAAAAAAAAAATGGAAATATGTACTGTCTGTCTATTTGATGTTTTAACCAACGTTATTGATGTATCATACGAGTAGACAATCTTCTCATTTGACTATTTTTCTCGAGCATTGCTATTAAAAAAAGAAACAAAGTTTCCGCTAGTCTCACAGAAAAAGATACAAGGATTAATTTCATGAATGTGACAGATAGAGATAGCAGCAAAATAGTGCAGTGTTTCCTGTTTCTATTATGGCACCTGTGAGTTATAAAATCTAACCTATAGCGTCGTTAATTTGTGTATTTGGTTTATTATTAGTTATTTCAGCCCTTTTTTCGCTTTCTTTCTATATTTTGCAAGAAAAAAAAGTTCTTTTTGAGCACGGAGCCTTCTGTAAAGTTTACAGTAGTGTAATACGGCTTAAACGCAAAATTTAAACCTAAACTCAAAATCGAATTTAAAGTAATACTGAAAAACCGCGCATAAGATATCCTGTTTATACAGTTTTTAATTTGACTCAGAAGTAAGGATTGTATACCGGTAAATTGACCAAAAAACGTTCGGTAAATTTACCGGTAATTCGGTAAATGAAAAATCCATACCAGAAATTTTTATCTACGAAATATTGTGTTTATAGATATGTATTTAAAAGTCTAAAGGGACATTGAAAATAAAAAAAAAAAAACAGGTCAAACAAAACAAGTCTAAGTAACAATATACCCACTTATCAATTTTATGCGAGATGTTTTTTGTTTAATTTTAATTTAAACTTTCTTGAGATTGAGAACCGCTGTAATTGAGAATATAGAAAAGAAACTGACAAAAACTTTTGATTAGAAACGTACAACCTCCATTCCACCGAGTTAGTCAGAAAGAGAAGCAATCAAAAAATTCTGAACAAGAAAAAAGCAAAAAATTGAAAAAAAGGTCGTGTAGAAAGAAAATAAGATGGAAACAAGATGGATAACGAAAAGCAACGCAAAGAAAAGCGAGATTAATGTTCATTTGTTGCTACGACGGTAGGAAGCAAAACACCCCACTTTTCCTACTTACTTTGTCAAAAAGTGCAATTTCAATTCTCTCATTTTATGGTTTTTTTTGTGTGGATTTTATTTATCTCTCGAAAAAAGTTGAGTTGGCATATGCTCTGGAGTTTTTTAAAGATTTTTAAAAGTTTTAAATCGTTTTTCTTAAAGAGTAAGTAAATGTCTCATTTTTAAATATTTAAAAATAATAATAATTCAGTACAATGTAATATGTAAATATTGTATGTGATTTTTTCATATTATAATATATAAGAACAACATTTCACATATTTAAATTAATAGCAATTTTGAATACACCACATTATGAGAGAACATTAATGCAGCATTGTTGTAAAAATTTGAACCTTAAATATTTTGTTTTACTTCTTACAACTGTTTAAAATAATTATATACAAATATTTATTACAAAATTCTAATATTATGCCTTAAGATTATGTAAAATATGTATTATTCTAGCCTAACTTCTAACCCTATTTTCTTGGGGTATCCCCATTAATGTCACACATGAAAAAAAATTACCGGTAATTTACCGGTAAACCGGTATTTTCATTTTCATTTACCGAATTACCGGTAAATGTACAATCACTATACTCAGAAGTATCAATTTGATTCATACGGACAAAAATCGATGATGTTGGTTAAAACATAAAATAGACAGATATTAAGTAATTCAATGAAACACTATTTGGAAAAACAGTGATTTTTTTTAACAAATTGGCATACAACCTCAGAATTGAATTCTAACCAGCTTCTGCAAATAATTTTTTTGGAAATCATGTCATCTGACCTTACTTTTTGCAGATTCATGGCATATTTTTGAAATTTACCGCCATACTAGTGGTCACGTGATGTGTGTCAAAATAAATTTTGAGGTTCCTAGACATGCACAACCTGACCTAAAAAAAAAAAATAGTATTTTTTAATAATACATTTTCAGACTCAGAAAATGACGTAAAATCCAAATATGAAAGAGTATAAAAGTTTTTCTATTTCACGATGAACGTGCCATTATTATTTCCGATGGAGCCGGAATTGGTAAAATATGAAAATTTAAGTTAAAAATTGAAAATTTTCAGGGAATACTATATTCTCGATTTTATTAAAAAAACAAAAAAAAATGAATAACAGAATAAACGAAAAAGTTACGGTTCGAAACCTATGAACTGAGACACTCACTATATGTATATTTGTAGATGCAGTTCTGCGTTTTTAGCAGACGAAAGCTAGACATAGGCCACAAGCCCTGGTCCCTATTGCATCAAACCAACACGTCTGAAAGGCTAAATATACTTTCTCTTTCGATTAATATTTCTTTTTATTGTACGTCTTCGAGGTATCATGTTTTCGCCACACCTAATCGACGGTTAATTGCGCAGGAAAGGAACTCGTTTCCTCGCAATACGTCTCGTCTGTAGAGGAATAGTTGAGAATCCTTGGATTCTACCCTTTGTTTTATTGTATTCAATTATTGCAGAGTACAGAATAATTAATTTGGTTTTAATCGGATATTTAGATTGACACTTCACTCAGTGTTCCGTTATTAGTTACTTCCATAGGTAAATATAAAACTTACACAACATAAGGAAATTGGAACAGATACATGTCGACAATTTACATATATATTTTTTTAAATTTGACACAATTTTTCTCAAACAAGTTTACAATAAAGATATAAGCTTTATAGTATTAGTAGGTACTAGGGCCTTTTGCTTTTTATACCTATATTTCTATCTGTACTATAATCTAAAAGTTATCTTCTCTTCCAACATCATGGGCTTGGTTTCTCTCAATTTGAATACGAGTTGCTCTACATATAAATTGAATCATCGAAGGGCAGCGAACTGTGGTTCTTTTTTCGTGGGCAGAGAATGTAAAAGGTAATAAAATTCACGACTGATTACCTGCCCAATACGGTGAAAAAGTTTTACCAATATAATGTTGCGTCTACTATAAACACACTGAATTATGGCGGCAAAGTAAGTGTGAACACCGAACTCTTAAATAGATCGGATAAAAATTTTTGGTAACGCAGGTTTTACAGAAATAAATTTTATCATCAATAGATATTTTTGTTTTCAAGGATTTTTCCTTGTGATGATGCCGTTTGAGTTGCTTTACTTTTATATCAAAATTGGAAAATATCCCACATATGCATTTTCGAAATAGCAAAATTGGAGGTAAAAAAGCAACCCAAATAGATTTCCCTATTAAATATGAAAATTACGATTTTTTCAGTAAAATTATATTGGAATATATATAGACGACGCTACAGCCTTTGATATCGATTTTGATTAACCCATTAGTCATTTAAACACTTCTTGTTGTGTTAGGAGCACGCAAACGAAGTAATTGATGTTCATTGTACCGTACCGTTTAACTTGAAAACGAGTACGGGCCATTTTATTAATAAATCTGATTTCAGTTTGTAAAATGTTTTAGAGCATTCAGTTTATGTCAACACAGGTCTTTTTAGGGTGAGTAGGGTTTCGAAGTCATAAAAAATAACAGGGTAGGATTGTGTTGTACAGGCACAAGGCAGTTGCTATCTGCTTTTATTTTTAAAGCTGAAAAGTGCGTTACATTACCAAAGATAGGAAAACATTTGAATGTAGATTTTGGACGGTATGGATAAAAAAAAGTATTTTTTAATTAAATACTCAGTATATCAATTCAAATGAAAGATTATCCAATTTCATTAAAGAAAAATATGTAGGTACTAGGTGAGCCATATTTTACATGTTTCTGTTGTAGTCTTTTATTTGGAATTTAGAAACAAAATCCTTCAATATTCCTGTAAAATTTTGGATAATGACGTCATATTATTTAGTTCAAATGAACACCATAATGAGCTTTATTATTTCCGGGGCTTTACAAAAATATATAGCACCCTATGTTTATAATGAATTATTAAGCAAGATATTACGTTTTTGATTTTTTAATAACCTGCCATGGATACGACAAACGCAAGGAAAAGATCAGCAGAGTGCCGTGGAAGAATGGTCGTATACACAATTGTTCTTCTACTAAAATTTTCAGGACTGATCTTCTGTTGACTGCAGATGAAATAATTCTTTTTTATCTGATGTATAAGCTAATGTCAACAAACTGTCAGTTTTAAAAAATATATTATTTGTCGAAATGTTCGCAGATTACACTATTTAACTTCTATCACAGAATATATACAGGGTCAGGCAAATGTATGGGAACACCTGATTTTTGGCTAAATTATGGGTTCTATTAAAAAATAACCATAACAAAAGTTTTTGTAGTGTTTTTATCTAGGCTGTAATATACTTTGGTTTCCAACAACTATTATAATATGTTTCGAGATATGACGTCATCGGTACTTTTTTTAAGTGAATACGCCTGTATTTTTGCACATTTTCGAATAGACACTTTTCCAAGAATTACAATGATGTACAGCTTGGTGGCTATGCGGCTTGAGATATTGAAATAAAGCCTTGGCTAATTAACATCTTCTAGTTCCATTACGATCAACTGCACCTTCTATGAGGATAATCTTTATTTAACTCTTTTACTAAATGTACTTTATACGGATGTAACTTATTCTTAGACAAGAAAAAAGAAATAGTAAAGTAATATAAAGAGAGTTTTGTTAGTGACGTTTTTGGTCCATATTGAAGATTAATAAGAACATTCAGAGAAGTATCTTCATTTGTAACAATTTTATGTCGACCCCATTTTGACCGATTTTAAACATTTCTAGTTTTATTAAACTTTTGCAACACCCTTGAGACTGGTTGATTTTGAAATACTTTCGTCCGGGAATATTGCATGCATCTTGAAGAACCTCCGCCTGTCTCCAAAACCAACCATCATTAACAAACTAATTCTTTTACGTTCTGTTAATTCGGCTATAATGAACAACTATTTTATTATACGGAAACTATCTGGCAGTATTGGCTATGACTGTCAGTAATATTGAGTAACGCAAATAATTTCATTTCTGCTAAAAGTTTCCATGGCAACATAAAAATATGAATATTCTTTATTAGACAAATCTGACAAAAAGATTTTAATAGCCAACGCTTTATTTTAAATCTTAAGCCGCACACCCACCAAAAGTGTCTATCCGAAAATGTGAAAAAATACACCTATTTGAAAAAAAAATATCCGATGGCGTCATATCTTCAAACGTGTGATAGTTGTTGGAAATTAAAGTATGTCACAAAGTAGAGTAAAAATACTACCAAAAATTTTTTTAAGGTTATTTTTTAATGGAACCCATAATTTAACGCTGTATACCGGGTATCCAGCCTAAGATGCAATCCATAGCCGATTTATTACTTTTTTTTTGAAAAAATGTTTCAAATAAATGTTGCCTCAAATCATATTCTACACATGTTAAAATTAGTTTCAGTAATGGCGGACTCCCGGTTGTACCGGAAGTAGATACTAACTTTATTATTTTAAATGGAACACCCTGTATATTATTGCACTTTTGGATTCCTTGTTAAATTTAACAATATTAATTGTTAAACAATACATTAGGCATACATTGGGGCTAAGTTGAACCGTTTCCGAATTACATGACGTTTTTCGAAAAAAAATGACATTTGTAGTGTCTTCGGTGTTTGGAAATACGAAAGTTAGAAAGATGCGGTTTTCAGTTTTCGCTTAACCATGAAACAACAGACGTCTTTTATTTTAAAATTGTTGGTTTAAATAGCATTTAATAGGATAACTTAAATTGAACATTGCTATACAATGTTTACATAAACGGATGTAAAATTTAATTTTCTTTCGATTTTATACGGGTACTCGTGTACTTGTGTCTATCTCCAACAGTTTTGATGATATTCGCAATTTTTCAGTTTTTCACGATAGATATACCGCACGAGCTATTCTAAATGCGAACACCCGAATATTCCCGAAGCGCGCCGCTCTTATGCTGGTTGAAGCGACGATACGAAATGTACCGAAGACCGCGGTAGTCTGATTTGGGAAACGCAACGTATTCATTCAGGATGAGCGTATTTAGAAAATTTACGTTGTGTCTACCTATCTAGTTCGAAATAAAAGAAAATTGCATATTCAATATTCGAAATAGTCACTAATAAATTATTTGTCTTTTGTTTTTTCAAGCAATACTTGAATACCTTTTTCTGCTAGTAATTGCCCCTCATATTTTTAAACACCAGCACAATAATTGGTGTTTCTTTGAAATTTATGTAAAAATTGCTATACCGTTCAATTTAAAAAAATCAAGTTATCCATGATTTTAGAATTCGAACATTACAGATCCCTAAATCCCCAATTCTAAAATAAAAGACGTCTGCTGTTTCATGGTTAAGCGAAAACTGAAAACCGCATCTTTCTAACTCTCGTATTTCCGGAGATATTTCCAAACGCCGAAGATACTACAAATGTCATTTTTTTTGAAAAACGTCATGTAATTCGGAAACGGTTCAGCTTAGCCCCAATGTATGCCTAATGTATTGTTATTTACATTTAACAAGGAATCCAAAATTACAATAATATACTCTGTATATTATACAGGTTGTTCCATTTAAAATAATAAAGTTAGTATTTACTTCCGGTAACCGGGAGTCCGCCATTACCGAAACTAATTTTAACATGTGTAGAATATGATTTGACACAACATTTATTCGAAACATTTTTCAAAAAAACAATAATAAATCTGCTATGGACCGTTGCATCTTAGGTTGGACACCCGGTATATGTAAGCACTCTGGACCAAGGAGGCCTACGGCTTGATTACAAATCTTTTTATAATAATAAAATATAACTTTTTAAAGAATATAAAAACAACTGATGTTTTGCGGTTTTATTTACGTCTATAACTTCATTTTCTACTCAGTGATTTTACCGTTTGTTTTTCTCAAAAACTACTACAGATTTTTTAGCCTCTGCGTTTAGCTGTCTAGTTACTAGAAAAAATTAAAAATAAAACCAAATGGACCAGGAGTATGGCAGTCGTTAGGAACTAATATATTAATTAAAAAATAACAGTTAGGGTATCAGGACACTATTATTGATAGTTCTTCTTTATTTCTCCATTATTTCGTTTTCTTTACAAGGTTCTGCAGGATCATAAATGAGTTAATGAACTCACAATTCAGTGAATGAATGAACAACAAGTGCATGTCGGCGCTAGATCTACTTACATTTTTGCTTAATATAATAAAACCAAAATCAAAAGAATATTTTTTTTAATACTCTGGGGTGTATGTAAAAGGTCGTCTTAGTAAGAAGCAGTTACTTCGGTATTAGTAGCTGCTAAGCAGTAGCATACCAACCCACTGTTAGAGTCTTTACTACTCAAGTATAAAGTTTTTCAATAAACTTCTCCAAGGAACTAAAAATATAAATTCTTTGAAATTATTCAAGAAAGAAACCTTTAATTTGCTAATTAGAATGATATTTATTGATAAGGCGGCTAATGTTTAAAATTTTTAATTGATTTCTTAAAGGTATGGACCTATAAGGATAATAATGATTTTTTTTCCTTCTTAGAACATCTATTATTTTTGTTGTTTAATTCTTAATTTACATATTAAGATTTAAGTACTATTATTTTTTTGTCCAAATTTAATATTTCCTTTCTGTTTTATATTTTACACTAGGTATACCTACCTACATAATTCCAATAACTTGCTCCGGTTGGTGCTGCTGCCCGCCTATCTCTTGGTTCCCGTCCGCTGTAAAGTCTAGCATCGCCGGTCTGCGGTATGACGCTTGCGCATTCCTCGTTTCGACTCTTTGTTCGCTTCACTCTCAGTTTGACTTCGAATGCCGCGCCTTCTGACATGTAAGTAGTGTCTCGCGACGCCGTACGCCGTGTTCAAGTGCTGTTCCCCTCGTTCGTGTGAGGATACGTTATAAAAAAAATCTCTTCGAATACACTCTCTGAATATACACACTGGTACATACGACGTCGATTCTAAAAACATCGATTGTTATGGTCTTTTTCCTCTGGATATGAAAGATATGGGACCGGACATGGTAAATTTTGATTTTTTATTAATGAATATTCCGAAAACGTTTGCTTACCGCCCGAGTTGGACGCGTTTTTTTTTCCGTTTGTTTTGGTGAAAATAACATCTGGCCGGTTTATTTTTACAAAGAGCGTGCAACAGGTTTACGTCCACGGCCGGCTTTGTTTGCGTCCAGGTAGCCATTTTCAAGGTGGGCTGGGGTGTCTCGAAACACACCAAGCAGTTTCTACATCACATCTCAGCATCCTTTGCCGCCTCGTGCCAGTTGTGGTACTGACTACTGTCTGTGGGGAACGCGCAGCGTTGCCAGTTCGATGTCCTCGTTGCTATTGTTTATATTCGCCCCGGGATTGTAATTCCCTGTGGGGCGAGTTTTTCCCTTGATTCGCTTGATTCCTATTGTCCAAGCTATTCAAATTGTTGTGAAAACGGAAATGGGTTAGCGAGAAGCTGTGAGGTTTATAGTGTTTGCAATGTTTATTCTTTACGTGTTGGCAACCCTCAGGTTTGTGTAACGTTCTTTACCTTCCGGTACACTGGATGGATTATATCAGTTCCTATATCAATTAGGAATTTGCTGTGTTCGTTATAATTATTATAAACTTCCACGACGTTTAAGTAACGAATCTATGGATTAGCTTAAGAAGGATTTACAGTTTATATTAACTAATAATCGATCACATACAATTTAGATCGGAAAATTCCATAAGGTAAACGGGAAAAGCGTTTGGTAACTGCTTGAATAAGTATTGTATTTTAAACTATTTTATACAATACATTTACCCTTATATGTCAGCAAAACAGCAGAATCCATTATGCAACTAACTATTTAAATTGGTAATATATTAAAAACCAGAATGGAACAAAATCAATATCGAAGCATTGATAGGAGTTTAATTATTTAACAAATCCTATCCCGCGCAAATCTTTAATTAACAAATGAAATTTTCCTGGAAAACGGCAAATATCTTATCGCAATGCGTTTGCTTATCTCATTTGATGTATGAAGCACTTTCACTTTTTCACATACATAGATAAATTAAAAAAGAAATGCATAGATATAGGAAGTAATCCTCTTATTTATGGTTATACGTCTTATTTTTCTCACATGAATTGAACAATGACCAGACGCATTTAACCTTGAACTAAGAATCTTGGAATTAGTTACTTTCTCGCATTACTAGTGGGTTACTAACCTTTGAAGATGTAAATCACGTCCAAGGGCAATGTCTGTATATATACCCGATTTTGATTTGCAATCTTAATTTATGATATGAGATATTTTTATTACCTTACGTAATTATTGGGCCAATTATAAATAGTAGAGAGTCATAATATTATGTACTGAAGGTTACAGTCTAACTTTGTGAGGTGGTGAAGATCCTTGATGTCACACTGTCTTGGTTTATTGACTGGGGATAAAGTGGTGAGCCTGAGTTTCGTCACCTATAATAAGCTGCTCCATAGCATTACCATTCGTTCTATGCCCCTTATAGACACTTTATACAACCTGAAATACTAACTATTTTCTTTGAAATGCCTATGATCTCTGCTAAACGGTTGCTGATTGACCAACGATCTTGCTTAACCAAGGTATAGACACGATCAATATTTTTTGAGGGCATACAGTTTGCGTGTATTTGATATTACCTAGTACCTATTTATATATAATTTTATGTAAACGAATATGTATTTCACGAGATATTAGATTTAGAGTCTTAAGACGCGTACATGTGAGAAATAGACATCTTCCTATCAATGAGGAAACCCTAAAGTTAATGTTGTGAGAAAATTCTGGGTAATTTGTTTACACAATTATTATTTTATATAAATAAACGAATTAATCTTTGGAATTCAATGCCCCTGCTAATGTATTTTTTTTTGACCCGAATCAAATAAGACTGGCTACACCTCGATAAAACAATCCCTTTGCAAGTTATGGCATTTTTTTCGTTTTTTCGGCCTTTAGCCCTTCTGTGCACTATCATGGTAAAGTGGAGGTTATTGTTTTGCTATTCATGGTGGTTCTTATATAAGATTTTCCTGGTGTATGCACTGCATACCTTGATGCTGACGTTGAAACTACATCTCAACTAGGGCACAGTATAAACCTTATAGGGTATGTACTGTGACTAGGGTGTGAACCTGAGGTTCTGTACCCTTTCATCTCTGATAGAAGCGACACGATCAAGTCGCTGTGGGTGGGTGTTTGGAAGTAACTTGTGATAAGTTACTCTTCTGGGGAGATTGGTGATCGTCATTTGCACTGCATACCTTGTCGGACTTTTGACAGTTTGTTTGGAAATGCGCCTGCATAAATAGTAAAATAAATGAAGAGCCATCCATACGAACAATTTGTGTATTACAATATATATTATCGCATGTGGGTAGAAAACTTTGTTATTATATTATCTAATAAAATTAACAAACATTTTGAATTCATCATATTTGACATATTGTATTATATTCGCTCTATTATTAAATCTTATCAGCAAGTGTTAATAAAACTTATTATAATAAATATCTGTATTATATTTTTCCTAGAAGTTATAAGCGGCCAAATATTTTCGGTAGTGAGCCGAATTAGAAAAATAAAATTTGGGCAAGGTCAAGTGTACTTAGTTTGTCTTACTTTTCATCAGACTTGTTTGATATAAATTAAATTTAAGGGGAAAAATAGAGAAAAGACAAGTCATGTGCCTTTATTTCGAGAATACTAACCATCTGCAGTACCCTAGTCAATTTGACTTCTCACGGTAATTGTCAGGAAGAAAAAAGAAATTATTAATTCAAAACAACTGTAGACCTCGAAAAATATGTGCATGTCTGAACCAATCATGTCTTCTAGTAGTAACTAAAATGCGCAATAAACTTGTTAGTCTTTTTTTTTTGTAGATTAACAAATGATTAATAACAGAAACAAATAAAAACATTTATGTGGAATTACTATTTTCCATGGTGCAACATGAGTGACATTGCAGACACATTCTTTTTGTGTGTTCACCACATATTGGTTTGTCACAGCGCGTATAATTGGCGTCAGTTTTCCTTCTCTTTTTGTAATAACAAAAGCTGGTATACTCGAGCTTTTGAGTATTTTTTGTTCGTCAAATGGTTTTGTTGTAGCGCACTCTTGAAGACCTTTAGAGTAAGGCGATGGCTTCAGCCATGGTGCAGACAGTTGGTCAACTAACTTAATTGTGAAGTTTAATCTTGAAGGAAGTGAAGACTTGTGTCAATGGAGCTCGCTTGACGATTAGGTTTTTGTAAAAATCGTGTAAATAAATTACATAAGGGTTTACAGCTATACTCATATTATAAAAGAAATGCGAGGGGCCACCGCTCAGTTTTTCTGCTGACATTTGTGTCCTGATATAAACGATCGAGGACGTTCGACTCCTTTCGTCGAATTGTAATTTAAAATTATTTCTGAAATTACAGTTTCGTACTACAATATAAACCGTACTCATACTCGCAAAAAAGTTTTTGGCCGTGTGATACACAATGTATTTTGAGCCGACCAATCTTAATTTTAAATTGAGTAGTAAATGCTACTAAACTACTAGATACTTCTAAACCGTAGTGCTTCTGCTATGTAACATGCACATAATGGCATATACTTCAGAGACTAGTAAATGCTTCGCTAGTGTAGTACAAACTTCAGAAATGTTGTACATACTTGCAGCATTAGTATCTACTACGTTTTATGCATTCCACCCAATAAGTGGTGTCCAGGTGTCATAAGTATCACCTATGCAAGTAATCACATCACTGAAGTTTTTACACTGTCATTCGGTGAAATGCACTGCCCATACGAAAAAGAAACTGTATATTATTCATTGAGATGTCGCAAGACCTTGCGCTCGTTTTACATGGGCCAAACATTTCGACAGTCCAATAGAATACAATATGTTAAGGATATTGTAATTTTATTGCACGCTAAATGCAAATGAGATCCTATGTTGTAAATAAGCAGTTAATGATGAACTTCCTATACTGGCGGTGAAACGTTGCTAATGTAAATCACCAATGGATGTATGTTGATTTATTTGTTATGTAAGCTAATAAATAGCTTACAATAAGGTGCATCCTTATAAGTTTCATTGTTAACGCGTCGAAAATATGTAATTGTCTGCTGCGATAGTATTGCGAAATGGTAAAAATTGTTGAAAAAAGTATTGCTAGAACATCCCCAGAATGCTCCAAAAATAGAAGATTCAAAAGCGAGAGCAAAGTTTCTACAATTCAGTTCACGAGGAAAACCTAAAAGTTATTTTGATATTTTCCATAAATAAAAATGAATCTCCAGTTGCTTAATCGCGATCTTTAAAGTAATTTCTCTATTGCTTGCTTACATTGCAAAAGCTGCTTTTTGTAAAACAATCAATTTTTCGTTTTTATCGACAGTTGGAGTTACAAGCCATGCATTTTGTTTTCTACGTTTCTACTCTAACTTAGTTTTACTTACAAAAGCAAATCACCAGATCCAATTGTTGTTTATGCGATGTGTTCTCGGAAGGCGCAGTATTGCTATAAACAAACATATATCAGTGCCGTGGTGTAATCTAAAATTTTATAGCTGTATGCTTTTCTCCTAGAATAATATACTGAGAATTTCTCTAGTGCGGTTGGAGCTCGCTTTTACGATGGCGTCCTTTATCTATGTATTGCATCACATACGCACCTAAATGGATCGTTAAATAGGGAGAGTTTGATTCAATGTGACTCATGTCATTAATTCTTTTGAATGTCGCCCAGCTAAACTAGCTCGACTGGAAGTCTTGGAGGACGAATAGCAATTATTTTTTTATTGAAGTTTAGATCGACGTACATAGCACGCACGTTACTTTTTACACATAGCAGCTGTTTACTAGACTCTATCGATTTACTAAATTGCGTAGCTGTATGATGGTGTTGTTACAATTTATTTTAATGCAACGTTTCTGTAATGGCAGGTCCGGACTAAAGCCAGAATATGTTGAAAATTCCCATTAAAATTGCAATTGATGTGGTTTAGAGAACGCGTGTAGAATATTTACGGGTTCATAATTCGTACAACCAATAGGAAATTCAGTCAATTTGATCTTGAAATACGAGTATTCAGAAGATGAAATTATTTTATCAGTTAGAATCCGCACTGAGAAAAATGAAAATGTTATTGCAACATTTTCGTAGTGCTATACTTATGCATTGATATAACCCTTAAATGGTGAAACTATTGCAAAACACATGGTTAAAATAAGCAACTTTTTGTTAAAGTGTCAGTATTCAAACCAACGAGATTCTAACATTTTTTTGGGTGATCTAAAATTATATAATTTTTTTTTTATGGTGGAAAGTCGTTTGCTTGCTATGATTTATAACCTAAATAATTGCAAAATAAAAAAGAATGAGATAAATGTACTGGATATGTAGATATATCTAGAAATCGATTATCTGATATTGTGAGTGAGGACCAAAAGTAGTATGAACTCACACGCGACCAAACTGGGAAGAACTAAATCATTATTAATGTCAAGTGAGCATATCATATTAAGTTCATACATTTGTTTATATAGGCACTGGTTTCATTATTTATTAATTTATCCAATAAGAAGTCTAATCTAGATACACTCGAGTCTTGAAAATATTCTTTATGGTCGAGTGCGGATTGCTATCTACTGGAGTTCTCGATAACTAATACCTCGAGTCGAATCCGTATGGAGTCAATGCTATATATAACTTAACCCAACCCCACATTCGATTCCAAACTTGAGTCTAGATTCCGAGATCGTCAACTTGAGTTCAAATATCCGTGTTTTAATACTGTAACGTTTTCAGAGTTTAAATTACTAGCACAGGCGATGTATTAAATGAAAATTATTTATTTTTACAGTAATTCCAATAAACACAAGAAAATAGCACTGATATAATCACTCGTAATAAATGAGTAGAGCACCACTAAAAACACTTAATAACTAAATTCAGATTATGTATCTTCATTGTATATTTCCACCTACGATTATTACTTCTTCGCTTTCCTAATTTTCATCTTTGGGCTTGTTTATATTTCGCGCCTTTGGTTCTAGACCAGTCGACAGCTTTTCAGACTGTTCTAGTACAAAGAACATACTTTGTGCTTTTTAATTTATTTCTATACGACATTTCCTACACTTTTTATACACTTTTATATTAATAATATAATAATTATCTATTCGCACTAGAAACTTCAAGTTGTTTGACTTTTCAAGATGATCTCCGTGTTGTACAGGTTGGCGCATTTTGGAAATTTAATTCACACAGGCGTACTTAGCTAGCAATACGTTTGAATCAGTTTGGTGTTTCCATCAGGTAATAGTTTCATTATTTTTGGAAATCATAATGTGTGTGAAAGATTTAATATTTTAAAACAAAATGCTGCGAAGACATATCTCAAATTTGTAGGGAAGGAATATATCTTATGGCATAAGCATAGAACATATTTCCTTTTTCATCTCACGGATTCAATTAAAATGAAATAATACGTCTATAAACACTACTATAATAACTGGAACACTAATAAAATACTTAAAAAATTAATTCACTTTAGTACTACCTATTTTATATTCACGATTTATTTTCACTGTTTGTTTGCACAGTTTACTTTGGCTTTATATGGCTCTCATTTCTTGACTTTCGCAATACAACTCTCCCATAGGACTCTTCCAATGAAAACTGATCTGTCCTCGTTCGCGGGCGTGTTTATATTTCGCGCCTATGGTTCTAGAGCGGTCGACATCTTTCCAAAGTGTTCTACTACAGCCAAAGAAAAAATATTATTTTATGGTATAACCTTACCATTTTATTTTGACATATCGCAGAACTACGAGTCCCAAATCCGAATATTAGATTCAGGCATATTCGAATACCAGATTCGAGTCTACGTACTCGACTGCGGACTCGGTTCTTTAGCCTACCGAGTACGAGTTACTCGAATCTCAAGATTACGGACTGAAAACACATATTCGTAAACTATCCTGCACGATAAATGGATCACTATACTGTAGTATACTAAGTGGTATGTTCGATTGATCCAGGGACGTAAACTCCTACCACTTCCAAATTTAATTGTGTATGAGAGTACTTCCTAATTGTAATCATTTATTCATTTACTATAAGACTGTAGGAATCTGTAATTGTTATCTAGAAGACGTCGATTAAGAATGTATTGGGCAACCGTCCTGATGCTGAAGCTAACTTTTATTAATATTACCCATACAGCAGAAATAATATTATCTTCAAGTATTTCTAAATATTTATTGTCGTGTAAATTACGTCAATACAAAGCCTCGGTCATCTGATTTCCATTAATACCTGCCCATACGTTTATTTTCTGGAGATACTTCATTCGTGCTGGTATTTTAAAATGTAGATACGTGAAAAATACCGGTCATTGCTAGTAGATAGTTGGCTCCACTTAATTCCATGAATTGTATATACACCAATGAAATGCGAAGAGGGAAAATACCGACAGCACCAAAATTGCCACATAAATAAGGGAACTGAAATCTAAATACGCTCATGATTGAGTATGCGCGGACTCCAAAAAATATGTTTACATTTAATTCTCCACCAATAATACTGTTTCTATTGCAGTTACACTTCTCACAGATATTGAAACTTTCTCCCTCGATCGATGAAAATTTCGATATAAACATAGATAATAGTTACTATAGATAGGTATGTTGCATATACTGTTTTGAGGCAGTAATGAGCCATCTGTAGGTGTGTTATCAAAAGCTTATTAAAAATCGCGCGCTTATTTAAACGGTATACTAAAGCATGCTGCTAGTTAAAAAATTTAATGATCAGGCAGGAAGTCTATGTTGAGCGCAGTTTCCCATGCTATATGAGAAATTGCACTCAATATAGACTCCCTGGTGATGATGGCGAATATCATATACACTATCGTGAAAAGTTGTTTTCTGTATACTTTCAAGTCTACTAACCATGTGTTAATGGCCGTTTGCATCGACACGTTAAGCTTGGTTTAATTTTAAGTGACACTTTAGATTATGATTTATGACGTTCACTATATGTATGAGACATGAACTATCACCTTCAAAGTACCGCTTAAAATTAAACCAGGCTTAACATGGCGGTGCAAATGGGGCTAAGACAAATGACAATAGACGCCACCGACAATACACACGTTAAATATTGGGCAACCGTCGGTAAGAATGGTCTTCTTGCTTATCCACGACACACATGTCATGTGTCATTTGCCATCTATTGGTGTGTTATCGAAATAAAAATACATATCAATAGCTGCTATTAAACATAACCCACCCATGGATATAAAGATGTTCAAGCTAAAGCTGGAACAAGCCAAGAAGTCCGTTAGCTCTCGCATAGTAGTAGTATAGTATAGTAGTAATCTCTGTTCTAATAATCGAAAACCATACATACCAAGTCAAAGCTTTTTTATGTCTTTTAGTATATATTGCTCTTTCATTATAACACAATTGCATTTGAATGAAAATATTCAAATGAGGGTTCGTTACCTTGCACTGGAAATATCCCCTTGTTTGGAGACCTACTACTCCGTAAAAGGAACAATTAGATTAAACCAAACGGAAATAACACGTAATCATTCGCTACAAAGAAAACATTTCAAAAATTTAATTTAAAATGGTTGAAATAAATATGCGGGTACTAATATTTATTTCAACTGTTAAGATAATACTCGGAAATGTGTAAAGTAACTTACCTTTTTTTCTCCAAATAGATAATACCAATTTTTTCCAATAAGTTTCCTCTTCGAATGTATTCAAACATATTCAATTTAAACTTTGATAATTATACCTACCACAAAGAAGAAGCAATGCAAAAATAAATAAATAAACATAAAAAATGGTACTAAATATTTTTACGAGTTAAATCAACAGTAAAATGCTAACAATTTCCTTCATGTTAGGTTAACTTTTAGATTGGATTGCTCGTGTTTAAAACCCATACCACCTATAGTGTTAACAGCAAAACAATTAATTATAGCTTTTTTTTTCTTTCAGTACAGAGAATTTTGTTCATCTTTTCACCAGTGCTTATATAAATATATTTGCACGTATGCGTTTAAACATTACAATCTTACGTGGAAATGGCGGCTTAAAATAGTTTTACATGTAGATACATTGATTTTATGCGGTAAATCTATATAGAAACAGGTTTCGCGTACTCACGTTAGAGTTTCAATTACGTACTTCAGTATTGATTTTTAGTTTCTATTTGGTTAGACGTTTCATGCAAATATATCGAAGGTAGATATTGCATTTAACATATACAACATTTAATTTTTGAGATAGAGATGAGCTTATAATGTTGATCGCTCTATGTTGCAAGCAATAATGTAATATTTTGTTGTTTAAAGTAGAGTGCATTTGCAAGGAATTGAATGTTATCCATCGATGTTCATTTTAACTGTGGAATAGTTACTTATGGCTTCTACGTGTGTTCTTCTGCCCATAAAAAGCTAAAAATATGTAGTTGAATTTTGAGAGAGCAGAAATTCAATTTTTATCATTTGAGTAATCAATCACACAAAGCATTTTTATTCATTTTAACTTTTTTTGACAGCATTTAATGTTGCATGTCATTCCATTTCGTATCGGTTCCTTTTCAAGTTTTGGAGGAAAGCAAGTAATGAGTTTCGTTAAGTTATTAAGATATTTCTGAGTTGTCATATACACGAAAAGTGTCTCAAAGCAGAAATCAATAATTAATATTTAAGTATATAACGTTTGAAAAAAAGTTGAAGATGTGTGAATAATATTGATTTGCTGTCTTTAGGTATTTTTACATTTGCAATTTTTTTTCTGGTTATTATATTAACTAAGCATTTTTTTTTTAAATATATCCACTAATGTCTGATGCACAGCGAAGAGAGTTGATGTGAACAATATAAAAAAGAATAATAAAGATAATGTACTTCAAATACTTATAAGGTTTATGGTGTTGCATAGAGTCTTAAAGGTTAGTACGATGACGCAACCGTATTTTAGACAAAAGTTTGTACATCCTATCTTAAGGTGTCGCTAAAAAGTTATAAGCAATAAGAGCACCGTTCAGGTTTTGGCAAAAAAAATGTATGAGTACTTAATTGTTGATAGGCTCTTTGTTCGTAAAGGCGTACGGGTTACTTATGCAATAGGATGTAAAATAATAATTTCATCGTTACGTCCATATATTTCCGATGCACGTGTTTTTCGATCGAAGAAGTGTGTTTACCTCATTCTTGTCGCTCCAGTCGGTCAGTTTCTGCACGCTTGTTCGCAATGAATTATCGGCTATTTCTACGCGCTATAACGGTAGATATACGTAATATATACAATGAGCATATGAAACTGTTTTGCACCGTAGGACTAGGAATTGTATATGTTGATATGCACTCTTTATAAATACTCTTCGTATCCCGACCACGCTTTGGGGCCTGAATAACGCTTTTCACTAGTTACAAGGTTTGACATTTGTTGGATTTGACCATGTCAACTTTACCAACGACTTGCATTATTTCTGATGGGTGTTTTTGTATTGAATATTTCCTTGCTATTGTCAAATATCACGCCTGTTACTTAGAATTACTTCTATACTTTGACAAAATATGCTGAACTTGTCCGTAGGAATTGGACAAGTTTCGGTAGCTGATAGGGGAAATGGGATGTAGCATGCATTTACCAAATTTGATGATGGTGGGACAATGACATTAATACGAATTCTTTCTTTTCAATTTGGGTGATCAATGAATGAGAGTGCTCACCTCTCATAACAGCTTATAAGAAGCTCCAGGAAAGCAGGATAAAGAGATTAACAAATCAAAGAAAACAGGCAACGCACAGGACATAGTGAACGGGGAAACGAAGAAGAGTGTGGAGATACTAAAAGGACGAAAAGACAAAGGAAGTTCTTTGCTAAAGATAAACTTGAAAACTTGGGAATATGTTTCAAGAACTAGAAGAAAAGTATTACCTGATTTTTAAGATTTGGCTTTTGGTGACTGGGCAGTAATATAATTTTGGGGAAAGAAAAATTGACCGTCATAAATAAATATGCATTTTTTCTGTATGCTGAAATTCAGAAAAAAGCTAATTATTTATTTATTTTCGGCCTTTAATGAACAAAATTATCACCCCTACAGATTGGAATTAACGCACATATTTGCTGTTTAAGCATTTACATATGCTGATCGTAAAGCGCAAATTTTGGAACTAAACTTAGGGCTAGATAATAAAAAACAATAAGTATAAAGTAATGCACCGAGTATTTTCTCTCAATAATTCATTTTGAGAAGGTCTTACTAATGAGCAGTTTCAATCCATTTATTCTGCACAAGATGTCGACGAAAAGTATGGGAGCTTCATTATTATTCTTAAATTGTATTTTAAACAAGTCAAATAACTCAACATTGAATACACCTAAAATTTTGTCACATAAAAAATAGAATTACTGCTTTTGAAACTTTGTCAATATGTTTACCAGAATGCAAAACTTGCTTGAAACATTTAAAACAAGTAACTTTCTCATAAAAACACAAAAAAGAAAAAAATATGAAAAAATATTATTATCCCAAAATAAATCAAAAACGATGGGGCGGCAAATTGTACCATTGGTAGGAATAAAAATAAATGTATTTCTTCAAAAAAATCTTAAAAGTTTAGCAAATTCGTTTAATAATTTCTTTTCAAATGCTGCTCTTAGCTTTCTCCTAAAATTAGTCATAATTCACATACTTTTTTTTTTATTAAACCAGTGGTAGCGTCGAATATGAAGGAAAGCATTCTAAGATTAACAAATTAACAGTTTTGGAATCGATGAAATCCCTCTCAACATCATTGAACGCTGTTGTGATATAATATGTGAACCTTTGTGTAACATTGTAAATGAATCACTGTGTTCGGGATTTTTCCCCACTGCGTTAAAGTACGCTATCGTTAGACTTTCATTAAAGAGAGGTGATTTTAGGTGAGGTATTTCTTATGAGTGGTTTGAGTCGTCGTACGTATGTGGTAGACGGCAAAGAGTAAAATTAAATGCACCTCAAGGAAAGATCTACTCGGAGTGAACGGATACTCTTATAGGTATACTACAAGAAGTGTCTTAGAACCTTTATTATTCTTAATATTCGTAAATGATATCTGTGTAATGCTGTTTCCAACCACGAAATAGTGAATTTTGCAGATGTTACGAATTTATTGTTCTGGGGTAGTGATTTTATAACTTCAAGAATCTGGTTCTTTACTGTACAGTAATATCCTTCAGTGGTTTAAAAATAATGAACTGATAGTAAATACAAGTAAAACTAAAGCTTTTCTTTATAAATTAAGCAATACTATTGAACACCGAATAAAATATCACTTTCTTTAGATAATATTTCACTGTATAGTATTGCAAAGTTCTGGGTATCATCACTATTGATGATAAGATGGGATAGAATAACCGTATTGATAACCTTTGTGGAAGGCTTAAAAATGCATGCTACGCACTAAGAATATTAAGTTCAGTGACAAATCGGCAGACTCTGATAATGGTATACCAGCCTACGTGATATAGGCTGTGAGGTACGGCATTGCAATATGGGGTTCCTCTCCCCATATGCAGAAGATCTTTGTTCAAAAGAGAGCGGTACGGACAATTTTCAAAAACGAAAACCTATTAACAGTGTACGGAATATATTATACAGGAGTGTTTAATTTTAATTTTTAAAAATAAACAACTTTTTGAAAAGGACAAAAAAAGGCATGAATATAAAATAAGATTTCGAACTTATTACTATATACCATCACACAGATCAGCAAAACAAAAGAGAAAGGTGTAGCCTGTAATTGTAATAAATTTTTTAATGCTGTTCCATAAGAAATAAAAACCGATGCAATATTCGCATCCTTCAAAAAAAAGTTCATAGGCTTATTTGTAATTTAGAACCTTATTCGGTGGATGATTTTCTTCATCACAAACTACCTGCAATAATCCGTTTTAGTTAATATTGTCTAGTTGGCATACTATGCCTTTATAGTTTCTTTATATTTACTTTTACGTATTGCCTCAACTTAGCTTATGTTAACTATGAATATAAAAGAAATAAAAAAAAACATTGTTTAAAAATTTTTGAAAGTATGATCTTACAGGAACCCGAAGCTATTCTTATTAAACTTTAAAATATCGGAATCTAAATGCTAAATCGCAGTCTCCAGACTTTCTGACAACTCCGTGGTAGGAAAGTTGTAGGAGAAAGAAAAACGGCAATTTGAGCTACAATTATATTATAACTAAATATATTGTTTTTTTCTCTAATAATAATGACGAAAAAGAAAAAATATATAATTGTTGCTTAAATTGGTGTCTCTTTTTGTTCTCGACTTAATTATAACTATAGCGTTTCATAAGTGAACAACTCTTTAACTTCTTTTTGTTGTTAGTGACAGTGAAGTTTCGGAACGGGTTATTATAAATTGCTAGTTGATAAATTCTCGGAGGGCATTACTTACTAGGAAGGCATTAATTTTCATGAATCTTGGAGATTAGGAAATCTGTCGGGAATAATTTACGTGTCTGAACCGAATTTGAGTTACTAAGGTACAAGGGGTAATAAAAGAAAAAATAGAGCATCGTTGTATTTCCACCCAACCAAAGCCGTGGCTCTTAGCGGAAAAGCGAGATGATTATTTTGTTAGCAAGCATAGAAATAATGCATTGGTAGTATTGATACTATATCTGAGCACAAAATAATTTTTCCTAATTTAATGCATAGTTGTAGAAGGCTGTCGATATGGAACATTTTCTTATTATTAATTAACGAGAATAGACTAATTAATGCCTGATGGGGCTTTCGTTTTATATTGCTAGTATTTTTTAGAAACACTTTTTGGAAATTATATCATAAATTTTTGCATTTTTGTACTTGCATATGTATATTGCATCTACTTACCATAACACGCATAAAAGCATGCTATTCCTTATTTTTAACTTGCAAAGAAACGCAAAAGTTTGCGGTCGGGACTTACGTTTCCGTCCTCCAAGTGTTTCCATATCACGATTACGTGGCGAAGTCAATCGATACGGAAATATTCGTTACACAGTGTGTTATTATGTTCCCAATATCACGCGGTCTTGTTTGTAGATATCAGTGGAAACAGAATTTTTATTACGCAGATAGAAAAAAACAACATCGCTATAAACTTTGCGAGGATTCGATTGAAAATCAAGTATTATTCCTGATTAATTTAAACTTGTTTTGTGAATACTACCACCCTAGAAACTCCTAATAAAGTGCGCAATATTATTTTACGTGCATCTATTTTGTAAATATTTTTGTTTAATTCTGACAAACATGAATTCTGATTTGCTCTATGCCAGTTATAATTTTTATAATTATACTTTTTTTTTGAATAAATAAAATAAATATGTAGGTCTAGATATCGTAGCAAAATATAAAAAAAAAAACCACTGTTTTCAGTAGTCCTTTTTTTTTTCATAAATAACTTGTTTTCTATCTACCTATAATGTATATAAAAGTCGCAGTGTCTGTGAGGAAGTTTGATTTTGCGCAAGTCCATGTCATGAATATTAATTTATTATTGCCATTGTATTAGGGAAGCCATTTTCAGTTTATGCTTTTATACATTAACGTCTTACTGTAATACCTGATATTATTACGTTGTTTACATTGCTTTTATAATACAGGGTGTTAATAAAATAACACAATATACGTAACCTCCTTATTTTTTTGAAAAACACTGAACATTTGATAAAAGGCTTTGGTTGATAAAAAAAAATATATTTTTTATTCATTTCCTGTTTTCTAGTTATGACTTTATTTGTTTTTTTTAATTGCAATGGCATTTTTCCAGTAATTGTGGCTTCATTGTAGGCCACTTTTCTACCGTATACAAGATATAGGGTATTTAAAAGAAATGTATAAAACAAAAAAGCATAAAGTGCAAGTAATAACATTCCGTTAAAAATTTAGCATTGACTGGTTAGATTGTTGGTCTTGGCGTTGATATTTCCTGTCTCTTTTTCAACTTTTTGTTTTATTTATTGATTTATAAAATCGATATAATTAGGTTTTTTTAACTAAAAACCATGAGCGAATAATTACGCAAAGGGATCCAGTAGACCTAGATCACCTGAATGAGATGGTGTTCCCAACACAAAAATTTGTTTCAATAGGATACAAACCCTGCTACTTCTTGTATGAATACTGGAACATTTTTTCCCAATACTGCCAGATCCAGCACTTCATCTAGACCTACTAGGTTTAATAAATAATGATTTCCAATATTCCAAAATAGAAAGAAAAATGTTCGAAAATAAGTAATCAATTCCTTCAAAATGCTTGCACAGCTGTCGCTGATTCAAAACACTCTAAATTTTGTAAAATGAGCAGATGACCTACAGTGTTATGGTACTCGAAAATGAGTAGAGAGTTTATTCCTCTTGGGAAAAATTGCTTTCCTTTTACTACCTTCTCTTTTTGAATACATTTTATGGGAATACGGTGCGTATGTCAAATGACAACGCGTTTCACAAACGCGTCCTGTTTAATTATACTAAACTTGGAACAAATTATTGCATAAGAGATGTTAGGAAATATGTATCATACATATTTATCGCACACGTGTCGAATCAACTAAAATACTTTACTAATATGGCTCATGAGTATTTGAGTACCCAGAATTATAAATTAGAGAAATTTAACAGGAGTTTGAAAATATAGAAATGAAAAAAAAAAGACTTTTTACTGATTACATTTGATTGGATAACTACAGTGTATTATTCTAACTATACTTTTTGCCTTTAATTATATTTATACTCCTATTTGGCTGCTTTTTGTAACTCCACGTCTAGTTGTACACTCAAATTCAAAATTCATGTCTCCCTAAAATATGTTGTCCATTAAGCGCTTAAGTTTTCGTAGAGTTCAGCTGTGCTCAACTGACAGGTGTTTAATGATGGAGGAAAATACAAAAAAGAAATGGATACCAATAATTCTAACACGCGAATAATCAAACATAAACCGAGAACTGCTTGCTATTACGGCAGAGTAAGAAAGTACCAAATTGGTTGCTGCATAGGGAATATTAAAAGCGACTAAAGATACTTTTTGATAACAATGTAGCATATCTTAGAAAAATATATTGAAGGTTCTTGTACGCAAAACTGTATAGGAAATTTTAAAAATATGTTTCTGCAAACACTGTTTATAAAATATTAAAATATCGTCATTCGTAGCACTGGGTACGAAATAAACTAAAACTTATTATATAAAAAACAAAATATCATTACTTTTGCTTACTTTAACTCACAAATAAGTATGAGCCGACAAACTAAAGATTGCCTTAAATCAGACAAAATTCCGTACTTGACATCTATTACGCGACATACTCACTCCGTCAATGATTAAACAAACAGGTGAATAAACATTTCGAAATGTAGGTGAATTATAGAGAACCAAGAATATGAATATAATTTCAAATCTATAATCAAGGATTAGCAAAAATAAAAGTCTTAAAGTAATATTGAAATCAGCAAAACCGTAATTAAAAATATAGTAGTGAGGAACCACATTAAAATGTATCCGATAGTGAAAACACACTGGAGTAAACTATTGGTACTATAACTCAATCACAATAAAGTGATATGTCAGGTATTATTTTCTCCACTTTAACTCCATTTTAATTTTTTTAACTGACTAGAGACAAATCAAAAGGGGAAATAAGATGGGAGTGGTTTTAGCCATGTATAGATAAATAAAATAACACAGGTATCAGATCCAAAAAAAATTGAAAGCCAAAAATAAAATATTTGAGTATGAGTATTCGTTTTCTGGAACCTTCAATTACAAAAAATCAATTCATCAATCCAAAGTACGGTTGGAGAATAAGTTTTCCTAAAGATGCGAGTCTTATAATTAGTCTCTGAAACGTTAAAAACAGCAGTTATCTGCCAATTTAACAAAAATGGGTTTCTGGAATAGCAAATAGTGACGTCCTGGCAAATATTTATGCTTGCAAGCTATCTGCACCTGGGTTCTAGGGTTACTTGTAAGATACCGCAAAATTTTGAATTACTATGACGCTGAACACGCTTTAACTCTTGAAAACACTTGAAATGCTGTTGCATTTACTTTCATGCTAATTATTTAGGGAAAGGGTGAGGCAAAACAGATGCTGCTGTGTACTGGCTGGTAGATAACATCTCTTCCTGAGCCGCTGTGAAATGATTAGCTTTTGTTTGCGCATTCGGTAAGCCAACTGCTACCCATGGATTCAACATAAAAAAAAATTAATGAAAAAAAAATTAAAAAAATGCTCTGTTTATTACTTGCTTTATCTAGTGCATGACATATTCCCAATTTGTCCTTGTCTGCGTCTCTTTTCGACGAAAACATGGCTATGTTGAAGAAAAACGACAAGCAGGATCAAATCGTGTACCAAAGAATGGAACAAAACCTGGTAGTTTCCTAAAAAATGTAATCCTCACAGAGTGGATGCAATACCACCTGAGCTTTTCTCTCTCCTGATTCTTCCTGTCAATATCAGCGCGTCATCAATTTCAAGAAGCAGAATATCTTTGTTCAAGATTTTCTCCCATATACTAAAGTCACAAAGAAAACGTGAAAAAATAAAACCTGAACATGAGTGAAAACGGAAGTTTTGACTTCAACTCCTCATAAAAACGCCTAGAACCAAACAACTTTTGAAGGCAAAGAAAGTTCAATGAGTAAAGTGGAAGACACGAGTAATAGGACAAAAGCACAACAAGAAACGCAAACAAAAGAGAAACGCCAAGGGTTAATCACATCATCTGCATTTGAGGAATCTGATTGATCACCATCAACATCTGGTGAAGAAGACGATAACGGTGGTAGATAGAAGAAATATATTTTTTATGTAGGCTTATTAATTTCGGTTTCAGATTTAATTAAATGTAAAATGAGAACGAGAAAGAATTGTGTTATTTAAGTTATTTTATATTATATCAATTCGAGTATACATCAGCCAGACCTTTAATAAGACAGGAATGTAAATATATGTGAAAATCTAAGCAAGATATCAATATTACTAATCCATGAAAGCAAATTCCTGAGGAATTTTATTGCTTTTTATTTATCAATTATTGTAATTAATCTGGAATCTATATTATACAATATGTGTATTGATTGTCGTTGCAATACAATAAAAATTCTAAATGAACTCACAGATTTGCAGATACGACTGTCATTTGTGCTGATGGAATTACGCTAAACTTGGTAAAGAACTCGACCGTTCCTTTTAGAATTTCTAAAGATACCCTTGCATACACGGGCCATTTATCATTAGCAAACCAAAGATGCTGCAGAATACAAGGAGATTGATATCTTTTCTCCTGCTTCCTCAAACTGGCATCTTTCAGGAATTTATTCCATTTGCTTCAGTTTTCTTTTATGTACATGTTGACAAAAGATTTTTCATTTCAATTCGATCATGGATATCGTTTTTTTTTGCAATTTTCACGTTTCTTTTTCATCATCATCATCATTTATTTTCGCCTAATTTTCAATGATTGTTTTGCGTCAGATTCTTTTGTTAGTCATCACTATTGCATTTTGGTAAAAAAGAAAAATAATCTATTATATAGGTAAAGGTTATCTTTTTATATAATATTTAAAATATTAGCAAATAACTAAAGTAGATAAAAATATTGCGATGCTATTTTTTATGGCAATTTCGTTTCCGGTGAGACACTGCTGTTTACTGGACTTTTATTACTTTTACAGTTAATTGATCGACTTTTAACATCAGAAGTCGATCAGTTGATTTGTTATTGCTGAATTTGTATGAGCAACGAAATACAAAATTTTACTATAGTGCATTCGAATCCGGTTGAGAGCACACAGCTTATAAAAGACTTATGCGACATTACTTGCACTGTCAACTTAAACCCGGAAGACCTATGGGAACTGTGCAAAAGTAGCACGGCTATCTTATTGCATTCACCAGTTCATAAATCAGCATAATACCGCAATGTAGAAATGGAATTCTAGCCAAGTTGGTGAATATCTATTTGACGAAAAGTAACTCTTTTATGCAACTTAACAATGTGTTCTCTCCTTCATACAAATTAAATTATATCATGGGTATAAAACTAAAAACATAATGTAAAGTCCCGCCATCTGCCTTTCACTCATACCCTAAGTAAAATGCATTCATGTTACTGGGAAAAAAAAATATTTTATATTGGTTAAAATCATTTCTGTTTGAGATAGTTATTTCAATTTTATTGATGTACCACTAATTATAAATAAATTAATGCACATTTTAATGGTAATTATTTCCGGGTTTTGCCGTCTCAATATCTTGAATTCTCAATCATCTACATATATGCCGCCCTGGATCGTGTTTTTGAAGGTACACTGGAATGCAAGGAAAAAGTGAAAATATCGACCTGCGAAGACCCAAAAATAGTTACGATTATAATAGACGATCGTTTAAATTACTATTTGATACATATTTATTTTATTCCCTTGATTTTATAGACTATATACATAATTTATTAGTATATTGAGAACATAACAGTGTTTCATGCTTCGCTATTTGCGATTTCTTTCTACATGTTTGCTACAAAGATTATTTCATTGCGTACAAAATATCCGATTGCACAATTTAACACATGGGAATGAATCAGAATGTAAATAATATAATCTCATTGGTATTATCTGTGTTTTGACGGTAATTTGCGTTTACTTACTCCTATTTGGACATTACCCGTTTTTATCAATATTATAGTATGTGTGTATCAGCACCAAGCTGTCTTATTCATTTAGGATTTGATTAATTTGATTAAATTTAATTTAAACATGCAAACAATGCAGTTCATTTAATTTAAAAATATAATTTTAAGTGTAGTAGATATCTTTTTTTTCTTTTTAATTCTATTTCTACCTCTTTATAATTACGTATTTGAAGAAACCTGTACTTATTACGTTAAAGTAAGATTGCAGAAAGTTATGGTTTTCCTGTTTACATAATGTGTGTGTATTTCAAATATATTCCGAAGGTTAAGGTCAAATATTGACGCTAGGTTATTAACACTTGTTCCTTTCATATAAGTATATGAAGTATCACTAATTTTACATGTGACTTCTAATTTATTCTTCGGTAAGACGCTTGTTTGTATATGTGAAATAACTAATAGCGCAATGACCTGCACTAACTACCTGTCATTGGCATCATAATAGCAAAATGTTGTTGAATTATAAATATAAATTCATTCTATTAATAAATTATTAAATTTCCGAAATATTACGTTAGTGAACTGCTGTGGTATAGCTTATTCATGCTTTGCTAAAAGGTTAATTACCTACTCTGTGAAAATTAGGTATCTACAATATGAATCGATTGTAGATAGAGTTGTTTTTAAAATGAAGTAAATCCTATAGTATTGAGAAATAATCTAAGATTTTTCTTTATATAGATAAATTCAACTTACATTTATATGTGCATATCTTATTTCTATACGTGGAATCAAATGAAAGCTAAAATAAATGGCGATGTATGTTGTTTTCGCTTTCATTCATCATTTTCTTTTTTTTTACCATGCTCTGCTTAACAAGTGTAAGTATTTTGTTGTACCCATGCGCTAGAAGTGTTCTGAAGAATATTTTTTTCTTTGCATTTTTCTAATTTGGTTACCTTTCTTTTATTCGCTTAAACCACATTATGTCTTATAATACATTAACTAATTTATAAAGCTTAACTGTAACATCTACACTACGTCAAGATTGTATTGCTAAATTAATTCAAGGTGAAGAATTTAAGGTTTTAATACGGTTTGATTCTAACTTTCTGAAGTTTTTACTTTTCAATTAAATATCTATCATTTATCAAATTATTTTAATGTTAATTTATGTTATTGCCTATAAATAAATAAAGAAACGCTCAAGGTACAGGTTTTACATATTCGTATTTAACGTTAGTTGCATATTTCATCCATTTGGTACCGTTTGTAGTACCCCCCACGTAAATGATGCAGACGTAAGCAACCTATTTTTCTTCGAAAGTACACGGAATTGCAGCTTTGTTACTAGTTCTGTAGCTGTTTAACGATAATTCTGTTTTGCAGTTATAATTTGCAAGATTTCATTTTTAATTAAATTTTGTTTATCACGGTTTATTTGTAAAATGATCGTTATGTTCAGATCGAATGTTTGAATGAAAAGTAAATATGCGTGCTGGGAAAAAATGTATAGTGCTCGCTAGTGATATCAAGTATACTTGGTAATATTCTTAACATTTGAATCCATTATGGTTACCATACAATCATTACATGAGCACTCGTTTGCTTGAATACGCGTTAGTGATTCATAAATATTATAGAAGACATATACAGTAATCCCTTCATTTACGTGGATAATTGGTTTCATGAAAATAGGGCGTAAATGGAATCATGGAAAGCACGACAGTGATATAAACCTAAATGTTTAAATACATACACCTACTTTTTACTAAACCTAACAAGTTTGTATTTCTTCAGTTCTTCAAGTTCAGTTTACGCTGTTTTCTTTTTTGTAATTTTACCTAATGTAGCAATGGTAGCGGAATCAAAAACAAACCGCCATCTGGCGTTCAGTAGAATATTTAAAATGATTTTTTTTTCATCCGTGTTAAAGTGAATTCGCGTAAATGGATATTTGCAACTATTTGTTTGCGCTCATGGAACGACTTTTGTTATATCCCAGCATTCGCCAAAGAATATGGGAAAACTTTACTCTGGTAGCATGAACTAGGAAGCAGCCCCAGGCCTTGTTACTGAGAGCCAGCAGATTTTGTTATTCTTCTGGTTTTGAAAAAGGCTGCCTCCATGTCCTCTCAGTTCCGATAGCTGTGCAGTTTCCAGGTAGCTCCTCGGTTCTTCGCACATCGTGGAGTTGTCTCTTCCAGCAGCAGAAAGTGAGCTAACGCAATGAACCGAAAACAAATAAAACAACAACAGGACCTATTCTAATATTTAATAATAACTTAATCCTAATTGCTCTGAGTAACTACTAACTGTATAAACATCACGCTGTAACCTAGCTAATTCTTTAGCAATTCTAGCCTGGGAGTACATTAAAACTACTTTGCAGCGTTTAGCTTAGTTGGTTCTTTCCCGACTAGAAGTGATCTTATCTGATGACTTATGTAATCAATGACGAAATGATGGAATGATATTCAAAGGAGTTATAAAATCACATAAGCACGAAAGTTTAGGATAACACGTATTGTTCGATGCATCGAAAGCAGAAATCTCCAACAATTTATTTATTATTAACCAAGCATTTGTTTGATTGTTCCACGCTTATAGCGTCAAAAAAGATTAGAAATCGTTAAGTGGTGGTACATCTACACACTAGGAGAAATGTAAAATTTATTAGGTATGGATATTAGATGAAAAGAAATAGATCATTTAGGAACTCTAAAGTAAATTAAAGACACCAATCAGCAAATTGGTGAATCCGGGAAGAAAGCTGATCATGACGATTGAATATATATATTGATAGAGCGTATCTGCTTCCTTTCACTCTTATGATTTCGTAAATACAATTCACGATTTCAAAATTGGAAATGTTAGTTGATCGTTTAACTATCGGAAGCTTACTACGTAAACCATCTTCTTTTAGATAGTAGCAGTGAGATTGGTTTCACCAGCAGATGCTAGCCAATTGCTATTTATCGTAAGAATTTCCATTAAGAAAGGAGTTTTGACTTTAAAAATCTTATTATTAGTATACTTAGAAAAAGCACTCCTTTGTTTGAGGTTGCATACAATCCTAAAACATTTTCTCCTCAAATATGTGAATAAATCAAATTTAAAACAATAAACCCAGCAATGCAGTAAAGCAGTGTATTGAAACAAGTACTTAACCTGTTATACATGTGTGCTACTGTAATTGGAGACAACATCAAATGTGAAGTATTTGCTGATAATACCGCAGCATTAGCAATATTTATACCATAAAATAATCTGGCAAACTCCGTAAGCAAATCGATAACTTTAGGGCATGGACCAGACGGTGGTATATAAAATTAAATTGAAATAAACCTTCATGTCAAACCTATAAACAGGATCTTATAGAATTGAACAAAAATACAAATAAACAGCTACATATTTTAAAGACCTTAGGGCCGGTTTCATAATAAACGTCACTTTGGCACTTTAACTAAAGTCTGTGTTTTATTTATGGAAACTTTAATTTAAAGTAAAGCTTTAAAGTGACATTATGAAACTCAGTGTATTGGAGTGTTTGGAAGAAATCTTCAGCTGTCTATAATTGGTCTGCCATTGTAAGTTAGGTATGGATATATGGACTTGTTGTTACTGTAAAGTAATTACAATTAAGTATCTTCATATATTTTAGAAATGAATGATAAAGAATGCTTTTTAGTGTGATTGGCATAAAGATTTCCATTAGAAATTCTACAAAAGGGTATTGAGATTGCTAGCAGCTGTGGGCGGGAAACCTCGAACTGTAATCAAGTACAACGGCGTCATGAGCATATGTAATAATTCAGTGAGCACAGAGTAAAGTGCTGTTTAGCCATGCTAATGTAGTTGACAAGATATATTTGAAACTAAGTTTATGAAAAATCTATAGGCTAAATTAATGAGAACTTTATCAATTAAGCAGTAATTCTAGCATTAAATATAATTTGTGAGTCCAAAAATGATATCATCGTGGAATATGATAGAATCTACAAAAGATTTATTACGTTGCTAAATAATTATTTTCAAAAAAATAGAACTGTGAATAATGGTAATTACTAGTGCTGTGCAACCGACCAGATTTTGTAACCGGTTAACCGTACTCAAGTAACCTGATAACCGGTACGACCGGTTATAACCTGTATGACGGAATAACCACCGTGATCGATGAATATGCAAACTTTTTTGTATTTTTAATGTATAAATAACTTTACACTTTACAAATTTACATAAATTGGGCTTCTCGGATTATTTATTTAATAATTAATAGGCACGTATGAAATGCTGGTTCAACAATTTCAAAATATTGTGATTTGGGGCACTATCGGCAATTAATGTTATCAGTTGCTAGTTACAAAATACCAATTGTAACCGATCAATCCCCGTGACCGGTTAACCGGTTATAGTAATACCGGTTATCCGGTTATTCGGTTAAAATGCACAGCACTAGTAATTACCATATATTTATTTCATCAACGCTTTCAACGTTAAAACTTTTCCGGATTTCAGTCTCTTGGATAATTGCTTTAGAACTTTCCAATTAAGAGAAAGATCGTGGAAAAGCAAACGCAATAGAAAAGAAGATTATTACATCAACAGCAATCGTGGAGGCCCACAAACATATATATTAACGTCATAACTTATATTGTATCAATACCTAAAGCGTTTGTTCCCCATTTCTGTGCGTACAGATGAAAATTGAAAATTTCTCAGCTTACATGTTTAGTAAGTTAGATGTAAACCCTTATGAGGTTACAAGTTTCGCAATTAAACCCCAAATACTGGAGTAGGAACATCTAATTAGTGATTAAAGTTTTGTTTACCTGCTTCAGAACGTATGTATTTAATACTCCTACTATAGTGTAACTTTTATATTGATTTTACAATATGTAAGACAACAAGGTAGTAAGTACTACTTTTAATTAATACACGAATTGGGGGCTATCCGTTCGATCTATACATTATGAGAGGAATAATTAATAAAAATTGTGACAATCAGCGCTATAGTTGATGGTATTATAATCGTCTACCTATAACTCTTCTAAAAGATAGTATTATATGCATAGGTATTGGGCATTTGGTATGTATTGTTGTCTTTTGTGTTATATCATTTAAGTATTTATTGACCGAGTAAACCATACGTGAATGTATATCTATTTCAGAAAAACTGCACTAAGGAAACTGATAATTACGTTTCATACTTATAGCAAAAAGTACAATTTGGATCATGTCTGATTAATGAATATATACCTGTTAAAATATTTCATCACTTCTATGCAGAGAAAATTATTATTTAATTGCAAGTAAAATATAATAAACACTGCTCCCAATGTCTTTTAGTAATACTTATTGCTCTAGTTAGTTGTGTTTATAATACAAGTATAATTCTACTTATTATAAACATTTGCTGATTATTTTAACCCGTATTATGGCAAGATTTTGTACCAGTTGATTGGGCACGGGTAGAAAATAAATATGTATAATGATCTTATTTGATTGTTATATCTAAACACATTTAATTATACAGAGAGAATAGTATATTAAAACACTTAATTTATAAATAAATGATGTAGGTTGATTCTGTGTGAGTTGCATATGATTGTAAGAAAAATAAGTAAAATGGGTCCAATCTCCGGTTTCAAGCCCAATCATCAGGCAGAGTATAATAAGATCCTATTAAAAAAGCTCAATATGTAAAATGTGGCTAAAGTTGTGCAATCTATAATGTAACAATGATATTAACGCATATATTTGACTCCTGCTCGCTCAGGCTTTAATCGTTCGGATGTTGTTTTCTTCAAGTCTACGCCTACAGCTAGGTAGTCTTTCCAGTCGCCCAGAATGCAATCCATTCAACTTTTCACTCGCTATAGATGCTGTTGAATACTTTAATGTTTTCGAAGAAGTTATCAATAACATGCCGTTGAATGTTCGACTTAATATGCTGTGTACATGAACGATGAGACTCCCACTTATTGTGCTGTTACTGTTGGAGAGTGGCTGGACGAACATTTTCCACATAGATAAATTGGTCGTGGCGGTTCAATATGACTTGCTAGGTCACTCGATCTTAATCCGTTAGACATTTTTGTTTGGAGTTTTATCAAAAAAGAAAAATATATACAACCCCCTTTTTAACTGATGGCGAAGTGAGGGAATAAATAAACTCGTCAACGTTGGAAATTACGCCAGAAATGCTAGAGTGAGTGATTGAAACTATACAGTAAAGACTGCAATTAACACAAACGGCTTTCAACTTCAACATTTAACAATGAAATAAACTTTAATTTTAGTACATGTTATTTTTTATTAATTATAATTCCTGTATTGAATTGAAAAGTCTTGTTTTGTCATTAATGACAGTAAAGTGAAATTAAGAATAAAAAAACTTTATAGAAAGAAGAAACATTGTCGTATAGAATTTTTTTGCCAATTTATACACACCTTGTATAATAATAATACATGCCTAATAAAATTACCTTGCTGTTTTTAATATAAGAGTTTAATAAAAATTATAAAGTTATTATAAAAAAAATTCTATCCCGTAATCGGCTTACTATTTTCTATTAAAGAATATGATCTATTTCTTTCAAACCATGAAACTCAAGTTTGATGATCAATGAGAAAATTAATGAAGAATTTGTTTGAATGATTAATTGTTTTTCTCCTTTCAGTTGTTTTCGACGAAATTAACGAAGGGCAAATCGTTTACACGCCTCTGCGTGTGATGCAAAATCTCAGTAAATTAAAAACTGCTGCTTGTAAATTATCTATTTTGTAATAAGAATTAAAAATGCTAATTGATTATGCAGAAGTATATAATTTGTTTGAAGTTTGTCATTTAGGTCAAGGGTGCACGCAGTCTATAAGTTCGTAGGCTTGTTTGTTTTGAATTTTTGTTTGGATTTTCGGTTTCAAAGTCTACTGTTGCAATTATATTTTTATTAATATAATTTTGATTTGAATTCTATAGGTAGGTTCGAGCTAATAGTATGCGAGTAATGTATGTATACATTAATGTCTTTCGTAAACTCAGTACTATCAACTGGACCGTTGTAAATAAAGTTCTGTAATGGCGGGTCATAAATAACGTTCAACACAAAAATGTATTATGTTTGTTGCGTTATTGTAGGTATCTATTAAACGATTTTGTGGTTGTGTGGGATAATAACTCAGAAATTACTGTTATTAAAAAGGCCTGTCTAAAATGTAGGCGTAATTTTATCCACCAAAAATAGATAAAACGGTTGCTGCAAAGGATTATCGATATCAGAACTACACCTATATAATTAAAAGTTGAGCTCCGTATACGTATATTGTGTGTTCTAAATAAGTATCAAAGGCCTTCACGATAATTACAATTTCAAACTGGATATATTTAGATTTCTATAGTATTTCATTGATAAGCCGCACAATTATTGATTAGATAAATTGTTTTGAATAAAAATAACTGCGATTTGTTTATGTTATGAGAAACGTCATGTTTATAATCTGCAGAAGACATCAGCTGGTAGAAATAAACATTTAAATTGTGTGTATCTATATTAGACTTGATTTTTATTCATTAGTACTGTATATTTTTATACTGATTGTGAGATCGCAAAAAGAATATCGAAATGACGACCAAAACTGCTAAGTAACAAACTTACCTGCCCTAAGTTTTGCTATCAACGTAAGAAGGAATTGATAATTATTAAACACAATGTTTAATATATACTACTAATGTATGCCTAATTGCCTAAAAGATAGAGGTACTTAAAAACACATGATCTTATACACTCTGTATAGTCATTATGTAGTATGCAAGGACAGTTTTTTTACTACATGTGGAGGGAGGGGTGGTTCTATGCAGTGCCGGTTTTATTCTTCCCTTCTGTGCGTCAATGTAAGTTCGCTAAGGGAGAGGTATTCAGTTGTGCTACGGCTTAGTTTGCGTTTCACGTTTTCTAAAGAATAAACGTTTATAGTAACATAGTAACCATTTTGATTTTGTGAGTGCCGTTGGTAACGTAATGTGAATTGCAGTAAAAAAGTAAATAAATCGTAAGAATAGTGTGATAGATGTTCATTTAGAGGATACAGCGTTTTTTTATTAGCTATTATGTATATTAATGTGAGTAGTTCTTGTGTACTTTACATTACTTTCTGTCTTCATTATTCCGTATAAAGTAGAAGCAATCAATCAGCAAGTTAATAAAGGATATTCATACGCCATACAAATATGGTAATATTCATTGAGTACAACAAATCAAGGTTTATTCTGTATGTAATAATAATAAGATTTATTGACGTTGGTAGGACAATTAGGTAATTGTCTAAATAACGAAATTGTTCCAAGCATTAAATACTTTAAACGACTTTTCTTTACCTTTTTAACCGCTACCCTGTCCTAGTTTTTAGGAATACGGCTTCATCATGGGCATTATGTACTTTCTGTATTAAAAATTCTGAACTTTCCAGAAATCAAATAAACTGTCTGCAGATATTTCCGGGAAACGTTTTGTTTGTGGAATAGTATATTTATTTTCCCATTTAAATATGATTTTATTAATCCAGACTATTTTCACACTGCTTTTCCGCAAACCAATAAATTTATAAACTGGAAGAGTTGTCGCAGAAACCAAGTAAATAAAACCTTTTTTTTGAGATGTGGATAATTTTCGAATAATGCTTCTTCTCGTCATTTTACGTTTCTTCCCACAGAATTTAACGTTTATATGGTATAGGTAAAGGTGATCGTGCTTTTGCCTGACCATACGGTTGTTCATGGTTCCCTAGTTTGACGCCATATTAGCAGGAAGTGTACCAATATATGATAGGTAACAGCTGAGAATTGATTGAAATTTGTCTTTACTGTCGTTTTCTTTTTTTTTTTTTACTTTATAATTATAAGATATATAAATATATAATCAAAGCCTTTTTTACCGTTAAATGTAAAGGTATTTTATTATTCCTTATTCACTACATAACTTTAACACTATTTTCTGCCCTTTGCTTGGTTGTTTTATAAATACCAGTCAATGTACAGCCAAATCATTTCATTTACTGTTTTTCCGCTGTCTGTGTTAATTGTTCTATATTTATATAGATTATATCTGATTATGCCTTTTTTTTGGTGTATTTTCTTCTTTGTTATCCCTTTTAACTCTTCTTAAATGTTCAATCTTCATCGTCTGAAATATACGTCTTCCTTAAATTTTTACAGGCAGTAATAATACCTAATATGTTTATTTAATTTAAGCATAAAAGCATAAATAGAGCATGGCATAAAATTAACGCTTTTAATTAATACAAAAATAGTTATATAATATCGCCTGTTCATTTGTAGTTTTACTACACTTTATTTAATTCTTGACAAATACATAGCCTAGTTTCAATAATGTGCTGGTACAATTAATAATTTATATATGTAGTGATAGGTGATCCACCGTTACCAAGGTGATTCTGTGTTATCGACAGGGTCTTACCGCTAAAAAATGATCACCAATCTAACATATCCCTTTTTAATTTTATAAATTACTCAGCGAGATAATGCACACATAAACTATGTAATAATAAACCTACAAACTGCATCATCTGGTTTGATTTGATTCCCTTATTATAAATATGGTATAATTGCAAATATTAGAAAATGTTCACACTATACTTACAATTACCTGGAGTTTCATGAAAAGCCGAATTTTAAGCTCTATTTAAGAAAGTATTTAATTTCTGCTATAACTTATTATTTTTGGTCCATACCAAGTATGATTTCTTACCTAATAGTTTTAATACTACAGCTTTCTCCCACTGCTAAATCAAATTCTATTTTGCTCTTGTCAACTGTTAACATAGCAATACTTGTCGGCTGATGCAGCAGTAGGTTGATTTTTTTCCTTCTCACAGTTACTTTCAATGTAAAATATGCATAATATTCTTTAATTTAATTTGAGAAAACACATTCATCGTTACTTTTTATTGCTGTTTTAATTGTTATTAACGAAAAATCATCATAAAAAAATTACTTTGACATAGGGTTAAAGCGGATTTGAGTTGTCACAACGCAATGGTACTAACTCACATCTACCGACTATTACAGTGGTGTACTTTAGAAAAAATACGATTTTTTAAATATTTTCCCAACCAAAAAATGTAATATTAATGTCACGTTAGGTCATCTACAGCGCTAGAATTCTTCACTTAATTCTTGCGCTGTAAATGACACCTACCGCACTTTAATGTAAATAACTATTCTTTTTTGGTTATAATACTTCTTTAGATTTTATAACATTTCAACATACACTGCATATCTATTGATAACATTAATAATAATAACAATAAGCATTTTAATAATTTAACAAATAGGCATGTTTAATATGTTTATTTTATTCTTTGACTTTTTAAGCTCGTTTCTTTGTTATCTCAACACCCTTCTCTATTTTCTACTATCTAACTTAAAAGGTGCATGGATTTACTATCTATTAGTGTTTTATACTATGACGGTTTTTATTTCTTCTTAACTACCGCTGATACAGCTAACGAATTTATTTGTATATCAAAATCAGAATCATTTTGTGCTAGTTCATATGAATAAAAAAATGAAAATTTACAAATTAATTTTTATTTTCAATATACAATTTGTCTTTACTGAAGCAAATGAATGAATGCCAAGTGATTCTGTACAGTACACAATTTACAAAAAAATTCTCTTTGTTCTCTTCTGTAGACTTTCTTGCCACATGGCCTTCATTTCATTACATTATTTTCATGTTTTATATGAATTTCAAGTGATTGATCACTGTCTTTTGACAAACCTTTGTTTGGGAAAATTTGGGTAATCAGGAGGATAAGTTCATCTTCCTGATTACCAACCTTACAAGACAACACTTGACCAGATTTTTTAATTCGGCGCAATAAGCTTCAGAAAAGTAAGGTTGTATCGTGTTTTCTGTTAAAAAGAAATGTAAATTTCCATAGGCTCATTTTTTGGTGTAAAATACTTCGCTTACACCAGCAAAATGATCCCCACTTTTCATTCAGCTGCTTTCAGTTTAGTAATGGAATTATACAATTTTAGATCATCCTGGCTCATTGAGTTCACTTTGGTCATATTCTCTTTTGCACTATGAAATAATATTCTACCATCGATTCAAAACTTGCAAAGTTTTGTGCTACCATTCAAATTTAATTTCAGAAACAGATTGCAAGAACGTGTACAAGAAGACTGTGGTTATCTTAAGGCTGTAACCTTTGCAAATTAAAAGTGTTAAAAGAAATTTCCAGAATAGTATTTGTAGTTGTAATAATAGTAAGTGCAAACATATTCTTTGTTTCTTAACAGTGGCCTATTAAAAATCGTTCAATCCTGTTGCCGGACCGTGTATTTATTTTCCAAAACAAATACATACTTTCAATAATGTATCGATACAACTTACACATGTTGTGACAGATAACACCAAAGCGGCTCTATGTTATCGACAAGTAATGGGGCACATTGCTGTATTTTAAAGAATTAAATAAAATGTATTTCAAATTACATTGTAATTTGTTAATTAAAAAAAAAGTTTTTAAAATGTTAAATATGACGTACTAGTTTCACTAGTTTAATTAATTACATTTTTAATTAAAAATGAAAAAACCAAGGACTATAAGAAAAATGTAAATAACCAAGAAGGAAGAAATTAAATTTAAAAGTTTGAAAATGGATTAAAAAAAAAAATCGGAAACGTAACTAATGTAAAAAAACAAAATACAATATATACCGTATTCCCGAATAAATGAAGTTTTTCTTTGAGATATAATACAGACGGTAAAATAAATTGAAGAAAAGAATTAATTATTCTTTTTTAAAATCAAGAATAAAATGTATTAAAGAAATGAGCATCCCTTAAATTTCAACTTAAATTGTATTAATTAATTATTGTAGGTATAAAATTAATAGTAAAGGGCAGTAAGTATGATTATGATTTCTTACAAATAGTATATGCTTGAGGAAGTAAATTGTGAAATTTACTAATATTTGACGAGAAAAATAATCTAGTTTTTGAAGGAAATTCACATATAATCTCCTTTAGAAAGCAAGCCCTTTAATTAAAAATCCACTTGAAGTTATTTTCAGACAAATTATAACTAATAGCTATTAAATGCGTGGTCGCATATGTAATAAAGAATAAATTTCAGATTAAAAAAAAGGCTAACACAACATACATGAAAAACAAAAATAAATATCGTATGGTAAAGAGTAGAACACTTGATTCTGGACGTAACCTTCTTACTTGAAAAGTAAGTAATCGAAAATGTAATTAGTTTAACACTTTACAAATCGTTTGATAGAAAATAGGTATATTCACAGCAACTTTGAACTGATGAGAATATCAGCAAAGGATTCCTGACTGGCATCAATTATCGCTCTATGAAATATAAAGAACAATTTCGATGAAGTTTGCTATTTACTCAGTTGAAACTAGATTACCAATTAAGGCTAGAGAATTAAAATCTTGATGCTAGCGCACAGTTAAATTAACAGGCGAACTGCAAGAGAAGTTTAATAAAGGAAATTGAACAGAAGTTAAGACGTTATGTCTTAGTGTGCCCTAGAGCAAATATTAAAGAAAATGTAATTGCTTCAGATCTTTGGTATACGGAATTTAAAGAACTTAGCATTTACAGTAGCTCATTCTAATGTTTTATCCGGTGTTCTTGCTATAACATAAAATAATGACCTATAGACAATTTTGCACGTAAGAGCGAATGTATCATTGCGTTGATTATGCTGCTTACGGTAACACAGCTGTGTTGCTTCCTTTTTCCCGCAGAATGTAGCTTAGAAACCAATGAAAAGTAATTACTAGAGTGGTCAACTCTCGTCTGCGCGCCGGGTCAGTACTAAGTTTCATATATGGACATTAACGTTTAACAGAAGTATATAGTACAGTGTTGGGAAGTGAAAAGTTATTTACTTATTTAACTATAAATATATTATATATAAGCCCCTTATGTTATTTAAGTAGCAGAAATGGTGTAGGATTGCTGAAAAGTTTGCAGCATTAAGTGTTTCAAGATTTTTCTCACTAAAGCGATGATAAAGCATGCTTATATTTTGAAAAAGACCGTTCGACATCTATGGATGTAACACATGCATAATTAAAATAATCTTTATAGGTAGATAACGCACCAGATGCACCATCAGCAATGTATAGTCCGATTTGTGCAGCACAATAATTGTTTATTGCACACTGTACAAACTATTTTGGCACCATCATAATGTAAATCCTGGAATTTACCGATATATTTTTCTACATTATGAAACAATGGTCCTTTTCTGGGTTTTTCTACGCCCGACATTGTATTTCATTTACAATTTGTAAAACGTTAACGCAGAATGTGCTCGCATCAAGAGTCGACTAACACTGATACTATATACTGAATACACGAATCGGATGGAGTGATTTTACTGCCTTGAAGATATACTATGGCTAAATGTTCTGCATATCGCAATTACAAATAATATATGCATATATAATTGGTAGTAAAACTTGAGAGTTGTATTTACTACTAGTGTAACAGTGCTGAGCGCACTATCAGAGAAAATTGTGTAATACAACCTAGAATGTTAGAAAATTACTAAATTTTATTATTAATTTTTTACTATTGCAGTTAATGGCTTCTATAATATATGTATATACAACATGTTTAACATGATCGATTACTTTTTTTATTCTTGGTTAGGAAACAGGTTTAATATATTTCATTATAGAAATTTGCCATTGATAATCCTTATTTTTATTAGTGTTATTATTATTACAAACATTATTGTTGGAAGGTGCTAAAGGTTTATTATCATATTTATTGCATACCAGTATAGAGGATTAGTGTGTGTAATTGAGAAATTAAAGCGAAAATTCGTATTCCAATCCTATTTATTTTAATATAAGTGCGTCCTTGGTTCCGTTTTCATCTAATTCTGTTTGATAGCTGTGATAATTTCACATACATTTTAATGTGTTATATTGTGTTTTCGTTTGTATTTCAATTAGTAATTTTGCAAATTTTCTCTCATATTTATATCCACTTATTTACGACGCAATCATTTTATGTAAAACGAAGATTGACGTTTATTGCCTGATGATGGTTATTTAGGACGGAAACATATCGCAATAAAGTATTAAAATAAATAGGATTGGAATACCAAATATCGCTTTTATTTTTCAATTGCATATTATTGTTAACTAGGAATATGTGCCATGGGGCGTGTATTGTGATTAAGAGTTAGGTGAAATAGAAATAGATTTAACGTAATTTATGCACCTATACTTTATTTCCGAAAACACCGCTAAAGTATATCTTTTTGGTGAAGATAGTATTATACAGAAGGCGCACATTATTTTTGTGGTAAGCTTCACGGGCAATAACCTAAAATTTATTACTTACTGACTAATGCAATCCTATTAGCATACTTGTTCTGATTGATGCGGTTTATTACTACTTATTACCATATCTATTAAATTTTAGCTGTGTAGTTTCTCGTATTTATCTAGATTTACTGAAGATTAGGATATATGGATCTTATTCAGTGACTCACGTCTTTATTTTATTTTCATTTATTCGTAAAGGATATTCATCATTTATGCTGGATGTTAATTATTAATGAATATGAGGAATGCAATAAAAATGTATACTTCCTATTAGACAATTTAATAACTAGTTGTGTAGAAACACAATAGTTCATATTAGCATCCACGCTATCGACAGTAAATTTATTAATTGTTATATATATAATTTTTATTACATGACGTAAAAGCGCTAATTAATGCTATATAATATTAGGTATTAATAATTTTGTTTAGTACAGGACGTCTTTTTTTTTTTTGTCTTGAAACAGCAGTGCCATAACGAAGAATTTGCAATAATATCTGAAAACGACTGCAAAAATTCTTTATAATTGAATGAAAGGCGTACCCTCTTGAGGTTTTAGTTTTCTTGCCCTGCATGTAAAATACATATAAACAGATGCTCTGCTAGTAGGCTATATGTAAAGCGGTTCGGAGGAAGAAAATGCGAAAGGCGCTTCGGTATAGAATACGCAACGTTGTGTTTTTCTGCCACGCAACTGTCAAATACACTGTGGTACCTACGCACAACCACGACACAGAAAATAAGTTTCGATAAAGGGCGATCACGTGTCTCTTCGGGGATATTACTCCAGAGATGTCTTTTTCGGAATGGCGGGTTACGTTTCAGTTTTCCTTGGGCTCTAGATATATTGACATTATAAAATATAATATAGGTATTTCTTAAATGTATTTTGTATAATTTGATTATTATTCATTTATAGCAAACGTAACTGTGTGATATATTTATTTTGCATTGCTTGTTGATCTTTGTTGCCTTAAAACAAATAATAATTTAAAAATGATGCCTAAGAGATAAATATTAAATATATATTTCTTTGTTTCAGGTAAGTGTTTCATTCATTTGATTTGTACGGCGAAAAATTCTGTGAGTGCTGTTGCTGGTGAGGTAAGAATATACTTTTCTCTTACAGGTCAAATACTCTGTATAAATGTGTGACTATTCTAGTGTTACGTCCTTAATTTTGGATATCTGCAAATTTTATTAATTTAATTCGTTTGAAATTGTTAATTTTACCAAACATTTTACTGTGGATACGAAAATAAGATTTGCTCATTTAATTATTAATTAGCCATCCATTATAAATATACAGTAACAACCCGTTAATCCGGACTAATTAAAATAGGGCCCATGGGAATTACTAAAAATAATGATACAGTCCAGATTTCATGAAGAAAATGCATTGCCTGGCAAAACCGTTATGTACTTCTACAGCCGGAACATTTACAATTTTCACTTTTTTTTTTGTTCTTATCCTTTTCCTTCTAGGCGATTCTTGCCCAAGATCAATGATGCCAAAATTGTTTATGTTCTATTCTAAAGGGAATAAATGGTTATTACTGCAAATCCAGGTCTGCACTTCAACTTCAATCTACATATTCTTCCCTCTGAATCAGAGATTTTTGATATTTTTCTTTATGATTTGGTAATTATAATCGGCAAAACACTTTGCAGTGCATTGGAAAACCACAAGACATTATTCCTTAGAATTATGGTTTTTATGTACTTACTAAACTCTTCATTTGATGGTATAATATTACGAATTAACACTTGATACGTAAGTTTTGTTAATTGAATAGTATTTTGACGGAAAGGTTGACTAATGGCAGTTGTTCTTGGGGAATAAAACATAGTTATGAATGTTCCAATCTTAATATCAGTTGTGTCTTTTCCTAAATCATGACATGCGGCGCTATTTTTGAATAGCAGTGCCTTTTCATCTAAGTGTTGGATATTCAGAAAGCTTTCCACTTGTTTAAAAAAAGATATGCAGTCAAGGATATCTGTCAGCCGAGTATTTTTACCCACAGTTTTAAACATTCTGGGTTAAGTTTCCTCCTTGGCTTTTTTTTTTTATAACATATTGCTCTTTCATTAGAATATGCCATCGTTTAGTCGAGATATTTGTGGTCAAAGTTTTGAAAAATCAAGTAGACGATAGAGCTTTTAAATAAGGTCTACCAGAAGCGCATTTCTACGACGAATCGAATGACGAAATGCGCAACTCGCTATCTCTAACCACTTTCAAGATATTCGAGGTTAAAGTTTTGAAAAATTAAATCGACGCTAGAGCTGTCTAGTATAGCCTATCGGATACGCATTTTGGCGGGAATTGGAATCTGATATTTCTAACCGTTTCCCAGATATTCTCAGAAATGTGCTAAAGAATACTTAAACTTTATTATTTTTCACATCTAAATCGTTAATTTGTGGGCAAACCACCGCTCCAATTTTGTTCTACTGCTGTTCGAAATGTTCCCCTGGTCGCACCGAATCTTTTGAGACCAAGCGTTTAATAAACGCAAAAAAAACGTCGTTTCTTGGCCGTCTTTTCTTATTTCAGCACACGAGATGCCGTTATGAGCCGCTAGAAAACGCCGAAACTGTTGTATTATATACTGTCGGACGCGGTTTTCGACAAGGATTTCATTTCTGACAAAGTTATCCTGCTATCGGTAACCGTTTTGGAAATATCGTCAAAAATCGTAAATTTTGATCAAAAACTTTAGCAAAAAAAGGTAAGAAATCACCGAAAATTCGAGATAACTCCCACATGTTACACATCAAAATAACTCTCCTGGAAGATATTAGTGGAAATCAGTCATTCTCTCATCATTACAATTATAGATCTGCCATATTTTCTCTTTGAATTTTGAAAGGAAAGGCAGAACAACAGGTGTATTGCTTAATACTTTTCCTCCACGAACACGAGGCGTCTCAAGCCATTCCTAGGTTTAAATGTTGTCGATTATTCTCTGCTTGCTATGAAATTGTCCTTACCATTGAGATTTTTTTCCACCATGGCAGTGTTAATGGAAAGAGAAGGGAGTATATGTCAGGGACAGTTGTATAATCATTTTCGTTTTTAGTACGCTACCTGTCTTAATGTTTCCTTAGTAGGGATTCGTAGATAAACATTACCAAAAGAATTTTTTAATTTTTTTTTGATATGACTTTTTCTGAGCAAAATTACATAATGAAAAAAAAACACTTTCACACACTTTTAGTGTTCTTTGGCCTTTCTGAAAAAAATACGTATCTACGAATTTACTTAACTCATTTTCTTAGGAACTACTAAGGATTATGATATTACTTTTTTCCCTGTTTGTTGCAAGCTAATAAATAAATGTAATAGAGGAAATCTGTCAGAAATTATTATTTTTTCGTAAAAGGAAACCGCAGTTCAGTTAACTCTATTGTTCTCGTTACACTTGTGTATCTATAGCTTACTTTCTTACATAGAAAAAAAAAATGCCCACTCAAAAAATCCAATTTTTTTTCGAACATTTTGCCAAAAGTTTCATTTAAATTGGTTTATTTTTCGCGAAAACGTACTATATACGAAGGCAACGACAAACACGCTTGTGGACCCAATTAATTAAACTGTTAGATAATAAAGGAAATAAATACTAAATCTTCTGATGCCGAAGTTAATATATTACACATATTTTATCATAATAATACCTAAAGATTTGATTGAGACTGGCGTATTCGTTTGTGGTTTATGCTTGTACGGTTTTCGCTGATTGCAATAATAATTTAATTCGCTGAATCATACGAAATTATACAAGTTCAAGGTTAGAAAGATAAATTTCCAAGCGGACAATGTGCTCTTAATATTTACTTATGCGGATACAAAAAAAAACATGTTTAAATAGCTTGAATTATAATTAGACGCGATATGCTTCCTTTCACTTAATTTATATTAGACGTAAAAACTTTATTAAAAGAAGTGAAATTGTAGTGTTTGTGTAAAATTATGTGGTTTTTATATTGAGCACGTCATTTTTGTGGTAAGTTTCACGGGCAATAACCTAAAATTTATTCTGTATATACTGTCTATTAGATTTTGATTTGCATTTGCGTTTTGATTGATGCGGTTGTATAGCTATATGCTGTAGCTGTATTTACTATATTTTAACTTTGTGGTTTTCTTATTTATTTAAATTTAGTCTATTTTAGAATATGGACCTTTTCCAGCAATTCACTCCACATTTTTTTATTTGTCCCTAAAACACGTGCGCTTTATTAAAATAGATTGTGTTAATAATTGTCGGAAGTTCTTTTAAACTTGCGCTGTTTTTTTGTAACTCCTAAAAGTTACGTTACCTGCAATAACTTGTGTTTATAAGGCTTCACTCGGTAGTTCATATAATGAGAACATCTGGTGTCCACCTTAATAACACGGTTTCTAAAATAGACGTCAACCGCATACACACATGCGTTCTTGTACGAATCCATATTGTTTTCAAATTTAGTGTCCATACATTCAACATCATAAATGTATACTTTGCACTAACCAAACGCGACAGTCACTGTAACAGTGGCCGCGTATTCTGTGAATTGAATTAATTGGCTATTGCAAAAGGCAACTTTAAATTTATTAATCGATTCATTCACTATTTTTTACGAATCCTCCATTTAACCTTTGATGTATATACAAACATGCCATACAATGTGCACGTTGTCTATCTGTCACTGGGTATATTAGCAATAGTTGACCGACTGTAGGTATTAGTAGCATATTGTATGCGGGATAGAAAATGTTTCGTAACAGTGGAGGTCAATCAGATCCCCGCGCTGGAATGAAATTTTTCATAGGGTAGTATATGTACTATTTTATTCATCATCATGTTAAATATGTTTGATATGTATGGATAAAACCTAGCTTTCCATTTACCGGTTGACTCACCTCACTTCAGTTTTGTGCGTTAAGTTACGAACTGCTCATGTCAAACTCATTTTGTAAATAACTCCTAGCTTAACGCACAAACTTGAACTGAGGTGAGCTGAACTGAGATTTCTGCCAAAAGGAATGTTACAAAAATTACTAATAATTAGAGACTTAAACCGCAGTATAGGTAGTATCAGTAGCGTGATTCTCGAATTTATACATAGCTTTTTGAAACTTTGAACCAATGACCTTGGGTTTCCTTTTGGCGGGAAATTCAAATTATCTGCATTAAGTAATACAAAAAAGTTCGTCTTCTGTCGGAATTTTTTAATTCAAAAAAGAGCCGTTAATGCGCGAATTAAAAGAAAAATATGACAATAAGGTCGTTTCTTAAGACCTTTCTAGACTTGCCCTTTGTAAAACTTGTTTTCAAACTCGAATGCCTCTAATAGTGCATTAGGAACACTAGCTACCCAGCTGAGTGGTCAGTCATTCTGTATTTCTGTATATGTATATACTAGATACAATTTAATGTGTTAATTATAAAATAATAATCATATTTTTTAAACATTCATTCTCCTGAAAGATTGTAGGTATTGCAGATCTCGCAGGTCGTTTGTAAGCATGCGATCTTCGAAATCGACACCGCAAATTCTATAAGTTTGTAGATTCTGCTGATTCAGAGGGGTTAGCAGCTAACATCTACCTCTAGATTGTTGGTACAATAGTTATTAAAGCTTCTAAGGAACTTATATGTGGGCGAAATTCTTACTTCTCTGCAATATTTGAATATCTAAAGAAATGTAAATCAGTGAATTCATAATAACCATTTTTACCATTTTTGACGGAGCAACAAATACCAGACATCGTCAACGACAACAAAAATAAACTAAGAAAAATACTAACTTACACTTAATTAATTAAATATCAAAATAGTGCACAAATATGCTAAACGGACTAAAAACAAACAAACGAAATAGAATTGATGGAATAATTTATACACATTGACAGCTCAAGTCAAGTAATCACATATGGGAACCACTCATGGTGTCCAAAAAACAGTAATTTCGCTACTATTACTACCTATACTGTAACGTTGAACTGACATTTGATCTTTTTTTGATTATGATTATTGACAGAAACGTCACTTTCCATCTAAGAATATCTATTTTCATCTAGTAATGACGCGTTCTCCAATCTTATGCAAGTTAAAAATAGCTACACTACTATTAGGATTGCAAATTACATATTTAAGATATATGTATATTATTTTTCGTGTAATTCTAACGTGTTTTTAATTAAATTTATTACTATTTGGTATGTTTTTTTATGTTTCGTTTATTTAATAGCAATAATTCCTTTTATTTTTTTATCGTCCTTGTAAAAGATGCAAAATTTCATTTAGAAAACCGATTTGAAGGGCTCCTGTTTCTCGAAGATACAATGATGAAATGAATAGAAATGAAAAAAAGTGATGTTTGGCGTCTTACATGAAATACATGCAATTCCAACTATGTTGGGCTTACTCATCATAATTTCTAATACCTATCTGAAAGAATATCTCAGGTAGCTACGCACTAGTTCTAGATAGTTTCCCAATTTTCTTATCATATCCTCCACTTTGAACATGAATTTATTCCGAATAAAACTTTTTAAAATCTTCCATTTTGCAAACAAGGTATGCTCTTGAACAACCTAGAAAGTTTACAGATTCTTCGGATGCAAGTGAATAATAAAAATAAATCAGTTAAGTCACAATTTACGTTTGAAGCTACCCCCACTTTTTTACATTGACTTTAAGTATTCGAGCTTATCATGCTTGCCTGCGGGTTTTCTTTTATTCTATATTTCAGCCTAGATGTCTTTATGAAATTTTATTATTTGCATTATACATCTTGACGTATAGAGGGCACCTACCTATTGATTGATAACCGTGTATTCTTTTGCTTTAGGTATATAGAAATCTTTGTCAGTTAGTTTTGGTTAGATTTTACGCACCTATGCATGTTCTTGTCCATTCTATTTAATTTTTTTTATTACTTTCATCATTTGGTTTTTAACTATTTGTATGCATATTTTACGTGTATTTATAAAATAGACATTGCAGTACTGTACTAAATCATTTCTATTGAGTTGAAATATTTTTGCATCATTTTATTATTTAAATTTTTAATTTTAATAACGTTTTTAATGATTTTGGTATAAATATAAATAATTTAATATGTATAAAAATTTAAATTTTACTTAGTGATAAATTCATTCTGATGCTGACAACTGTTTATATAGTATTATGAGTAATTTATAGATTAAAATTTAAGTAGTTTGTTTGTTATATCGACTACTTTAGATCATTAGAGTTTGATGGCGTGGTGAGTCACGAAACTGATCGTTTTTCAAAATACGTGGTAATTGTGGATTTGAACTTTGTTTAATTTAAATCTGTTGGTAATATTTTTTTTTATTACCCTTCAAATTGCACAATGTCCGTGTAGCAGATGACACATAACCGGCATTTTGAATTCGGTTTGGACTTCCCGTTTAATACACATTGTTCAGGACTGGTTTATTACTGCTGTTATTTGCGCGGAATTAGCACTATCGTAAAATTGCTTTATTATAATGCTCCGGAATATAATCGGAAATTTTTAAATTGATCGCTGCCGTTATTCGCTTAGAACGTGGTTTTAATAATCTGTTACTATTGTACTTGCATTTTACATATAGAAATATCGGTTTGACATACATTCTTATAGCACACGTCAAAATCACTATATTAACCTTCCTAAACCAGGCTCCTCGCTTTGTAGAGATTCCTTGTATTATATGAGTTTTTCATTATATAATAAATTACCTACTTCCTTAACTAACTCGCCAACTCAAAAAATGTTTCCAGCGCCAACTAAGGGCCGTACTGTTGGAACAAGCATTTTATTCCATTGACGAATTTTTAACATATGACTTTGATACATAATTCTTATCCACCTTGTACTCCCCGTTGTGAACATTTGTTTTTTAATTTTTTTTTAAATTTTTAATGTAACACAGCTACAGACACTAGTCCATCAAATTACATTACTGTCAATGTCATAGATGTTTGATTTCTTGAGCACTGGCATAGCAGAATAGTGGATATACTCTTTTCCTGTTTTAACACACAGAGAAAACTGTGTAATAGGGGCCGCAAGGTATACTAGAAATATAATACCAGATAAATATTTTATTACATATAGTGACAGCAAAAAAAAGAAAAAATAGTACACAGTATTATACGAATTTACTACGAAACTTTCTGAAATAACTTTTTTGGATATCATGCCATCTAACCTCACTTTTTAGAAATTCATGGCATATTTTTTAAATTTACCGCCATATTAGTGGTCACGTGCCGTATGTCAAAATAAATGTTGGAGTTCCTAGACATGCAGAACCTATTCTCCCTCCCCTCCCAAAATTAGAATATTTTAATAATAAAAAAAAATTCTCATATGTTGCAATATTTATCCCGGTCTCTACATCCATGAAATTGAATGAAATAGCGCGCATTAGTTTGAATTGGACTGGCGCGGGATCTGTGCGCGGTACTTCATTTAATTTCATATGTATATATAGCGAAAATTTACAGTTATTTGGCAATCTATTGTTAAATATTGTTAGTCGAAGGGAGACGCGAACTTGTGAAAAAAATAAAATGATAAATTTTTAATGCATATCACCTAGTTGAGTGAACAAATTACCTGTTTATCAATTGTCACCAAACCGGAAAACTGATAGATTTCAAACATAGACATTTCAGGTTACACATGTAAGTACCTCCAATTTAGTCTGCATTAACGCCATTTTTTGCTAAAACGATATTGTGTAATAGTATGGTATTAATGTAAGCCCTATCTAGCATTTTTTTGTACGAATTGATTATTACTAAAATAATCCACTTTGAAATTTATCGTTTCCATAATTTATAAATCGCTCTACTATAAAATTGGTAGAATATGTGTTAATACCGACAGTCTAGTTGTGATATGCTCATATGTCGTGATTTCACATATTTTACGACATTCCAGCATCTTTGAATAAATAAGGAAATATTACTTTTTGGTGGGTATTTTTTAACGGTCATTTCTTCGAGATCGTAGAATTTAAAAACACTAGAAATTTAGTAATAGTGTATCTTCCGTTGATAAAATGCTACGGGAAGAAGCCAATTTATTTTCACTCATAACAAATGCCAGCGTTATAAGGGCTTCTGTATCTGTTCAGTTATATTTTCCATTGGCTAAGAAATAATAATAATAATAATAAGCTCGTATATATTGGATTTGTTAAGATAACGATACACACATATTTACACATATGGGTTGTTACGGAATTTAACGTCTTAAATAAAATTGATTAGATATTAACACTATAGGTATAGTACACTACCTTTAAGTTAAGGTCACGTAGCATTATCATCACAATTTATTTCCATTAAGTACTTTCATGTTCGAAATGCTCAGTCGTAGCCAAGAACGTATTTGTAGTCAATAAACTAGCTTATCTTATCTCTCGGGTTATACAATACAGGGTATCTTTGTTTATTAACGGATATGGAAACGTATTTCTGCGTCTGTTTACTGAGCGTTTGTTGCTGTTGTTATTATTGATATCCAGAATTGAACGGTGTGTCGGCATCGCACTAAAATATGGCAGTAAGTGCAGCGAAATCCGTGCGAAAGCAATTGTTTTTTGACATGTATTTAAGAATAGTTCATGAAACCATTTAGGATTTAATCATTTCGAGTAGTAAATGTACCTAAATAAGTGATAGCAGTAATTGCCTTCCCACTAAATTCATTTATTTGGTTCAAGCAGAAAAGCGTCAATCTTGTGTTATCTGGATCTCTAAATAATTTAATTAAAAGAAAGACATTAAGACTACACGGCAATTTTGGATACCAGTGGACAAAAACTTCGTATTCCAACACGACACTGACTTCAAACACAATGTCAGAGTATGAACCTTGAAAATTCAGAGCATACAGTAAGAAATATTTTGTCAACTTGAACAAATTTATTGTCAATATACATTTTATGAATTTTACTAATGTGAAATTGAGTTAAATTTAAAGTGATTTATTACAACATATTTTGTGAAATTCACCTTATTAACACCTGCCTTTTTGTTAAATTTACAAAATTTGCTTGTGGATGTATAATAAAGTTTGTTAAAAAATTTTACTGCCCTTTGTTATTATGAAATATGTAACTTTTAACTGTATTTTTACGTTTTGAGGATGAAATTACTGACTTCTCCTACACGGATAAAAACGACTTTGTTGTTTTCAACCAAATATTTTTGTTAGTATATATTTAGTTACAGTTACTAAATTAATTAAAAAATAGTCATGTATTCATTCAAACAAATAATTTTGTTATATGGTTTATTTGAAACAGGCACAGTATTTGTTAATTTAACTAATTGTTAGTATATAAACGTTATATAATTTAATAAGCGTCGAATTAGTAAATAGGGGTTAGTATCAGATAATATAGAACTAATAATTTAGTTAAAAAAATAATAATGATTAGTAGGAATAATATTATTTTTAATAGGCCAGGCCATGGACAGTTATTTCACTAGCATAATAGTTAAACGTCAAAATTATCAACAAATAGTTTAGTGTACATCTTATTGTTAGTGATACTTTATTTTTGTTTTTATCTGTTTCATTTTACAGTGACCGGTAAAAAGTGCGCAACATATGGCAAATTTGTTTGTCTTTGAATTTAGTAAATCTTTTTACAAATCATCTCTCCATGTATTGAAACTAAAACAATCTCATCAAATCTGCCGAAAATTTAATTGTTTACCAGGGAAGGTCAAAAATATTAAACTACGCTAAGAGTAAAGTATCTCAGTTTTTGAAGATTCTTTTATTAATAAATGTTGTTTCAAATTCAACACTATATCCAATCCACTATCCCACCACTAGATCATACAGCAGTCATATCCTATTCTGTGTATACTTTCTGAGAGAAAATCTTGTATACTGCATGAACATTAGTTAATTTAAAAGATGTTATAGCCTTGAAAATGAAACAAAGTGATAACGCTAATTCAAATTTTAATGTTTAGTAATTGTTAGTATTCTTGCGTATAATTTGTAAGAGAAAATTATACATATTGTTACGTCCCCATATATAGGTTTAAAGTAGTTCTAAGAAGTTATGTATTAAAGGCATCTTTCCTTTTTTCTATTGTTTCTTTATTCTAACTAGCAGTGAACCTCTTCATTCGTAATTTATGGCTACTACAGTTCTTTTGTATACCACATGCAATTACTTTTTTAACCCCACCAGGGGGGGGGGGGTTCAATTATTGTGACAAAACAATTACCATAGCCTACCGATGACAGGTAATATTCTTTCTGCTAATCATAGACGAATGACATTTAGTTTCGTTCTATTTTTAAAAAACACGTTATTATTACATTTGTAATTTATAATCTGATAGTGACGTGTGCTTACTAATTTGCGGTTTCATTTAATTATATTGCGTTTATATACTATTAATTAAAATTAATGCAAAATTTCATTGGATTTATTAAAAATATAATTATCTACAAATGTTTACTATGAATTAAAAGGGTCTGCGTAAGGGTTAATTTAGCATAAGCAAAGATATAGGTTGCTACTAAAAAAATTAAATGTAAGCTCGTTGGTTGAAGAGTGCAGCTTCCAGAAAAGGTTAGCCTGCGGAGCTGCGCTAATTAATTACATTTTTAGACGATCTGTTCCATCGCCTTTTAGTTTTTTTTATGATTATTGCATCTATTTAATTCAGATTAAGCACCTGAGGGAGGCATATGCCGACACCGGTAGTGTAGGAGTTCATTAAAGAATGCAGTACATAAAAATTACCATATTAAATTATAATTAGGAAGTATTTATTTTACTTATTTAAATTAAAAAAAAATTAAGTTACCTTGGGGTAAAGTTAAACACATGTTCAGGCCTATGGTGGACACCTTTTTATAATTTTACCGGTTTTAGTTCCACTGTTGTATCAAAATAAGTATCTACTGCTGTGAACTGATTGTACAAGCATATATGTTTAAAGAAATGAAAAATGCCAAAATTAATTTAGCTAGCTCAGCGTATAAAAATTTAAAAGGGCGCAAAAGAACAGATAACCTCAAGGTTATTTTCAGAATTGATCTAATCATGAAAACAAAATGTGGGCGAAAATAAATTGACTTTCTTTTAAAATCCCCAAAGATTGAAATGGTTGATTCAAAAATAAAAGAACTGTAATTTTAAAATGATATTTATATATATATATTCATTAATTTTATAGTATAAAAGAAAAAAAAAAACATTTAATTACAATTAACAGGGGTAAAAAAACCATGGACTGAAAGTCCTGGATTAAAACAAACCCTGCGTGAATCTAAAATTTAAGAAGGACAATACAAATCCTTCAGCAAACAAAATGGAATATTTGTTCTAGAAGGAAAATCTTAAATTACAAAAAATATCCACGTGGTCTCAAAAAAAAAAACAAAGCAAACTAAAATTAACTTTAATCACACGTGGAGAAACAAATAAAAAATAATGAAATTAACATCCAAGCTCTAAGCTTCTTTTCACCTAACCCGAGGTGATTAAACTACAATAAAATTGAAAACTAACAAAAAAACGGAAAATTTAAACTCTTAATGCGGTATCTTCTAGAACAAAAATTATTAACGGGCCTTACATATAAATTGTGCACAACAATATAACACCAATTAATAAAAACTGAGTTGTCTGAATGATGATCAAAATAACAAAATAATCGAACAAATCTTTACAAAAGAAAGATTGCAAAATGGGTGCAATGAGCTAAATATTTACATATACTTACGCGACATCAATTCAGTAACTAAGTCCCTAAGAGGCACTTCTCGCATACATATAACAAAATAACAATTGCGCGCGCTGCAACAGCCGCAAAAGATCATCGAATATACCTTTTAAGAAGGAAATAATACAAGATAAACAAATGCTAAACATATTAAAGAATGAAAATAAAATAAATGACTGAACAATTAAATACTTAAATTCATCAAACAAATCTATTTACAAAAACTAATTTAAAAACAAAATAAAACAAATTAACTTCTGTGAGAATTTGCGCGCGGCATAGCCAAAGCTTGATCTTCGAAAAATAACATCATTGAGTTCAAACAACCGGGGTGCCATTCCATAGCAGTACGTATTATACTTAAGGTATGAATATCTAAAACAAATGCAAATACGAACTATGCCGCCTTAACCGAAGAGTTTCCCCAAGAAACTGAAAATTCCCTGTCTTTCATTAGTTTTGCACCACATCTTGATGTACTTTTACCAAAAAAATTACCCCAGTGATAGGGTATTTACGTTTGCCCAGATAACGTGGAATGTACCTCAAGTTTTGCATGCATATTTACATTTTTAAGTGGGTAAACTTCCCTCCTTTTTTTCTGAGAGAAAAATGCACAATTTCCATAATTAATCGTATACCTGTGTCCGGTCAACCTATTAACATTTGGATGGGATATTTGTGGTTTTAGTTTAATTATCCAGATTTTATAACGCAACGGATGTTAATAGCCCTTGTGAGACTTGAGAGTTCACGATTGTACGTAGAGATATTTCCTTTTGTATTATATCGACCCGAACGCATTTTTAGTGGCAAACCAGTCATACAATAACAACGCGGAGTTGGTGATCGCGAAATCTGCCGGCCTGTCAGCGGAGCCAGTTTCGCGTTTATGTGGGGAACCACGCGGGGGAAGCGGCGTCATGGCCTTGGCAGTGGGGCAATGACATACCATCTTGCGCGCTCGCAGCATCTTCGACCGTCGATACTATGAACCAATATCAACGGAATCGAGGTCTCGAGGAACAATTCCTTACGCAAGATTGTACCAATAGAAGGAGACCGTGAGCATTTGATATTCCAATGGATCTGGTGCGTGTTTTACGTTTACATAAACCGTTTTCAAGATATCTAGCGGAAATGTGTTTTCATTTAGGGATCGTTTTGAATGATGCCCATTTATGTATTTTAAATTTTATCGATGTAATCGTAAATATGCATTGCACTTGCGTACACAAAGAAAAGTGCTTTCTAATAATAACAAATGAGACTTTTGTGGGTATATTTCATTAATTTTCTTTTTATAATCACTTTAACCTGAAGTATTTATTTATTATTTTTTTTTTTTTCATTAAGAAGCAATTTATTGGTTAGACTCCTAGTAGAAATATACTTCAAGTAAATTTCTTACGACAAACACAGTACAGTAGCATCAGTTTTTGAACTATGCATTTGATAACTATGATTTATGTTGAAAAGTGCATTATGATGAACGTAGCAGAAACCAAAGACGACACTTCTTTGTCAAGTAAACAAATTAATGCGGTATCAAGCAAACTTGAAGAAAACTATGCTAATCTAAGCGAACGAGAGTTCCTTCTATAACTAGGGACTGGGGCTGCCGAAGGATATTACTTCAAAGCGAGCTTTTTCTGAAATTGGGTTTTCAACTATTTGGCTCTAGATTTGTTTTCTTTGTATCTACATGTAAGTATTTTCCATAAACTGGCCTGTCGCTAAGTCACCAATCGCGATTTTGTTCAGGGAGATTTTGCTACAAGATAAGGCGTTTCCCAGAGATTGGGGCGGTGTCTTGATCTGAGGTCCAGGGTTTTGTTTAAATCTCAGAGAACGCGATTTTTTCTTTCTTTCTCAAATGCTTCGTAGTCAAACAGATATTTTCGGGAAAATGTCAGTACTTCTCTTCAAAACCATGAAGGACTCTGGTGGGTCTTGTTAGTTTTATTATTTTTATTTTTGTATATACATTGTCTAGTGGCGATATAGAAAAAACTCTTAACCAAATACAGTGGGAGAAACATTTTTTTTTTTTGGAAATTTGATATTTTGGAATAGTAATAACTCAGCTGCTACAAGTTGAATTCGACTTAAATTTGGAAAATGATAACTTTCAACGCTGTTGAATAACTCCTCAAAGATTTATTTTTGGGTCTCATCCTAGCCTCGATTGCCGATTTTTTTTTTAATATAGTACAATTTTCAGTGCATGTCCGTTTAAAAACAGCGAAGAAATTCGTTTTCTCCGTCGTTTTGTAGCACCCAATCTTTTTCTAGCCTTTTTCTATTGAGTAAATAGAGGGGGTAAATAATTTTAAAAATCCATTGAAAGCACTTTTGAATATGTATGCGTACTTAAAGTTGTTGGAAATGAGACATTTGTCGAAAAGCGCCTTCTATTTTAAAGAAAAACTCGTATTAACATATGCGTGTATATTTCTTACTGTAAAAAGTTAGCAAACTTCGCAATAGCTCGTATGTTTTACATTCATTCACAGAGATTCACATATGAAGAGATCCTATTTCTCTATAAAGATTTGGAATAATAGTCATTATCTGGTATTTGATTGCATTATACTTTTTGACTCATAACTTGACTACAATTTCACCTCGTTTTTGATGTGATTATCTTAACCAGAAGGAGAATTCTCTCCATAGGTATGGAGCAGGGTTTTTATTTATTCATGCAACTTGAAATCAAAACCCCCAACGAGTGCTTTATTTCGGAGAGAAGAATACATTTGCCAGAACGTGACAGGACCCCAAATACATGAGATGTACACCTAATAACCAGCGTGTAAGCTGCCGATAAAGTAGCACCTGCTTTGGTGACTAAAGACTCACCGTGTTCTATAAATTTGCTTATCGTTTGCAAAAGTTTTTGTATTGAAAATTAAACTACATCAAAAAATTCGGCAATTAAACTCTGGGTAAACCCATGAGGTAAACATTTCTAGTTATTTTACAAGCTTGAAAGTAATTGTCTTCCAAATTTGGGTCGAATTGAAGTTGCTTATGCATTATGCGATCATAGTCCCGAAATAGCCAATTTAAAAAAAAATGTTTTTTTGTCTTAGTGTGTTTGATTATACCTATACAGGGTGTATCAGATATAGAGGTAAATATAATAATATGTGGCAGCTGTAATCATATATAATCAAAAATTAATTAATGCACAGGGGGTCTATCTGTAAGCATTAACGAGAAAAAAATATTTTATAAATGCCGTGGGCTAGAGCCGCACCTGTGCCCAACCTAAATGCTGTCCCAAGTATACCCCCACATACCACTATCATTCAACCATTACCGCTGTTAGTTTTGTGTGAATCGCCGCTTGGAGTGCAAGCCACTTCGAACATTTTATTTAAATTCTTCTCGTCTCGAAAAAACGATCCTTTTCAGGACCATCATGATTTCATATAAAGAAAATCGAAGCTTGATGCATCGGCAAAAGCGCGGGAATGTATAGATTTATTTTCGCGCGATATCATAGTAAAAGGGCGTGTTTGCAAATTTTCTGTATATTTATTTCTGTGTAATTCGATTCAATTCATTTTGCGTTATATGGTTAAATAAATCCAAAAGAGTTTATTAACAACTAACTCTCGATTCGACAAAGCAAAAGAAAAATATTTACGTTTTTTGTAACTACTGAAGTCGCATATCCGGTGAAACTTGAACGTCTTATCAGGATATTAAAAATAATACTTTGTAGACTTACGTAGAATGCTCTTAACAAAAAGGAATGTTTATTTTATAAAAAGAAGAAATTTAAAGTGCCTCAGTTTTGCTATTTTTACAAGGGCCTTTATTTATTCAGAATGACGTTAAATGAACTTACGGCATACCATTAAGAATAATACTAAATGAGTGCAATGTATTTATACATAATACCACGTTTAGCGGGTGCTTACCATGACGTTTCCTTGCATCAGGCCCGGACTAAAGAATTTTTGGCTCGAAATTTGACTTTTTTTTTATTCTTTAATGATGAAATCCGGTTTCGGTGGGTTTGTGCTTTATATGTCGTGTAGTTAACACCTAAGCAAAATTTACTTTTTTATTTGATACACCCTGTATAGCTATGTATATAGGTTTTCTATTTATATATTTTTTTCTAATAAAAGTACTTAATAACAATGTGTAACAATATTGTAAATTTTCAATAATTTAACTTATATTTTTTTAATCACTTCCGGGTTTACCGGATATACTGTCGAATTTAAAATTTTAAGTAGAATATCCTATAGATATTTTGGTATATGCGAATTCTACGTAATTTTCGGAAGTTCGGAAAGATATGACTTGTCAGTTTTCTTTCAGAAAATTTTCATCAAAATTTTTATAATATCGTTTTCTGTGTTCATATTTTTAATTAAATTTCTTTTTTATTTTGTTGTATTAATTATCCAATGGTGATTTTATATTATTTTTATATATTAAGAAGCCATTTACTGAAATATGCTCAACTTAGAAAACAATATTAAAGAAACGTTGATCACAAAACTTCGACACACAACGGTCATAAATGACAATTTATTAGCTATTGTTTAATTCGAGCAACGGCCAACTATGATGCTACCTACTTATTACCTACAATTTGAATGCGAATCCCTTAGCTTTTTGGATACATCTAGCATTTTTAATCTACAGATAAATAACTTTTAATTCCAGAACCAAGTATGTAATTGAGTACTTGGTTTTACAAGTATAATTGAAATCGGGCAGTTTCCCTTTTAGTTTAATGCGCAGAACCCATTAGTATCCATTTAAAAAAAGCATTTTTTTATGTAAAAACTGTGGGAGTATACTTTATCACGTCCTAGTAGACGTATAAAACAAGAGATTAGAAGATCTGTAATTCCTTGGTGTTATGTTAATGGTTGGGAATATTTCTAGCGTATTCGCAGCACTCTAGATTGAAAAGTTAATCAAATATAGAGACTGTTCCACTTTAAATCTGACCTTATTTTCGATAAAATCGAAAGTGATAAAAAATTATAAGATAGGTAAAATAATTGAAAAGTTAATGCAAATAATACATTTCGAATTTTGTTAAAAAATATTTATAATAAAAAAGTTACGACGAAGGATCTATAGATTGGGACACCCGGCATGTTTTGCTGTCGAAAGTAGGTAAAAAAATAAGAATAAAGAGACCAGCAAGACCTCGTCTGGTTGAAAGGATGGCGAAACTTTGAAATTGGGTGAGAATTAGCGATTATTCAGTTATACATTGTGGGATGCAATGTAGTAAATTCTGATGCAAAAAGATTCTGATTTTGAAGTGTGGTTCCAGGATATTACAAAAGAAAAAATTGATTGCGAAATGTTTGAGAAAAAAAAATGCAAAAATTAAACAAAAATCTTCGGAATCCTACATGGAGAATTTGCCTCAATTTCCGAATACTTAAAGTCTTTCCTTCTATGAACAAACTTATCGGATTTAATAAGTAATGGAAATACTCATATACATATGAGAATTCATACGATTTGAAAACTTATTAAGTGTCTGAGAAGATTTTTGCGAAACTATCGAATTTAATATTCCACAAATTCTAAACTAGAACACCTGATTTAATCTAGTTAGGTAGCCCAAAACCGTTGAAATACAAATATACAGGATGTTTGTTGGATCCAATTTCATTTTTGAAATTCCACAGTTTGGTGATCTAAGTGGTGGTCATTAAAGCACTGCTATAATGTCCCGTACACGTGCGTTTTAGGAACAGCTTTTTTTTTTATTGGATTTCGATCTCCGCAAAAAATCAAAAAGCAAGTGACAGAAGGCGAAGGTTGTTCAGAAATTTTATCAGCAGGTTTAATTTATTTGCTTATTCTCGCTGACATTAGAAAAAAATACAGTAAAAGTTTAAGTGCAGTAAAAAAAAATTAGGATAAATAGACAAGCAAGGAGGATCTAGGAAGCAAGGATTATAGTAACGAGAAGAAGTCTTTAAACAGAGTGAAGAGATAAAATGACAAAATTTAACAGAGAGAATCTTGCATAGAATAAGAAAGAATGGTGCAACTTAGTGAATAGTTTGCAAAGAAATCGTTGCTTAGTTTTCTATTCTTACACCAAATGGTAGATGGCTAGATACAGTGTGCACGCGGTCAACCTATAGATGGGTATATTAGTAATAGTTGGTCTTCTATGGTAGTCCGAATGATTTATTAGAATAAACATTTATTGGATAATCAGAATAACCTAGAGTTTTCTAGACGTAGCCACTGAGATTCCAAGAAGCGGCGCACGTGTTGAAGTTATATGTAGTCTTAAATAAAAAAAGACCGTATTATACGATACTCAATGATACCTGTGGATACGTTTACTCTCTGTAGCAACTGCATTTACGAAATCTAACTTTTCCTTTGCATTTTATTTTCTTCATTGCCACCTCGCTTACGTTCACTTGGTACGTATAATTAGAAAATTGAAGAAAAGAGAACCGTCATATGTTATTAAAATATTTTAGTTTGTTTAGCACCTGCATTAAAATTTAAAACAGGGTCAAAGTGAATTTTGGTTGGCATTGACTTTACCCTTCAATCGCATTGCTATATTTAATCGAATAAGAAAACCATTAACCATAATTGTATAATAATACATAATGCAATTTTCGTGATATTTTTGGATTTAATTTATTGATGTATGGGTGTTAAATTGGTATACGTTTTATAGCGAGTTCGATATTTTTGGCGTGGTGGTCACTCCAAGGTTGTTACATGTTTTGAGCGCGTAAACTCACTGTTTCATGACGGCCATATATTAAATTAATTCAGCAGTTCCTATATCTGCTCGAAATATCTTCAAGTCAGATATCGCGAAACAAAGCTAATTGCGAAGCCTTCCTTCAGCTATGCCCATTCGATCGATAAGTGCTCGCATACAAAAGTGTTGACTTAATTTTTAATACTATTTTTGGAGAGGAATAACTCTGTTATTGCAACACGTGAATACCGCTGGCGCCACCGTTAATTTTTTTTTTTACAATATTTGGGATTTAAACTACGGAAAGAGAAATAAAACGTAACTATAGATTTTAATCGCAGACAGCTCGGTAATGTATCTTGAAATAGTTTATTATCACGAATTCAGGACAATCTATTTTTTCTATCTTTGTAAAATATATTACTTAAGTCAGATTTAGAAGTCGGTTTTTTTTTAAACCTTAAAAACCTTCGATGAGTAAAATTTTGTTTAACAAATGAGAATAATGTACCTACAGTTAAACTTTGTTGGACTTTAACGTGAATATATAAACTCTGAATCTGGTAATTTGTATAGGAACTTATCTCTCTGATCATTCAAACGTAAATAATACTTCAAATCCAGTTTTAGTTGGTCGCTTTTTACATACAGCGATGGAATTTAGTTTAACAATTTGCACGTATTCAGAATTTAACTAATGATACGTTTAACTTTTGAATTTTTACTTTGTAGTCGCAGATGTAAGCTTCAATATAAACCACCCAGCATTCAGCATCTAATCAATGAAAGAAGTGGGCATGCATCCAAGAACACGGTGTGACACTTGGTTTTGCCAATCTTGTTTACATCGTATGTTCTGATTTATTTTTTGAATTACAAGCAGACATATAACAGATGCCGGAATATACTTTGTCTTCCGGTTCGGTATGAGTACGTCTGTAAGGTGTGTAAGTCACTAAAATCATTGTATAATACCTATTCGATAAGTTGATATACATCCTGTTTATTCTGCTTTTTCCTTGCTTACATTGGTCTTTACGATTTATTGACAGCATGTCCGATATTTTGACACTGATTTGATTTTCTTAGTAAGGGAGCTTTATTCATAATTGGAAATACGCTCGATTTTCACAACGCTTATCTCAAGGTTGCAATTTTTATCTTTAAATAAATTAAGGTGGGAATGTGTATTGTTGATAATATATATACCTATAGGTATACGATCTTTTTTTTGAGTGGATTGCAAATAGCCATAGTTAAAACTGTGTATGATGTGAGTAATGTTATATACGAAAATAAAAAACGCTTGATGGAAACAGGAGTTTTCGGTTTGTTTCAGTTTCATTTTTGTTTCCAAAATTATAAAAAACACGAACAAAACACTAACTCGTCTATAACCTGATGGAATCGGAAAATCGCCTTTATGAAACGTGGTTGTATGCAATTTTTGCAAATTAAAGCGTTTTTAATAATCACCTAGCTCAAGTGTCCGGACATTAAGTGCCCACCCTAACTTAATGAAATACAGTCCGACGTTTTGAAACAACGTTTACATTAATAAATAACAAAAATAAAAAAGTCTTAGCGAAAAATGTCAGTGATATCGAAATAAGTTTGAGCTTTAGTGAAATAAAGTCCTGGTATGACGTCTAAACAAATTGCTTGCAGATTTAATAATAGTGCGAAAGATTTAAATCTGTAGTAAAGTGTCGATTGTACAAAATTAGCACATCTCAAGAACTTTTACTCGACGATTATTACTGTTGAATGGAATTTTATGAATTAATGATTAATAAATATCCCCAACATTAATATTTTTTCAATAATACACTATTTACCGACGAATAGGTACTTTATTTACTATTGTAAAGTTTTTTAGAATCTACGTTTGTTATTTTATTTGATTATTGACTTTTAAAACTGCTTTTCATTCTTTTTTTTCTTTTGATGTTGTTTATGAGCTCTGTCAGTGAAATTTATAGTTTAGAAGAACTTAAAAAATCGATTACTTTCGATTACCTAGTTCTCAACAACTTGCTTCACTAATTGCAACCCCACAGTTCCAGCTCCACATTATTGTTTTAATTAATTTTGTGGCGTTTTATACTGTGAATATCATCCGTTGTGCTCGCTATATTCACCCGTAGTATTCATTGCGAGTGTAATACACTGTACAACAACAATATTCCATATATCTTCCAGGTAATTTTATATCTACCGCAGTAAATTTTTAAACCAATGTGATGGATCTTTAGTCCATTTTTAAACCGCATATTTTATTCCCTTTGAAACGCCTCACTGTTGTTAATAATCCTGCGTTATAACAGATTTCCCCATGACTCACATCAGTGCAATAGGGGTGCATTTTACTATTAACTATAAAGCTTTGAAAACGCGCCAACCTTCTTTGTTACTGTCAGCAATATAATATTTCATGCTGGGGAGCTTCAGTTCTCCTGCACAGTGCGCTGCAACTGGAAGTAATGTATTTGATTGAGGGGTGATTATCAATTTGATATCTCGAAATAACTATAATCAAGGTTTTATAACTGATGGCTTACTTTGAAAATTGTGAAGGGATAAAATTATTATTTCTTTTGGAGTATAGCAATATAATTTGTTAGGTTCAATATGTTTTAAATCAGTAGTTGTTTTAATTGATTAATTGTATGTACAATGGCGGCTATTAATATAGGAATGATTGAATAGATATAACACGTTATTCTAATACATAAAAAGTGTAATAAGAACAAACTACTAAACTTTTATCACTCTTTCACCTTTTAAAATTCAATTGTTTTAGTCGTAGTTATTTTAGTAATAAGTATTTTACAATCTTAACAATAGATTTTGCTGAATTTATTGGAATAGCCGATTTTTCAGTAATCCGGATGGATCCTATTTTAATGAGTATGGATAAATAGTATATTACTAAACCTAATTGAATCATAACCAAATATTTAGCTTTCATGGTTAGTGGTATAATAATAATAATAATAATAATAATAATAATAATAATGGTTTATTGCCCAACAGTGTTCACCAAATTAAGGACAATATTACATACGAATAAGAACAATTAAACCCTAAGTAATAAACAACAGAATATATAGTTAACGCAAAATTTAAATTTAAATGAAGCGCGGAACTTACAATTAATCCACAACATATAAAAGAAACTAAGCATAATACAATACTACTCAGTACTGCGCTCAAGAAAGGTTTGAATTAAATTATTCAAACTACAATAAAATATGTCACATGCTGAACTTATATAATTATACGTCTCACAAATGAAACTTATTGGAGATTTGGTTAGCAGATTCGATCACGGGGTGGGGATATAAAAGGTTAAGGGATATCGACTAGGCTGTCTAGGCACCAAAAATAACAAACTCTCTAGAATTTGAGGGCAATGAATACGCCCGTGGATAACATTAAATAAAAACTTTAAACCGTGCACAGAGCGTCTAGTAGCCAAGGATTGCATATTAAACGCTGATAGTAGCTGTTCATGCGGGTAACCACGCTCAGGATAAACCTGCCGTGTACGAAAATAAATATATTTTAAAAATCTTCTTTGGACATTTTCAAGTTGCGACTTATAAACAAAATAAATCGGGTTCCAAATTAACGCCGCATACTCCAAACGGGATCGGATAAGACTACCGAACAACGGTTAAACTGTTTACAAGAACGCAGTACAAAGCCCAACATTTTATTGGCACCCGAAACAACCCTCGCAATATGGGCACCAAAAGATAATTTGGGATCGAAGGTTACACCTAGATCAGTTATCGTAGGAGGACGGTTCAGGGGTATAGATTCAATGTGATAATCGCATATAATTTGAGATCTTTTACGCGTGAAAGACATTACATTACACTTGGATATATTGAGACTTAACTTATTAGCAATACTCCATTCGTGCACCAAGTTTAAATCTTCCTGAAGACGTAAAGCGTCGCGCAAAGAGAGAATGGGTGAAAATAATTTGACGTCGTCCGCAAAAAGTAGGCACTTACAACTCAAAAGTCGACTTAGATCGTCAACAAAAGGCAAGAACAAAAGGGGGCCCAACTGGATTCCTGAGCGATCCCCGAAGTCGCAATTACTGAAACCGAATTGTATCCTTTATAGGACACAAACAGCTGCCGTTTGTCCAAATACGAATTAAGCAAAGACACCAGAGACTCAGAAAAGCCTAACGCTGTCAGAAGGACTTTATGGTCAAGTCGGTCAAATGCCTTAGGAAATCCAAGTAAATGACATCCACCTGACCATGCTCATCCAGAATGCCGGAAACAAACTGAGTAAAACAAATCAAATTTGTAACTGTTGATCTTTTGGGCACGAAACCATGCTGGTAATCTGAAATACCTCTGAAAATGCGAGTATTAATTTGATTATACAGAACACCCTTAGAAAAGTTACACAGTATCGAAATAGGTCTATAATTGCATACCTCATTCACATTGCCTGATTTAAAAACGGGGCAAAGTCTTGCTAATTTCCAAACGGATGGAAAGCTACATGTGCGAATAGACAAATTAAATATAAATTTTAATGGTTTTACAAATACATTTCCGCAATCCCGCACTAAGAAGCTCGGTATCAGATCATGGCCGGCAGTCATCCCGTCCTTCAGCCCCGCTATAGACTGCAAAATGTCCTCGTCAGTCACACTATCAATACCAACACGAAGCGAATCGGTACGCTCATTAGAAGCAGAATCAAAGTTACCGGCCGGCTGAAATACATTACCAAAGTGGGCTACAAAAGCATCAATAATCCTCAGGGGATCAGTCAACTCAGTACGTTCAAAGCCCTTATAGGGCAACTACTTAATAATCTAACTCCTAAATGTACTTGGACAAGTAAATTTCGAATTTAAACGATATAAATTGATTCTGCACGAGTTACTCATAATCGTAAGAAATAGAAAATTGATTCTATCTCGTAATACTCATTAATGTAAAGTAGTAGCTGTCGGTTTCGAGCCTAGTGGCTCATCTTTAAGGGGAGTGAATAATTCCTATTAAAAGGGGTCAAAGTGTAAAAATAGAATCTATTCACTCAGCCTGAAGATGAACTACCAAACTCGAAACCGTTACCTAACAATTAATGAGTATTGCGGGATGGAACCAATATTTCTTACGATTCATATCGAATTTATTTCTATTGTTAAAATAATTGCGTTTGATAAGTAATAATTTAGCAGTGATAGCATAAGAGGTGCTATTCCTACTAAATTTATCCTTAGTTTTTCTAAGGATTTTGCTTTTAGTGAGGATCTAAATTTATCATTTATCAAACAAATTATAATCTTCTAGTACCTGTTGAGCTAATTGATCCCAAAACTGCTAAAATTAATTAGAAACATTCTTTCAAAACAAGAAAGTTATTTGAATTGGTCTAATGATCTGATTCAATTATTTTCTAGAATGTTGAATTTACAATTTTATGTTTTTGGCTCAAATGTATATGTATTGCGTCTCTTAGTTATGACGTACTATTGTCTTGCATTGTACTTGCAGCATTTAATGTATGAGCAAATATAATAGAGGCCATTTATATATTTAAATCAACCCTTCCATCCTTAATATCTCAAAGCCGGTTGGTTGAAACAAGCAATTCATTTTTCTCAATTAATTTTTATTCTTTATTTTTATGACAGCTTACGTCTTAACCTTTTAGTTAATACCACTGAATCCATTTGGGATCCAGATTTCACCTCTTTGTTTATCTATTAAATTAGAAAATGAAACCAAAACCAAAAGAATATTTTTGTAATACCTTTGGGCTACGCCGTGTAAATCGTTAAGTTTTATTTAGCATAGGTTATAAATCTGAGAACCTGTGCATGGTTATAAGACTTGAAGTTTTCAAAATTGTGCGTAGTCCTAAATTGAGAAAAATTTTTGTTTTTATAGCAATAATATTCGCATTTTTATAACATCCGTAAATTTAATCAAATAACAAAAAAAAAACAGAAAAAAGCTTAGGCTGAATAATAAATTCATACATTCTGAGATACAGAACTTTTGTTATAACTATCTTATTCTTTTATAAACAGTATTTGATCATTTTCACATTCTCTTAGCCGTTCCCATTTTTATAACAGCTAAAGTTATAGACATTTATGTATTACCTTAACTCGCGTTCTACGTGCCTATTAGATATATAATTACAAGGGAAATTTAGACTATTGTGTCGTAAAAAAGCTCAAGGTGTTGACCTTAACTTAAATGGGACGTAATGCATATTATAATTGCAGCAACTAAAGTGCGATTACGAAATATATCCCTAGCTGCGGAAACCTACTTAATGCGTTTGTCTTTTCAACAATTCTTTTTAGAAATAACGTCAAGACAGCTTAGAACTTCGCTAAATTACATAACACTATATACTTATTTAGTTAGTCCGATTGTATAATCTATTCGGCAAGCGTGCTTGAACGTGACATAAATACAATTTACGCTAAAGTGTTTTAACGATATGAAGTGTTAATATTTATAGACGTAAACCCAAGTTTTAATGACGACGTATGAACGACGAATGAAGGGATATTTCATCGCTTGCAACATTATTGGGTGAAGTAAAACATAAAAATTATGATTAATAAGGTAGGCGCATCATGCATTTATGTATAGGTAAGTTTTGCAGCAACTTTTGTGCTCGTGGGATTTATTACCTCTACTCAACAAAAGCCAAGAATCAATGTTAATTTTACAAGACAGCTGTAGTTTTTATTTCACAAGCGTGGGTTAATACCTAGGAATCATTATTGCATGCTATTTTCAAGAGTTCATACATCGTTGAATGTATGTGTCGTTGTGGAAATTGATTTAACCTTTACTTTCATTCTCTAATTTATTTAGCAGTATACAGCGTAACCAATTTTAAATGGAAGCATCCCTATCTATATTCTACATTAAAATTAAAATAAATCATTCTTTAACGTATAGGTAGCTGGGTTAAAAAGTCTATTTCACAAAGAGAAATTAGAAGTTCATGTAAAATTTCAAGGCATACTATGATTGTTTGTCAAAACCGAGAATAGCGAAATGTTATTAGTAATTTTCTTATAAAAAATCTGACTACACCATTGAATTCAGGAACTCCTAAAATGGTTTTAATTAAAAGTTCATAATCAAATACGTTTACTAATACCAAAGAATTGAAATAATTTTTCCAAATTATCATGTATTATTTCTTTTTAAATCCACTGGCCAAGGTGAATTAAAAACAAAATTCAAAATCAACTAAACTGTTAATAAATATGGCAAAGTCACAGAGAAAACAACATTGATTCTTTGAACAACTGCAAACAGTAATTAAGCGTAATTAAGCTTAGTTTACTGAAATAAGTACTACTTTCACATGCAATAATTAAAAAAAATGCATTTTTTTCTAATATTTTTTTTTTACCAATATTAATGTAACTGCAATCAGTAGGTGTTGTAAGAAGATGTATCAAATAATGCAGATGAACTTGAAAAATAATTCTTGCATCTTTGCCTTTCCTTTTTTATTAATGGACGTAATCTTATTAAAATTTTAATCAAAAATTGGAGCTTATAGATCTAACGCTGCAGTCAGATTTTTAATAAAAATATCACTCATATTTTGCTATTTGCGAAATCGAAAAATGATCGTAGTATGTCTTGTCTTCTGAAAATTTGTGTGGAAGGAAATGAAATAATAGACCGAACAGTCTGGCCCATTATTTCATTTTAATGTAAAGTATAGATTCTGCACCGTTGCTTCAACTTCAAATGGGTCGCAGCACTGTACCTACATAATTAAATATTAGTTCATTAATGTTTTCCACTACCAATTTAAACCTATATTGTCTACTAATCCAGATGTATAATATCCACATTAATAATTACATACTGTGTTTATGGTTACCATTTTGTGTTTTTAACAAAAAGTGACCGTTTATTTTAACCACGTGCGTTGTTTTAATTTCACCATTTAATGATCATGGGTACACACAAATATTTGAAACTGCGAAAATCGTTGAAACAACATTTTCATTTCCATAGCATTCCGCATGCAACCTTTGTGATATTCCAGTTTTTAATTATTGTCTCCAAATATCCATGTTTTAACAGTTTTGCTCTTTATATTTAAACGCATTACATAGTATTTAGTTAGCCTATTTTGAATTGTTATTCTAGCAGCCCTAATATAAATCATCCATTTAGTAGTGTGGTGGAGACTGAACTGATATTTGCCATTATGATATTTTGCTTTTCATATTACAATTGTTTGTAAACCTTAAAATTATTATATCAAAAATATAATTTTAGTAATTTTAGATCATTAACCTATTAATGCCCAAGACATTGAAAAATGAAATTATTTCATTTTTAATTTTTATTTAAATACATTAAGATTACGTTAACTAGAATAATTTATCAGTACATCTAAAAAAAGAGGTAGATATACATACATTTGGCTAAACCTGACAGTAAATATTAATTTAGAAAAAAAAGTTCATGAAATTGTGTGTACTAAGATTGTATGTAAAAGCCTTTGAAACATTCAAGATGTATATATGTTTTGCAGTTTTTACGCAAATAAATAGTGTTGCCTTTGCAAATCTTGCATTATTTTCTTGCGCTAGTGGCTTCTCTTATATATAATAGTGTGACCTATATTATCAAATCCAATAACATCTGGTAAGACATTTTTTGAAAGTAGTCAATATGTTGATTTTGGCGTTGTTTCAGCATCAGCATTTCTAGTTTGTTTGCTATCTATCAGTAAGCTAAATAGCAACTGTGATCTAAACGCTATAATTGCGAAGTAGTGGGTACTTTTGCTATTCTATAAATTTTCCAGCTATTTACTACTATGCTCAATCATGTTAGTAAATAGTGACCACCATCATTTCTTTCCTCTTTTTTCTATTCGGTAATTAGCTACGCTATTGTCACCCCTCGCATATGTTATATTTATAATACATTTGATTGAAGAAGAAGAATTTCTTTAGTTCTTTTCTGCTATAGCATGAGTGGTGAAATTTCACCGTTGTTTGTCATTACTGTAACTACAAAATTGTCGCGTCGCTAACAATAAAACTTGCATCACAGAATCAAAGGCACAAGCTTTCTTGCTTTGCAACAGACTTACTGCTTTCAATAGAGCATTTCTCTGTACAGTTTTCTCTCACTTTCAACTGTCTAAGAACCCCTTCTCTTTTAAAATTTTAAATTTTTAAAAATTAAAAATAATTTAAAAAAATGTGAAGAAATTGTCGAAAAAATATACTGTATTGCTTTCAATAACTGAAAGGAGTTCAAGAACAACTCTGGTTCCCTTGGCAGTATTTTGAACTGTTTTTTTCTGCTTTACCACTGTATGGAGTAAGATTAAATAAATAATCATAATGGAACACAAGCACCACAGCTGGAAAGCGAATCTGACTGGTTTCCCACGAATAAATATTTTGAAAGAATGTCTTCCAAAGTACGGCACCACAGCTTCATCAGATTTTATGAAAATATTTCAAACTGTCTGTATTTTTGATTTACTATGTCAAAAACTTTGAAAATTTATCAGCATTATTTAATATGGTGTTGTCTGTTGGATTAATATTTTCCTTTATAGATCTAAATCTATTTCGATTCATATTTTTTGTTAGAATACGAACTTCCTTATTTTCATCCTTTGACCGTGCATATCAGCTTGTGGTAGTGTGTGGCACCAGACAGAATACATATGCCAATAAACTTTTTCACACTGAGAAAATTCGCACCTTCGCAGGTATTGGCAGTTTTGTCTGTTATTGTTTAACCGTTGAATTGGTTCATGTTTGCTGTAAACCTAAAATGGCATTTATAGACAATTTAAAGAATTAGGGACTTGAAGAATACGTTGGAGCTTTTAACAAAGAATTATAATAGAATCAATAAGGATTACGTTTGACTACTCACTGTAAGTCTATAATAGTAAAAGTATTATTTGTCATAAGTATTCGACTTTATTGGCACTATTACAAGTATATTGAAGGCAAATAATAATTTGGCTACTACAAACTGATTGGACATGTATCATGGCAAAACTGTATGTTAAAACCAAATATCTTATTTTATTAGGACAAGTAAAATGTTAACTTACAATAACTAGTTCATTTAGAATAAGTAGTTTACCAATTTTGTTGAAGCAAATGTCTCACTTATAATAGCAATATTATTTGAGTATTTGGTATAGATGAACGAACTATTGTAGTAAATATTTTCACTCAGAAATCTTGTATTGTTTACCCTAAATACTTAGAATGTCCGTGCTGTATTTAAATATTTTTTTTTTATCTGGGGGAACTGTATATTCACTTGGCAGCACTATTCTTTTTTGTCAGTGCAAATCTATTTTGTCAAGTCATTTACTTTTCTTTATACCACACCTGACTTTAGTCACTTAGTATGCCACCTTGCCCATCCTCCCTACGTTGTCCCTAGGTCCACTTCACGCTTACTACTGGAATAAAAATTTTTTTTAAATGTGTTAATGCTTGTAACTACACTATTACTAAAAGCATGTAATAACACCAATAACTAATAATCATTATAGCACTTTTAGAGGTAAAATACATCACTGCCGTTACAAATGCAAGTGTTACTTATAGGCCAAAGATGTGTATATCCATCATTCACTTGTATCTACAATTTCGAGTATTATTTCGAAAGTCGAAATAAAAGAAACAAACCTCGTGTCTAAAATGCATGTTTTGCAAATGTTTGAGAGGTAACTAAAATCTTTTGAGCATTACAATAGTTGCAATAAATTAATAATTTCCTGATATGTGCACTAATGGTGGATTTTACCTACATTTTTTACATAAATGCGTAAATTATGTGTAACTTAGACCAAGAAAAATAGTATGAGATGTTGGCTCTTAGCCTTGGCCATAAATGGGTTAAATATCTCCTAAAATGACTAAACTTGGGACGTGTCTCAAAATGACATGCGAAAAAAGATGATCTTTGTAAAAGAACTTATTGCAAAACTTAACTGTAGAGTGAGTGGGAATCAAGATAATACCTGCAGGTGCTTTATTATTATTATTATTTATTAATTTAGCGAAAAGAAGTTGAAGGACGGTAATTAACTGAGTGTTGTTACAATGACACCACACACAATAATCATTCAAACTACATATATTATAAGAAATCTTGGTGAATTTACACCATGATGATGGGGTGAAATTCACCACGACTTCTTGTAGTGTATACCAGCCTAGGAATTACAGACATAATTACCTAAAATTACAATAGTAAAGTAGTAAAACCAGCCAAACTCTTCTGCGAGAAATGCATTTAATTTGTTTGCTTGACGCAAAAAAGAATTGCTCGTAGTTGAATTTTATGTTGTAAAATATAGAAGCTTCTATCGAATGGAAAGTAGCGGTATTAAATAATCAGTAAGGTGAATCTTCTTTAATTAATTGCATGAAGAATTTCTTTCGAATTCTTCGTAATGATACCCAAACATTGTGGCTCATAATTATGAATATTTGAATCGCTTTCCTATTTAGAAAGTAGGAAATCCACAGTGCAGACCTTTCTACCCATTTTTTATATACAGAAGCGTTTTTGATCATAAACTTATAATGCCTAAAATTATTGCCTCGCGTAACCGCTCGCTTCAATATGCATGCATGACTGTTTACATCAGAAGAGTTAGTCTCAGTCAATAAGTGGTGTGGGAGACGGCAAACGCAAAGTTTCATTTGAATCTCGAGTGCGTCTATCAAATGAAGCAGGCCAGTCTGCAAATCCTTTCCACCGTGGATGGGAGATTCGCGGCTTAAGAATCGAAATTTCGCAGTACTTGTGGGGTTGTTCGGGGCGTGACGTAGAGGGAGATGGCGAGGTCGCGACCTGCAGGTCTTTGGCCTAGACCTCGCCAGACAACGGGTCGATATACCGACATCACCGCACTGCTGCTTGCTCCGCGTATGCACCATTACTATTCCGTACAGTGTGCTGCTGCTCTACTGTACCGCTGCTGTTGTCGCTAGTTTCCGCCGCTAACGCCACCTGCATTGCCGCAAAACACCCCTTAAGGCATTACACGCCCATTATTTAGTAGAAAAATAATTATCACTATCCCGTAATAATTAATTTTTCGGCAATGGTATTGCTTTTTTTTTAATCCATCGGTCGTGAGCGCACTTCTTTTTTATTACCAAACCTAAATGGTTGTTCGTCAGTCCTTGAGTCCTATAACACTGCGCATAATGATTTCAGATGTGGAAACGTTCCTTTCTGACAGAAAAGGGACTTTTTCATCGGTTTCGCCTGTCGTGTAAAATCGTTGGGTGAAACTAGCCGTTATTTTACTGGCCTTAATTGATTGGTTTTAATTTGTTGTAAAACTATTGTATGTGTTTCTTCATTATTAGTGGCAGCGGTTTGCTAAGAGTTCCGAAAACAAAGAGAACAAAAATTAAATGCAATAAATGTGCGACAGTGATGTGTGTACTTGCCAAGATTGCACAAATCGCGATATCTCGGTGCAGAATTTTTCCAAATGTGCTTTTCAAACTAGCTGTACAGCACAGCGACCTTGTCTCTAGCTCAGAAAAAGTAATTTTTCTCAACAACCATGTGGTCATAAAGCCAAGTAATCTCTTATCAGTAGTGGAGAGCGTCCAAAGCGTGGCCAGGATACGCATTTATAAAGAGTGCATATCTCAAAACGATCGTATTAAAGAAGTTTTGCTTTTGTAGAGTTGAAATACATATTAGATTAGTACATAATTTCACGAGTTACATCTATATTTTTCAATACATAAGCAAAGTATAAAATTGTTATATTGTTGGTAAGTTTAGTCTAATATTTATTAATTTATATTAAGTTCCTAACTTTATACTGTTGAAAATTTTAACACTTTTTTGACTAATTTAATAGTCAGGAGAGGTCCACACTGTTTTCGTGTTATTTAGTCGAGAACTATAGAAGTTTAAATTTGACGAGCAAAGATAGTCAAGTATTGTCTATTGCTAAGGGGTTATTTCGTCCAACTGACACGTGGAATTATAAAATACTTCTAGTCACATTTTATTTGATCTAGACTAGACAAATTTACTAGCTGTTTAACTAAATGAATGCGATTTATTGGGTGTTTTAACACCATTTTCTAAACACAACGTCTTTTTAATATGCAACTCCTATTTCTTAGTGCTATATATTCTCTCTTTAAGACGTTTTCTCAATTATAAATATGCAAAACCACTCATTCACAAGTTTTGGTTTCAACTAAACGTACTAATTTTAAAATGATTTTTTGAGAACCATTATAAAATTAAGTGAATGTTTATGCTATTTGATTCAAATCTGAACTAATTACGTAAATGGTTGTTCCCAATACATCTTTAAGATGTTGAAATTTTTTATGCCCACTGGAATTAACGTTTAATAACACAAGGTTACACTTTGCAGGTCAGTCACATTTGGTGGTGGTTTGTTTGGATATGTTAATACGCAGAAACAAACTCGAAAACAGATACACGTGCAATGCAGGTGGTGCGTATAATGCAATACCGTATTGATTAGTGGGGTTTCTATATTTTATCCGAGGGAAAATTTCTGATTGGTTGATGCTTCTGAATGTCTAGAGAAAATAGTAAATCTCATATCTGAACAAAGAATTCACACCAAATTCTAGTAATTTCTGTTCTACTAAACACATGTAGTCAATTCGTCTGGCAAAGTTTGTAAAAATCAACACTAAAATATTTGACTAGCGCAAAATTAACGCCAACACCGTAATATTTTCAACAGTGTACGAATAGCTATAACTAACAGCTTCTTGCGGGTTTCGCCGTGTGTCAAAACTTTCGCTCGACGTTTCGCTGTTCATACTGACAGCTTCTTCAGGATAATTGAACTGTTCAGTTATCAGTATGAACAGCGAAACGTCGAGCGAAAGTTTCGACACACGGCGAAACCCGCAAGAAGCTGTTAGTTATAGTTACACCGGCCGTGAAAGTCTACGCAGTGTTATTCCATGATACATCATTTTAAAGAGTGAAGCTTTCGTTGCTAGTAAAGGATGGTTTGACCGTTTTCGAAAGCGTCATAATTTACATAATATCCAGTTCACTGGTGAAGCTGCAAGTGGGGATCGCGAAGCTGCCAAACGCTTTCCACAAAGAGTTACAAACAATAATTGAGAGTGGTGGGTACACAGCAAAGCAAGTTTTTACTGCTGACGAGACAGGCTTATATTGGAAACGCATTCCAAAGCGCACGTTCATTTCAAACGAAGAAAAAAAGGCATGTGGTTTCAAAGTAGCAAAAGATGGACTAACTTCTATTTTGTGGAAATGCTGCTGGAGACTTTAAATGCAAGCCGTTATTGATCTATCAATCAGAAAATCCTAGTGCTCTTAAGAATGTAGATGAAGGAAAATTACCAGTGCATTAGCAATCTAACAAAAGGGCATGGATGACAAGTGCAATTTTTAATGATCGGTTAGTTAAATGGTTTTCTAAGGAGGTTGAAACATATTGCAAATCACAGAACTTAAAATTTAAAGCTTTGTTGGTAGTAGATAATGCTACTAGTCACTCGGGTAAATTAGAAAAGCCGAATGAAAATATAAATGTGGTTTTTTTTACCGCCGAATACAACTTCCATAGTTCAGCCAATGGATCAGGGAGTTATTGTCACTTTTAAGAGGTTTTACTTAAAATACACACTTAATGCCATGCTAAAAGCTACGGAGAAACCTGAAAGTTCAACGCTTCGTGACTTTTGGCGAGCCTATAATATTACGGAGGCGATATAAAACATCAAAGCATCATGGTGTGACATTAAATGTTCAACTATGAACGCCGCTTGGAAACACATTTGGTCTCAATGCGTTCAGCAATATGTCTCCAATATTGCTCTGCCTGAAATAAACACAAGCCAGCTCAATGACATAGGGAGACAAATACGGGGAGGGGGGGAAGGGCTTTCAAGATCTTGATGAAAACGATATTCCGCAGGTTATCAACGGACTATATTGAATTAACAATTGAAGATTTATAGAATTACATCCAGAAAACGATAAAGAAAACCAAACCGATGACAAAATTATAGTGTCTAAAGATCTCTCAATAAAAAATCTAGAGCAACTCCATTCAATTCTAGACACTGCCAAAGATTTGGTTGATAAAATAGACGGAAATTTACAATGAACTGAGCTTTAAAATGAACTAGAAAATACATTTATTCCATATAAATCTATTTTGTTAGAGAAAATATGTATAGCAAAGTAACCCACTATTTTAAATTTTTTAGCCCCTCGCAAATTAGTTGGCCCTATAGATCAAGATAGCACGCCTGGTCCATTTACAAGTACATACTAATCAACTTATATTGTTTTGTGGATATAAATTATATGAATAATTAGTTTCTTTTAAATGTTGTAGTTAAAAAGGTGAAAAATATATATATTGAAAATTACAGTTATACACTTTTGTTCTCATCCGGAACTTATCCTTATAGTTTACGTTATTTCTGTACCTCGATATTCGCGAATTCAATATTCGTGGTGTTTTCATCCAACGTTATTTCTCCGCGAATAACTGTTTACTGTAGTATAAAGTTTACTGTAGTATATTGAAAATATGAACAAGAAAACAGCTATTATGTATGAAATTGTTTTGGTAAACCTGTTATTACAAAAAGTATTTAGTTACAATTATTTTCTTCTTATAGGGATCTTCCTTAGAAAGCTTGCCAGTTCAATTGAATGATAAGTAAATAAGTAAACCGTTTGTTTTTCAATATTCTTACTTTACGGGTATCGATATTTGTAAAGGTAGAAAATATATGTGAAGTGGATATTTATTTATATACACCCTGAAATAAACACAATTTAAATTAAAACTACCTACAAAAATCTCTTCTTTCAGTCGTAATTCTTGCATATGTTTTGGACAACGACTATCTTTTCAATTTTATGAACAGAATTGAACGGAAATTTCGGGGTTAGAAATTTAAAATTAGAAGTATTTACTGCTACTACAGTACATACTTTCCATAATTTTAAGAGACTTTACAGCAGGAGATACAAATATAAAATAAGAAGAAAAGGTTTTACTTTATATATATACGTTTCAAATATGATATACCACCAATTTGGTCTATATGCAAATATAATTGAGTGTTGTGTTTATACGCAAATGAATTGATCTGCCTTCTCTGTATTTCTTAGGATATTTGTATAAAAATCTTTTACCAACCTAACTCGCACAGCCTCACAGTTGTTTTGACATTGATATCATTTATCGTATGTTAAAACGCCGACGCAAAAACAAACTGATTTTCATATTTCGTTTTATTATTGATGTTCCAGATTGCTCCATCGGCTAAAAAGTTATGGGGCTTAGAGGGAAAGGACGGAAAAGGACTTGCTTTACATCTCAGTGAGGGAGTATGGAGGGATCCCACATGGGCAGCACCAGGTAAGATTCTATAGTTATTAAATATTAATTTAATGTTAGATAATTTTTGTTTATATTCTTATTATTTTAATTAAATTAATTAATTGGAGCGTCAAATAATTTGAGGGTCTTATTTAACGCACGAAACGGAATATATGCAATCATCAAATGAAAAATTCATAAATACATTTCCCTAGAATGGGTGTACCGCAAGGTTTTTTTTTGAATTTCACTTAATTTTTTAGATATATATGCTTTGTCCTTATCTGAAATGTCCTAAAATTCACTTTCATGCCGATAATATCATACCCGACTATATACCGGGTGTCAGCCTAAGATGCAACGGTTCCTAGCGAATTTATTATTGTCTTTTTGAAAAAATGTTTCAAATAAATGTTGCCTCGAATCGTATTCTACACATGTTAAAATTAGTTTCAATAATGGCGGACTTTCGGTTGCATCGGAAGTAAATACTAACTTTGTTATCTTAAATGGAACACCCTGTATATTATTGTACTTTTGGATTCCTTGTTAAATTTAAATAACAATACGTTAGGCATACATTGGAGCTAAGTTGTACCGTTTCCGAATTACATAACATTGTTTAAAAAAAAAAAAAAGACATTTGCAGTGTCTTCGGTGTTTGGAAATATCTCAGAAAATACGAACGTTAGAAAGATGCGGTTTTCAGTTTTCGCTTAACCATGAAACAGCACACGTCTTTATTTTAAAATTGTTGCGTTTAAATTGCAGCGTTATTAAATAGCGATCTGTAATTTTCGAATTCTAAAATCATGGATTACTGAATTTTTTTTTTAAATTGAACGGTATAGCAATTTTTACATAAATGGATTTAAACTTAATTTTCTTTCGATTTTATATGGGTATCATTACGTCTATCTCCAACGGTTTTGGAGATATTCGCGATTTTTCAGTTTCTCACAATAGATACGTATTGCGTCTGCCACCTTTCCCTCACATTTCACCAGGCTTGGGACTGGCAGCACTAATACTGGCATGCTTATAAAGTGGCCAACAGAACACAATTGGACTACTAGAAACAAACAAAACTTAAAATTAAAAAAAAGAAGAATTTACTAAAGTGCGTTCTGAAACATTGGAGATGAACATAGCAAAGATAAACGAAAACACAACATTACTGGAATATCAATAAATTAGCACATTTTTCAAACTACATTACTCTATCCAATGTATGGCGTACGTTCACATCGAGCGTCTTGCTCGCAACAGGCTACACTTTAAACGCTAATATTGTCATTGTACAGAGAATTTGTACAACGCTATTATATTAAATGTTGAAAATGCTGTCCGTTTTGGGTACTACATAATCGAAATCGCTTTTGCAAACACCTCTGAACATTTCTGGTGTGACTTCTTGAAGGGCTCTTAAAATACAATAGCGCATATCATCAGGGGTTATTGGTGGCGTCTCATAAACTTTATTTTTAATGAAATCCCATGAGAAGAAATCGCAGCTTGTAAGATCTGGCGATCTCGGAGGCCATCTGACAGGTCCTTCACGTCCAATCCAGTGGCCCGGAAAAGACACATCTAAAAACTGACGAACTTCGGCAGTATTGTGAGGTGGAGCATCATATCAGTTATTGGAACCACATCAGTTAACGAGTTAGCTAACGGAATATTTTCTGACAGAATGCTTAAATTATTCTGAAGGAATTCCATATAAATTTCTACTTAGATCTGATATCGACATACGTCGATTTGTCGCACGGGCATATAGTTCGTTGGTATATCCAAAAAATAAAACAACCCAAGTTTGAGTGAGAGGGAATGCTATAAGCACTATACACCTTGCTATTACCGGCACTGCTTTCTTTCTCACTCAGACTGGACGGGTTTTTCTTTCTTTGAGAACAGGTTCATTCCCATGTTATTCACTATGGTCATGATTTCAATTTTATTTTGTTTATACGATGGCACGAATTTGCGTGCAGAAATATAACAATGCACAGTCGCTCCGAAGAATCGCCAGAAGTTGTTTGGAAAAGATTATAAACATCGCCAGAATTTAATTGAAAAAGGATATAATATTTATCCATTTAATCACCGGAGTGAAACTTCTAGTTATTCTGTATTCTGTGATTTGACTATACGTGTATACATACAGGGTTGGGATAAAGTATGGAACCAAGCAAATAACTTTAAAACGGAGAGGATGATGTTGATGAAACTTTGCAAATAAGTGTCACGAAATATAATACATCTAATTTCGATTTGTTGTTGTGACTGTACTTCCGTCAACGGAAGTTTCTCTTTAATTTTTGTTATTTAAATGGAACACCCTGTATATTTTTGCAAATTATAATAGACCTTGTTTTTGCGAATTCGACCATACTGGTTTTAGCACCATTATTTGTAAATAATGAAGAGATAGAACACTCCACATTTACTGAACAATTAATTTTATTTATCGTAAATTATTAACAAAATGGTAGTCATCTTATAAACGAACTCATTTAAAATGTTCAAAATGCTCGCCGTTTACTTCCTGACAATATGCAAGTCTTCTACGAAACTCCCGAGTTACGTTTTCCAAAACTTCTTTACGGATTAAATCACATTCGTCGACTATTCTTTGCCTCAACTCCTGCAAAGTAGTTGGTCGCCTAACGTAAACACAAGATTTGAGAAAACCCCACAAATTAAACTCTAATGGACTAAGGTCTGGAGAACGTGCAGGCCACTCTATGAATCCTCTACGTCCAATCCATCGATTTGGGAAAATAGCACCCAAAAAGTTCCTAACTCGCCCATCATAGTGGGGAGACGCTCCATCCTGTTGAAACGAAAAACTTTGAGGCAACTCCCCATTGTGTTGAAGTGCAGGAATAATGTGGTTTCTCACTAGATCTAAATACTTTTCCCCACTTAAGTTGTTAACCTTCTATAAAAAATGGGCCTTTAAGCCTGGTTTCACAATTCCTATCCAGACATTCAACTTTTGAGGATGTTGAGTATGGGCTTCATGGATCCAGTGAGGATTCTCATTGGACCAGTACCTGGAATTATGGCGATTGACTGTTCCATTCAAACAGAAGGTTGCTTCGTCAGAAAATGCCATATTAGTTGCAAAATGTTCGTCTGCATTACAAATTTCCATCATTCTTTCACAAAACTCCAGGCGTCGGTCAAAATCATCATCTGACCGTTCTTGAAGTAGGTGTATTTCAAGTCAAATCTCTTCAAAATTTTTCCTACAGAACGACGACTTATGCCATGGTTTACTGCTAAAGTTGTAGTAGAAGTTTGAGGTGATTCTTCTAATTTAATAGCAATGTTTTCTCTAACAACTGCGTTAGTTGCGGTTTGTGGTCTGCCTGTTTTTGGTGAATTTTTAACCGTTCCAGTCGTACTAAAACGTTTTAGTGTTTTAGTGACAGCTAAACGTGTTATAGGAGTTCTTTCGGGATGCAAATCATTAAAAAGGTGACACACTTCTTCATGAGTTCTAACGCGATCGCCAAACCCGATCATCATTAAAATTTCAATACGCTTTCTTTCATCATTTAAATGCACCATTTTCATCCGCACAATTAGTAATTTGATGGACGTGAATTAAATAAACTTGACAGTTTTTCAACACTTACCTTCTAGATGATAATACCTTTTGTTTGTTTGCTGCTGGGCAAAGCTTCGGGTTGTGACCGACATCTATGGACTTATTGTATCATTCCCACTGACATTTTGCCGAACTAATTATTATCTCTCCATGATTTACAAATAATGGTGCGAAAACCAGTATGATCGAATTCGCAAAAACAAGGTCTATTATAATCTGCAAAAATATACAGGGTGTTCCATTTAAATAAAAAAAAATAGAGGGAACTTCCGGTTGAACCGGAAGTACAGTCACAATAACAAAATCAACATCAGATGTATTATATTTCCTTACACTTGTCTGCAAAGTTTCATCAATACCGTCCTCTTCTTTTTAAAGATATTTGCTTGGTTCCATACTTTATCCCAACCCTGTATAGGCTATGCTGTAAAAGCAAACGAGGACAAAATTCTTATTATATACATATTTATGCGGTAACTGCCTATACCTATTAACCCATTGAAGAGAACAACGTATTTAACCTATTTGTTTTTGTCTACATACATATACGCGCTTAATTACAATGAATGAATTGTTTGTTCGTGTTTATCTACTTTATACGTTGGATTTATGTTTCAGTTTTGTTATTTTATTATTACAATTAAGTATTAATTAGCATGACACCGCTTACGAAAACCCTTATTCTACTGTCGCACAAAAAGTTTGAATTATTTCTCCCGTTTCCGGTTACGTATATGATTAATGGCGTATTATTTCGTGTTCTCTCCTTCGGCCTAAATAATCCGCGCAGGGGTATTCTATCTTTCTGCTACCGTAGACTAGTAATTTGTCGACGGCAAGTGACGTCTCCTATGCCACCATAAGGAACAACAGCAACAGTGACAGTTATCTTTATCCCCATCTTCTTGCGACTGCTGGGAACAATACATTGTTATTGGCGCAGTGGTGGGGTAGGGCAATGTACTGGAGAAACAGGGACAAAAACTAGCCGGCTCTAATTTAGTAATTAATTTTATTAAGCGCTTACATAGATGGATAGACTGGCAAGCCTTCGTTTGCACAACTAAAGGTTATTGTTTTTGGTGCGTTTAATATACGAATGGTAGCAAAGTGCTTTTTGGTTAGTCACTTTTGATTAGTAAAAGTTTGTTTGGGATGGAATTATTTACACGTTATGGGTTAATCTATTATAACAAATTATCAGGGTATGTTTTTTTGTGTAGACAGCTCAGAGTATTTCACACAAATTGTTTTTTCCGGGTTTAACTAACCTACGTCTTGCAGTTAGATAAAATAATATTTTAAGAAAGGGCTTTTAGTTATATGCATTATAATTTTGATGACACACATTTTGAAAACACTAAATAAAATACTAAAATGTATATGTGTTTAATTTGATTAATTTATTTTACTAAAAAGTTATTAACTAACTAAACCTGCGGCAATGCGTATCGATTGATAATTGATTTCGCTTCAGCAATTCAGCAAAGTGTAGAAACTAAATCAATTTCCGAGAAGTATATAGAATAAAAAAAAAGCACGTCAGTAACCTACCTACCAATTTAAAGCAACCCTTAACGTGAAGGATCATAGTTATTCGAGACATTCGAGTAATCATAAAACCAGCTGAACAACATTCATTAGTAAAGGAAACAAAGTACTAGAAGAGATACTGGCTAAAATATAATAAGCATCCTTCAATTGAAGTGCACTTGTCTGTAGTGATAAAAAGAGCCAATTTTCATTCTCAGTTTGCGTAAACTTCAAATAGAAACACTGTTGTACCTCCAGGTTGTAATTAAATTTTCTAAATAAGCACAGAAAGCTCAGCAGTAATAAAAATACAAACATTTTTATTATAGAATGAAATTGGATCATGTTCCAGATGAATTTTGAAGTACATCATCATCTGGAATTATAAAAATATTGTATTAAGAATGCCATATATTTTAAGAACAAGGTAATTAAGACAACTAGTATAATATGGTTGTATAGTATATACAAATTAATAACATAAAAAATAAATCAAAATTTTTCATGAATTTCTGTCAAAACCCTGGTATGTTAGGTAGGAGAAAATATTTTTCTTAAAATTCATCGTTGTTCAAGGACTTGCTTAAAACACTGGCGGAGATATTTTATATAGAACAGGTAATTGCATATACATTAATCACATTAACACCGAGCTATGAATTGTTACGTCGATTTCTATCGCAGAAAATTTATGTCGTAATTGTAGACAATCAGCGAACATAGATTATATATGAAGCATGTATATTATCATTTGTATGGTGGAAACATTGATCGTCTAACTGTCCCATATATTCCTGCTTACATTATAGGTGTATCTATACCTATAATATCCACGTGAGAACGAACAAATTACTGAAGATAATTGAAGGTAGTTGTTACATATACCCAATTTTAATTCAAGCAGGTTATGATGAGATATTGCAGTGTATTATTGAATGCATTCATTGTATGCGACTTCTTTGGGGTAAATGTTAAACCATTTGGTTTTTAAAGCGATTCTTAATTATATTTTGTGAGAATTTGACGAGTAAAAATAGAATAATTTATTCTGAAAATTAATAATAATTAGAGAGTATTACATTAGAAGATTGGATCCTACAAACATTGCATTTTATTTGTTAATTGTCGATGATTATCTGCTAACACATACCTACTTATTCTGTCTCCAAGGTTTTTAACTATGCTTTACCCAGTGATTTGGCATATTCTAAAAAAAATCACGATTCATAGTAACTTTACAGGAATATTGAAATTAGTTGAGTAAAAATGTCAATGATGGCCAGCCAATGTTAAGATAAAATATTTTTGGCAAAATTATATTTCGAGGGTCAGTTTTTAGTCTGTGCAGAATTATATTTTATTCCTTATTTGAAACAACTTTGTATATAAATTATATAATGATAATCGTAAATATTTAACCGATGCCTAATGCATTTGTAGGGTCACAATATTGTAAGTATTTTTATTACAAGCACGCGAGTTGTTTTGCTTTTTCTCTTAATGTTCTTATCATGTTAATCATGACATGTAACAGTTGATTGTGACTCTTAAAAATCGCATAAAAAATTTGAATTTTAAAAGTGAAGCATGACTAAAGCTAACAGAAATTTGCTTTATAGTATCACCAAATTTTGTTCTATTATAAATAATTTATTACGCAATGTGTTTAAATGGTAACAATTATCATCGCTCTAAGAGGAGAAATATGCACATTTCAGTTAAAGTATTTTTTTCCTTCAGATGAAAACAGCGAATTATAGAGTTATTTAGGGCAACCTGTTGGACCTTATGATGTTTCTTACCCAGCCACATTATCATATGATTTTATAACTGACTTCCCGATAGGAACCATGAAAGCCTACATATGTGCTGTCGTCTATGAATTGCGCCTAAAACTGCAAAAAAAGCTGATGGTGTTGGAAACATCGTAGAATCACAGTACATATAAATAGAATTAGGGTAGAACAGGTTTCCATACTTATGTACGTAGTAGATTGTTATCCATAATAAAGGCTACAACTATTTTTGAACTTTATGAGTATTTGTACATAAGTTTTTAATTAGCAGAGCTTTCATTCATCATCTGGAGAAAATGTTGACTAGTTAGTGTCTAAATAATTTCGTCAAAAATCAAAATTTCTTGTGAAAATAATGGTCGAGAATGAGCAACATCATTAACTAAGAACTGATTATAACCTAAGGCAGGGCGAGAATCAACCCAAAAAGGCAAGGCTATAGGAAGAGCACTCACGGGTGATATAGTCTTTTTGACAATGCATTTAAAATGTAGTAGTTGTCAATAAATTCTATTATTATTATTATTATTATTATTATTATGGTCATGAACCTACAGGAAATGTAATTCTATTGGAAAAGACAGAATGCCGCAGGTGATAATTATCGGAGACATGTCCATAAGTAGCTTCCGGTTTACCGATGTCTTCAAATGTTGTTGTGAGTAATACAGCGGCCGGTACGTCTGCATATGGGCACAATATATATTACGTCAATAAATTAAAATAGAATACCATGTATACAATATGCATACCGGTTATTGAAACAAATTAATATAAAGCTAACTATTATCTACGTACAGAGTGAAAGGAATTCATTCAATCGTTTAACCGGCAATACTGTATACTATTAACGTTACCCAATTCCACGGTGTCACACTTCATAAGGGGCTGTTCATGAGAAAGGAAAATCTTAAAAAAATATTTGGCAGCAAATCAAATATTATTGTTACAAAATTGATAAATATGCATACATAAAAGAACAGTTACATTTTCATATTTAGGTATTTGTAGAAAAAGTATCCGTTCCGTAAGTATAAAAAATGATTTACAAAATTCTAGAAGTACCAGTTAAAAAATCGAATAAATAAAAATTATTGGAAGCCGTGAGGTATTTACTTCAGTGCTCAGCGCTTCGCAAAGTGGCTCGAAGGACCAACATATTTACATTCCACCGCGTGAATTAATTTTCACACAACGCGGAGCCCATTGGGCCATGTGAACGTCGAATGTGGGAGAATTTATAATGGATATTCCAAGCGTGTAAGAACACATTTTGGTTGCTTGTTCATGATGTAGTCTTAGAAAAAATAGTACCTTTTAGTTCAATATTTATCAAATCCCCATACTTTAGGGTATATCCAGTATTCACAAGTGCTCTTGATATCGGATAAAATTGAAATCCTGATATCCCGATTTGAAATTATCCGGATAGCCGGATCCTAGGATGCGGATCCACTATCTAAATCTACTATCCGATTCTCGAATCCGGATCCGCTATTCGGTTCTCAGATCCGGATCTATTCGGTTTTCAGATTCGAAACCTCAGATCCGGATCTGCTATCCGAAACCTCGGATTCGATTCCACTATGATTCGGATCCGCTATCCGAAACTTCGTATCTGGTGCAATAATCACCAGAGATTAGATATATTGAGACACCTATGTACTGCACACTGAATGTCCACATATGTAGTACGTACACTAATATTGAGTTGGTCGATAATTCATATCTCTTCTAGATTCGGATATGAGAACCGGATAGTGGATAACATTGAGATCCAGATAGTAAATTATCCGGATCCGAATAACAGCATTAGTATTCACCCATGTTCCATCTAAATAGATGGAACTCTTCTAAATAGATTGATGTTCTACTCCCAAGTTATAATTTCATCTTTTCACTTCAAAATACTACTTCGACTCTTCTTTTGATAACTGCAAATATTTTTTTTTTAACACATGTGGATTAAAGAAATATCTTCATTTTAACTTAGGGCAAAGCAGGGTAAGAGTATGCGATCGCTAAGAATACGCATTATTGCAAATAGTTCATACTTTCATGATTTACAGATGTCGCTATTTGCATTGTTTGTAGTTGTGTAGTTACTTGTTCCATTTGCAAACAAAAAATTGGTTCAGTAAGTTTATAAGTTTAGTCTATAATTAAACTTCTTTAACTTCCTTAAATTTTAATTTCGACCGTTTCGATGTTATTTTTAAAATTTAATAATTTGTAATAATTGTATAATGCACTATTTCTAAAAGTTCTTCGTTTATATATACAAGCATACATGTTTTGGGGTTACATTTCCGATATAAATTTTGTAAGTTATAATTGTAGCTTTAGATAGTTGTTTCAAATGCAAGCAATAAGCCTGCTGGTAAAGAGTACGCAGACAAAGAGTTCTTATGCGTACTCTTTTCGTTATCTATTTAAAACCAATCTTTTTATTTGGTGTGTTATTTTATAGTAGGTTATTGGTATAACATCATAAAATGGAGAAATATATATGAAAATCTCATAGAAAATTAATATTCACTGAAGATTTGTTGAAAGCCATCAAAGACAGATTCGAACATGGCAAGAGCAAGAGAGCGATTGCTATTTCCCTGGGGATTAATGAATGTATCCTGAGAAAACATTTGAAAGCTGGTACAGTACTAACACCCCTCTCGTACTCCTAAACTTTACAATGCGTACTCTTTGCTAGCATGTCTTCCAAGAGTACGCACCTGTAACATATTATTATATTTTTTTAACTCTGTTAAAGAAAAATATATTAACATTTGCCCCTTAACTGTAAACATATTGTAAACTTTCATAGAAAAAAAGCAATTATTTAATAAATCGTTTAACGTCTACACGAATATTCTTGGATTAAGTGCGTATTCTTACCCTCCGTTCCCCTATTGAAAGTGTAATTCTTTCCATAGCAATCTGAAGGAAGTCATTTTAAAATTAGGGAGTTCTTCATTTTCATTTATTTCCGCAAGTTTTTTTTTTATAGTTAGAGATTCGTTTTTGAAGTAGAAAGAATGGACAATTCTTCGGATGGTATTTTTCATCTCTTCGTCTACATTATTCAACTCAGCCGTTTATCTGTAATATATATTTTTTTGTGGCTGAAACTCAATTGGTTTCATATTATCACAAAAAAAATTAAACACTTCGTCCTCCACTATCTAGCAAAAGAAACACAATTAAAATTTTATTTTTATTGATTTAAAAAAAAAAGACTCCACGAAGGCATACTTACGTAGATATATTTGCTGGCTTTGCTGTCATTTCAATATTTGAGACTTTGGCAGTACCTGGCTGCTCATTCCATGCTTTAAATATATTCAAAACCTTCTCCTTGTCTTCCACTGTGACATTGCACTCCTTTTCTTAGGATGTGAGATTATCATATTGAAAACTGAAGGTATCACAGACAGAAAATATGGATTGATATAAATTTTCAAAATCATTGTAGAGTAGTATTTTTTTTTTAGTTGTATTCATTCTGATTTTTACTTAATAGGTATGTACGTGTTTCTCTATTTGGGTTTATTACCTGTTGGAAAATAAAATACTATTACTATAATATCCACACGACGAGTACTTTTAGTCGATAAGGTATAATTACAATTAAGAATACACTCATCATAGTATTTAATGTAAAACTTGTGTTTGCCTTAAAAATGTAAGTTGCATATGTATGCGTATCAGTATATTTTAAAATCGAACATAATGTTTTTTTTTTAAAGACGTTTAGCATATTTTATTTATTTTTATTATCATTATTATTTATTTATTATAGATTTAAATATTTTCCAATAAGTTACAAATAAGTTATGTTGTTTGTAAATTTAGCCGATAGCGCCATCTACTGATTCATACCTTTTAAAGGCCCCTCTTAACGTGTTTTACAAAAAGGACGTACAGCAGAGCCTTTACAAAGACTTTTTTTTTTAAATATTGGGTGTTTGACTCCTCCTGTTTTGAAGGAATTTTTCCCGTTCTTGCACTTTTAAGCACTTGTAAAAATAAACGCAAATGCACTGGCTCACGAGTTGAAAGCCGGAATTACTGTAAGAAAGAAGAATTATAAACTGATCGCACGGCGATGTTTTGGTGGTTTACACCCTTTTCTGTACAATGGTAACTGGCTGCCCATGGAATAGGCTTGCTTCATATATGACGCAGATGTTTACTTAAAAATAAAATAATCTGAAATAATTATTTATGGGGTTGGAAAGTCCACAGGTAGTACCCCTAATTAAATGGTAGTGACGTCAGAGATGCCAGGCAAAAGTGGATATTCCCTTTTCGTGTGAATACAAAGAAAGTAATAAATTGCAAGGATTTGACAATTGATTGATATCCTAATTCTCTATAACTACAATAAAGTGTGAAGTAAACCATGTACATAAACAAACAATAAAACAGATGAAGGAAGATACAATTCAACAATATTGGGAACTCCATAAATGATGTTAAATTAACGTGTATAAATAATTAGTAAATAACGATAATACTACAATTCCTAACATTGGGAACGAAGCAATACTGAAGATAATGAAATAACGAGATTAATAAGCAAATCCCAACATAAACAGGCGCCAAATGTTAAATTATCGCGTGATCGAATTTGATGTAAGCGAGTATGCTGCTGAACCAATCTATAAACGCTATTTGAGGTATAACGAGTTGGTGACGTAAAAGTTACCCATTGTTGCTACTGCATCTATTATAGGGGGTATTATTTTGCACCAAGGCGTTTCTTAGCCACAGAGCGGCACTGGTTAAACGGGCTCTATATTTTAATAAAATTCATTCTACAGCCAACAGATGGCATATCACATAATGAGTTAGTTTCAAAATCGCTGTTTTTCAATGCCACATTTTCGGATTACTTTTGGTTTCTTTATCTTCAAAAAATGCGAAACAATCACAAACCATATAAGTTCCTATCCTCCTAATAGGTAAATAAAGATATCTCCTGTATTTAAATACAAAGTAAAGGTCAGAATACTTCAATCGGACTTGTAAACTTTTTAATCAAAATAAGAGATCTGTTTAGAGGTAAGTCCTTTATTGATTTTCTGCGCCGAAACTTTATGGACGCTTCATATCTGTGTAGCCCAATGTCATTGGATTTTTTATTTCTTTCCTACGCAGGAAATAATTGAATTTTGGAAATTAGAATGGAACCCTTTTAGAAACTTCAGATTGTGTTAAGTGGAAAATAAAATCGGACGACGGTATACCGGCAGCAGTCGACGTCGCTGTGAGACCGTAATGAGAGCTGATTGAATTCACATGGGCCAGGGCGGTTGCCCTGGCAACAGACGCCTGCGTGCCCATGGAGACCGATGCCGACGCCCGGCACGCCCATTCGTCAGTGCTGACGGCGTCGTCGCCCGGCGTAAACAAATCACACCGTCAGGTTTATAGTCATCGGAACGGACCGTTTGCGACGTCGATGTACAAAATTTCGATAGAAAATACAGGGGCACCGCACACCGCGCATTTATCACCTTCGTTTCTGCGCGGTAATAATTTGGAAAGTTAAAATATTGCTTGTAAATCTCGCGCGTATCGAAGGAAATTCATGTTTTTTTTTTTTGTGATTTATGGATTTCGAAATGCCCAGGTGTAGACTTGGGAAATGGAATTTTAAATCTGAACAATAAGCTGTTCCCATACCCATCGAAGCTGGTCGAACATTCCAGTGGATTATGTTTTCTAACAGCTGTGGAGTTGGTTTTGGTTACCGCTGTATGTGTCCAATTATGAATATTGTTGTTGTATTAAATAATCGTTTAAAATTATTAGAATATTATCCTGTTTCATTGTTACTTTTAGATCCGATTTAACAATTCAGCATATCTGCCGGTTAAAAATTTAACTGACGAATTAAATAGGAAAACGTTTATCCACCCTCCGTTTTATCTGTTAGGTAAAATGATTAATTGTTATTTGACTGGTACTTTAAAGTTTATCTGATAAACGTTTATTTGCTAGTTAGTGTTTAATTTTGTGTAAAACATTGCTTTTTTCCAAAATATTATATTAGTGTATTATAATTATACCGTGGTCGGCAATTTTTAATCATAGTATCGGGATCTTACACTATGCATAAAATGACCTCGCAATACGCGCCGATTCCAATGTTGAAACGATATTGGGTGTTTGGTATGTGGTGGGAGACGCGGCTATACACTGTTGAAAATTTTAACACTTTTTTGACTAATTTAATAGTCAGGAGAGGTCCACACTGTTTTCGTGTTATTTTGTCGAGAACTAAAGAAGTTTAAATTTGAGGAACAAAGATAGTCAAGTATTGTCTATTGCTAAGGGTTATTTTGTCCAACTAACACGTGGAATTATGATATACTTCTAGTCACATTTTATTTGATCTAGACTAAACAAATTTACTAGCTGTTTAACTAAATGAATGCGATCTATTGGATGATTTAAGACCGTTTTCTAAACACAACATCTTTTTAATATGCAACTCCTATTTCTTAGTGCTATAATAGTCTCTCTTTAAGACGTTTTCTTAATTATAAGTATACAGAATCACTCATTCAAAAGTTTTGGTTTCAACTAAACGTCCTAATTTTAAAATGATTTTTTGAGAACCATTATAAAATTAAGTGAATGTTTATGCTATTTGATTCAAATTTGAACTAGTTACGTAAATAGTTGTTCCGAATACATCTTTAAGATGTTGAAATTTTTTATGCCCACTGGAATTAACGTTTAATAACACAAGGTTACACTTTGCAGGTCAGTCACATTTGGTAGTTTGTTTGGATATGTTAATACGCAGAAACAAACTCGAAAACAGATACACGTGCAATGCAGGTGGTGCGTATAATGCAATACTGTATTAGATTAGGTGGGGTTTCTATATTTCTATCCGAGGGAAAAATTCTGATTGGTTGATGCTTCTGAATGTCTAGAGAAAATAGTAAATCCTCATATCTGAACAAAGAATTCACACCAAATTCTAGTAATTTCTGTTTTACTAAACACATGTAGTCAATTCGTCTGGGAAAGTTTGTAAAAATCAACACTAAAATATTTGACTTAGCGCAAAATTAACGCCAACACCGTAATATTTTCAACAGTGCATGTCTATTTCTATTTTAAAGCGGCGCACTCTTTCCTACTTTCTGCTTTCCTATAATATAATTAAATTATGAATATGTATTTTTCAAGTATACAAAACTAGAATGCGTTACGGCAATTCAAATTCATATTTATCTTGGAATATATTAGTGATGAGCAAAATAGCAATTTATCAATAGCGCTGCTATCATTTGTTGCTCTTTTTTAATAGCAGTTACTTTAAAACGTAATTTTGAAATAAATCGCTTGAAATGTTCTTGCTTTCAAATCATCTAACAGGTAATTAAACTGCTTTTGTGTATACTGAGTAGGTACACTCAGTTCAAATCGTGATTGAAAAATAATGATTAAGGAAGAGTGGGGGAATTCCGCGTAGTGGGCAATTCCGCGCATATCTGTTTTTGATAGTGAAAAGTACGAGAGATGTCTTTAAACCACGTGTCTATAGCGTAGAAGGGATATGTGTTAGTAATATCACCACAGCTTCGCGTTTCTAGTTACGATTAAAGTATTCTCGGACGAAATAGGAATTCGACGCGTTCTTTAGAATTTCGAGCCTCCAATTATTAGGAATTCCGCGTGGGGAATTTCCGTGCACCTAAGCAAATTGTGGAATTGTAAATATAATAATGAGTTTACGAATCATCAGCTCTCAATATTCATTCAGTGCATTGACTAAGCGTTTAGTGAGAGTAGTTCTCTTTTATCTAATCGATTTACTTTATTTTAAATAATTAATTTTCTAAATTGTTCACTTGCGCGGTATTCCCCATACGATGGGTAATTTGGCGCATTACGTGGGGTAGTGTGAAGTAAAAACACTCTTGTTTCTTAAAAACCATGTACGTATTTACAAATAAAAAGGATCATATAAATATTACATACAGCAAAAAAGGTACCTACCTCAATAATTTAGAAGCATTGGAAATACTGAGGCAACAGCTCACTAGTAGACCTTTCATTAAATTCACAATATTGAGTCCACCCCCTTTTTTTCAAATTTTACTCGATAGATGACCTTCTGCATATATGGTTTTCAAGTATTTTACTGGGTCTTAAACACAATAACTTTAGTTTTGTTTTTCCACAAAGATGGCACAAGTTTATTGTATTTTTCTGGAATTTTTTGGCTTTATTTAAATCATTTTATATCTTGAGTTCGACATCCTTACAATTATTTTAAACTGTTAAGTATCTTTTTAAATTCTTTTACCATTTTACTTTACCACCTAATTTTTAAAAAAATATTATATAATACCATTTTGCCAATAATTATTGCACACTCTTGTTATATGATACTGCTGTAGCTGACCTGAAGATGCTCGGATAGAGTGAAACCGATCGTGTGTTACTAAAGAATTTTGTGAGCAATTAGACTTTAATTTGATTTCTTTTTCCTTAATATAAATAACGTCAATTGTAGAAATTATAAAAAATATTATCTAAATTGCTTTTTGTTTCTGTCAACTCGTCCACTTAACATTTTTGATTAGCGTTATTGTCATTGTTGTTGTAATGATAGGAATCAGTTTAACATCAGGAGCGAGGATATTGGTAAATATCATAACTTTTTGAGAATATTTCGAATTAATTGATATGACTGTGTTTGCAAGCTGTCACCGAAAACTTGCTAAAAAAAGAATGATGATACTATTAAGAAAAAAGGTAATGTGTGTTGAGGAGGATAAAAGTCTATTTGTACAAAGGGTATCATGATGACGAAATTGCCTCAATTTCACTGGATTTTACTGCAATATTTTACCTTCTTTGTTTACTTACATATTATACACAGTACGAACCGTTTCTACTGCAAACAGTTTTATACATCATTCTATGTATGATACGCAAGCTTCTGTTTGCAAGGGAAATGGTTCGTGTGGTATATGTTTATATAAGCATACAATAAACATTTTCGTTACCAAATATTCTCAATCAATATTTGTTAACGTTCTTTGAGAAAACACGCTGCTCAAGACCAACTTTATCAATGCACCGTAACTAACGGTTAAAAATTTAACTGACAGATAATAGAAATGTGTTTACCCAATATAGGTAAACGCTAACTGTTAGTTGAAATGTTTAATTAATTGACTGTTGTTTTATCGATTAGACGTTTATTTGCTTTTTGTACGTGATTTGAGCTTACTTAGCGTAAGTTATAACTTATAATAAATTATAAAACGTTAGCTACTTATACATTTAGTATAAATTTTGTTTTAAAGTTGTGCTATTACAATTTTCAACTACATACAATGCGAGTTACACACGTCTTATAGAACGTGTTAAACAATTAAGAAAGGAGAGAAAGTTTATATAACGCTATGAAGAATAAAATAAAGTTTTTCATCTTTCCCTGATTAAGCCTTCATGTAGGGGCAGTTGTATTTTTATTTTGGTGATTTCTGTATGCGTATAATAACATAATATCATCCCTTATGTTTTTTGTTTAATTTTATGATGTTAAAATAGTTTAATAGTTGCTAGCTAATAACTGTTTTATAGATATTGCTTAGAGTAGAAATATAAATCTTATAGTATGCATTTTATTTTGCATTATTTTAGATTAAATTGTTGCCAAAAGTAATCTTTGTGCTTCGTACAGCCAAAAATATCGCTAGGGTGTTTTATCACTTTATCTTTTATTGTTCATGTTCCAGAACAAATGTAATGGTTAGATCACCTATTTCTTCCCTTATGTGCTTTAATTACAATTCATTATGGAATGCATATGATATTCATTTTGATAATTTTCGAAACTTTAATATTTTCTTCATTTTTCATTCGCAGTGTCACTACTTTGTCCTATATTACACAATAGTATAGACATTTTTGTTTTGCTTTTGTTTGTAGCATATTGTACTCTATCTGTTCTTTAATTTATCAATTTTTGTATTTTTTCTCTTGTATTTGCGTGTTTCTACCTGATGCAAATAAATTTTTATTATTATTATCAATGTATTCACTGTGACGACGGAATAGGAGAACACTTAACTAAATTTATGTCTAGCTTTACCTGAAAGTCGGTTTGTTGGGAGTTGTAAAAGCACTTGATAAATCTATCGACCATATTTGATTGCCAATTTCAGTTAGCTTAACTTAGTAAACTGGTACTTTTAATGATACATTCGTAACTAATTGTAAGTAAAAAAAAAATTATATCTTAGCCCTCTATGTTTAACCTCCATTCTAGTCACAATTTAGTCATTCCTCTTAAGAAACATACTCTTGTCGTATTTTGATGACCTCTAAAGATTTTTATTACTGTAAATGTAGAGAATCAATAATATCTTATATATATTTTATTATTGTAGTGGCTACTCGTTGAGAAATATGCATAGAGAATGATAATAAACTTCATATTTAATCCCGTATAAAGATTAATTTCATCTATAAAATTTTAGGTTATTTTAAAACATACGATCGGCTTACAGACAGTATACTCGCGTTTATGTTTCAATTTTTCGTACACGTCATGAATCTTGCGCAACCGACTTATCGATTTCTGGATAACTCGCTGCACTGTTTACAAATGCTCGATGATCGTAAACCAGAAACCCTATAGTGTATACAGAAGTGCATTGACTCTCGGCTCGTCGTAATACGTCTTTCTCTTAATTCCCGGAGAATTTATGATAGTTGCACTTAAGTTCTTATCTGAAATTACAACTTGCCGGTTGAATTTCGGAAATTGCTTTGATAGTACAGTAGAATTCTTCTTAACCGGCCTGCTTACCTTTAAAGACCAAACGAATATAATTACCATTTAATAATTTAATTTACATGAATTAATTAGCACTTTCGTTTACATTTAGGAGATGTTTCTGTTTTTCTTTTTATAATAAATTATTATGAAATGGATACCCTACATTTAATGTCAACATGTGATGCAAAAAAAAAGAATAAATCTATCATACATGTATTAATAACTAGAGAATATGACTAAAACCACGGTTCTTAGAATTTCATTTTATTTTAGCTTTATTATATCTTCAAAATATATTTTTTTTTTTCATAATACGTAGCCCCAAAATAATAATTTCATGGGTAAATACATTAGGCGGATACACGTCGGATTAACCGGTTATGGGTGCACTCCCATATTTTATATTGGGTACCGCTTGTATGTGTCTATTATTAATGCTTTAGCCGAGCGAAATAAATAAAGTCCGTGATTACGTATTCTGTCGAAGTAGTTTAATTGTCTACGTCTGCCTGTTACGGTAGCTATGTTAACTTTTAGACATCGTTGAAAGTGAATCTTTCAGATTCGATTTTAAATTTCCGCTTCATTTGGAAGTTGTTTTGTTATAGTTATGAAAAGAAGGTATACGTCATCAACAGTGTGAGGATAATATACACTGTTGAAAATATTACGGTGTTGGCGTTAATTTTGCGCTAGTCAAATATTTTAGTGTTGATTTTTACAAACTTTGCCAGACGAGTTGACTACGCGTATTTAATAGACCAGAAATTACTAAAATTTTGTGTGAATTCTTTGTTCAGATATGAGGATTGACTATTTTTCTAGACATTCAGAAGCGTCAACTAATCAGAATTTTTTCCCACGGATAGAAATATAGAAACCCCACCTATTCTAATACAGTATTGCATTATACGCACCACCTGCATTGCACGTGTATCTGTTTTCGTGTTTGATTCTCCGTATTAACATATCCAAACAAACCACCAAATGTGACTGACTTGCAAAGTGTAACCTTGTGTTATTAAACGTTAATTCCAGTGAGCATAAAAAATTTCAACATCTTAAAGATGTATTGGGAACATCTATCTACGCAATTAGTTTAGACTTGAATCAAATAGCATAAACATTCACTTAATTTTATAATGGTTCTCAAAAAATCATTTTAAAATTGGTACGTTTAGTTGAAACCAAGACTTCTGAATGAGTGGTTTTGCATATTTATAATTGAGAAAACGTCTTAAAGAGAGAATATTATAGCACTAAGAAATAGGAGTTGCATATTAAGAAGACTTTGTGTTTAGAAAATGGTGTTGAAACACCCAATAGATCTAATTCATTTAGTTAAACAGCTAGTAAATTTGTCTAGTCTAGATCAAATAAAATGTGACTAGAAGTATTTTATAATTCCACGTGTTAGTTGGACAAAATAACCCCTTAGCAATAGACAATACTTGACTATCTTTGCTCGTCAAATTTCAATCAATTAATTTTAATTCTATAGTTCTCGACAAAATAACACGAAAAGAGTGTGGACCTCTCCTGACTATTAAATTCGTCAAAAAAGTGTTAAAATTTTCAACAGTGTAGTATACTATCGACGATGAAACATTTTAAACATGCGCTAAAACAGAGACTTCCGGCGCATAATTTTTATTCGAAATGTGCTTTTCACATGTTATTATTTGGTTACCTTTATTATTTTTATAGGTGGGGGTCCTTTATTTTAATTATTTTACTAGTTTAGCTTAATTATTAGTAAATCGTTTATTATTTGTTCGTTAATAGGTAACATAAGCTGGTGCATGCATATTATTGCAGTAAAGTCCTTTCGGTTTTACAAGCATAAAGATGTTTATACAACTGCGGCAACTTCTCATCGCTGCTAATGTAATTCTGAAAAAAAAGTTGAAAGCTCTTTTTCACTCACTCACACTAACCGTTGAAGTTCAGAACTTTGTGAACTTTGCATGTAGAGTAAGTTCCGTTTAACTTACAGTTTTCTTCCCTGGCTTTTTCATTTATATCGCCTTACTATTGTGTAGGAGAGTGAAGTATTTGCTATGATTTTCTTCCTTAATTGTTATATGTAGTATAATTATATTATTATGGATCACGCACTTTAGGAATATAGTCGTGAAATTGTAAACATTCTTCTTCGCTTTCTATCCTGTCGTTGTCTAAGTTCCTTTAATCGTTTCACATACAATTGCCCTTACGACTTCTCTACGTTATAGAATATTGACATCTACATAGAACTCATATAAATCAGCAATTTATATTTGTACACAAGAGTGCTAACCCTGGATATTAGAAGCTGCTTGGCATAATACTTGATCCAGGAAAAAAAATAGCTATTTTATTAATTACTGAAAAGCATGACATGTAAGGTATAAATTACGTATTGAGTTGTACTGTGGTGGACGTAAAACTTTGGAGTATTCAGATGATCTTGTTATTCCGACCCAGGGTAAATTGCGTAGTGCAGGATAATGTAGAACGCTCTACAAATTATACAAGCATGGACGAGAAGGAGGATCTTAGATGATCTTGTAACCCTGATACTCCGAAGTGAAGAAATAAAGCTGTCAGAAGAAGTGAAATATCTTGGTGTCATCCTAGACTCCAAGTTTACTTGGAATCAACAGCGTAAGAGGATTAAAAATGTGGCGGAGGCAGCGCTCATATTGGCTAGAAAAGCTCGTGGAGAAACATGGGGGTTAAGGCTTAATATGATGTACTGGACATACATCACGGTGGTCAGATCCATGTATGGTGGACAAAGGTGCAGCAGAAAACTGCTATAACTGAAGTTGGCAAGATACAGAGGCTTACATGTTTAGGAATAGGAGCAATGAGGACTACTCCTACAGCAGTAATAGAATGCTTTCTTAGACTTCCCTTATCTCTATTTGGTGATAATGGGCAAGCCAATAATGGGGCTTCTCAGATTGAAGAACTACCAAGCGGCAGATATGCAGAATTGGGACACAATAATATTGTTTATCATATGCAAGGCAAGCTTTTGGGAATGGGCTCATACTACATGAGCTGGACATATGTTTTTAACATAAATTTCGAAGTGGAACTCACGGATCGGATAAGCTGGAATCATTCCAACTACAGACAGCTTCTGAGAATTGATCTCTGGTGTATTGACCGATCAAAACCCGAAAACGTGATTGGAGCTGGAATCTACAGCGGGGTGGGAAATAGAATGATCAACCTTCCAGTTGGAAAATATGCCACGATCTTTCAAGCAGAGGTATACATAAGATTGCATTCTGCAGTAGTGAAGTCAATCTGAGGGCTTATAAAAATAAGCGAATCTATCTACTTTGAATTGAAAACGAATCGAAAACATTTTTGAAAAATGAAATTTGTTGCGATCTGAAGGTTTTCATCCAACATAATTTGCACACGTTTATAAGACAGAACAGTTCAGAATTGAAGTTCTAATTCAAAAGAACGTTATTTAGCTCTTAATATGGGCTATGAGGGTTACTACCGCAATTCTTCTTTCCTAAGTAAATGACATATTTCCAAATATAATACAAGATGGCTGGTATATAAACCTAAATCATGGAGGGCGTGCTGTTACAGCCTAATTGCAATCGATTTAGTCAAATATATACAGTTACGGGCAAATGTTATACGTACCCTAGATTTTGTTAATCAAGGTGAAATGAGTAAAATATCGTTCGTAACCTAAATACATTATAAGTTGTGTGTTTTTAATGTAGTTGGAATACGTGCAATTCCTGATGGGGAAACCTACATCGCAGAAACATGAAAATGCATGAAAACTTAATACATCAACAAAAATTATCGTAGAAACAAAAATAATTATATAAATTAAATCAAGAGAAAAAATCGATTTCCAATCCTATTTATTCAAGTATTTATTGCAGCAGGTTTCGGTTTTATAACTAAGACATATAGTACGTCTTGTTTCGTATTCCGTATATATACACCAATCCTCTGGGGATTTACATATTATACATTACATAAATACTTAAAATACCTGCCGCAGAGAAAATGCAAAAACATGAAATCCATTGGTTTAATTAAAGGTGCCATTTGGCACATTTGGCGGTAACTGTATTATAGAAAAACAAACAGTTTTTGGCATATTTTATTACAAAATATTGTTTTTCAATGTTTCGGTTCTTTTCGCCAGATAACAGATTGGCACAATTAGGTACTTATAAAAAATTATTTTAAATATTATCGAAAAAATAAAAATATAAAATCCTAATCTGCTGTGAAAATTTAGATAAAAATAGGTATGAATATGTAACTAGATTACAATTACATTTTTGATAAATGTTGGGTAGTGATGTGCCATCTAACGAAAGAAGAAACGAAGGAAAGTATTCAAAATTCAAATTCTAATTAATTTGAAATATTTTTGAGATTATGTAGCGGGTTCTAAGAAACACAAAAAATAAAATATTCTAAAAACTATAGAATTTGGTATATTGCATAATCGGCTTATCTGATTACAAATGAGCTGTGCTGTGTATACTGTAAGATTAACAGCGCTCGTCATTTGTGATCTTAGGCCATTTATTCTTATTCTGTTATGAGTTTTTCTATATCTCCTGTTCAATATCTATGTTTATATCATGACTTTTTTGATATTAATTGAATTCTTTTCTTTGGAACTCGTTTTCATATTGTAAGTAATTGATAGTTTTTCTTCCGATATCTATGTTATCATGTACCCCCATAGCAAGAGAACTGTTTTTATATTTCTCATTTTCTCTTTGTTTTTAATTATTTTACTGCATCTAAACAAAAATTAGTTTTCTGCAATATTGGGCATTACTTTTCATTTTCAGAGCCTCTGACAACCGAAATTCTTTAAGGCCTTTCTCAGAGCCTGCAGATTATTGTTTATTACCATCTGCCGCGTGTTATAATCTTGCTTCACTCAATGGTTATAACCAGATTTTTTTTTGGAATCGTGATGATAATTTTGAGGGAGAGGCTCAACGTGGATGCCTAACAACCATGTAAATCTTTAGGCTTTATCAGCCTCTTTTAACAAGAAGAAAATATCCGCGCTTTCTATCCATACGTAACCAACTGTGGTTTCTAAGAAACACGTTTGCGTTTACTTCAGCATGTCGCTGTTCCAAGATACTCAATTTAATTGGTTGGTGATAGCTTTGACCTTCCTTACATTACCTTGTATCTATTCTATCTTATGTTTGCGTGTCTTTTAAATATTTATTAATGATTGTAACCTCTCACCCGCCGAGCCTAAAGTGCGTCAAAAGTGGGTTTTCATTATTTTTTTGTCTCAGATTTTAAAAAAATTAAAACCTCTAAAAAATCTTCTGTCTTTAAATTACTGAAAAAAAATCAAATTTTGAATATTCTTATTTCCATTAATAATGAAAATAAAATAAAGCAAAAAGGACATGTTCCATTTATTGTTTAATGATGGGTAAAAGGGCAATAGTTTATCATATATATTCAAGTCTGCTTTATTTTTCACTCCCTTGTATTTGCAAGTATTTGCTTCTTTCTATTCTTAGTTTATTTTAGTTTTCTTCTCATTTCATTAACATCTTCACTTAAGCAAAAAATGGACCAATACCATCTTTTCCTAATTCCTTTATTCACTTTAAAATATTTTATTCTTGTATTGCATAGCAGGTATCATCTTCGTAAAAAAAACAAAATATCGTATTAATACAGTAAACTACTTACTTGCTAACACTTAGAATGATTTTTTTTTTTTTCAAGATTGAAGGATCATATTCATTAAGCTTAAGCTTTTCACTTTCTTCCGCGAATAAATTTTAGTAATGTTGTTTCTATAATATTCTCCTTTCTATCTCTTTTCATGGGTTGTCAAGCTTTCTTAGATTTAAAACGTACTGCTTGCTAGTAATTAGGTTACATTAATTCTCTTTCATTTTTTTTTATAACTTCTTAACTAAGTTACCATACTTAACTTTAAATGCTCAGTTTGTCAGGTATTTCGTACTAACTTTAAGTTGAACAAAAGTGTTCGAGAAAAATTACATTATAAGCAATTTAGATTTGTTATACGGGTTATGTCATTAGTTTGTTTTTAAAATTTAATCTAGGAATAATATTGCATTTTACTGTTACATAATAAAGTGTCTCTTATTCAGTTTATAAATGTATGCATAAAACACAAACGGCTCGTATCTAACAGCATGTAACAGAACCTGCCGAACGTTATCTTTTGTTTAGTATGGCAGGAATTTTAATCAAGGTATTTATATCGTTGTTTGTTTATTGTTGCAGGTGACCACGCGGTATCGGCGTCATTAGCGATGGGGCGTCGCGGCGGTTACGTCGTCGGCTCAGACACGGGCAATATTCTTTCACCTCGCGGTTCGGACACGGGCGGTCTCGGTGTAAAAATGGTGGAGTACGTTTTGGGCAGCTCGCCGACGAACAAAGACAACATGGGTTTGGAACCCAGACTACGGAACCTTCATCTGGACGACAAGGACAAAGACAAGCCGCAGAGTCCCAAGGAGGAGGTGAATGGGCAACCGGTTCAAAATGGGCAGGTCGCCGAAGACGACAAAGGATTCAAGTGAGTAGATTTTCATTTAATTGATTTAAGATTAAGGGTTTAGTCGGATGGACATACTAATTGCGTCTAATTGAGTCATGCGAACATACTTCAAACACGCTGGAACACTTGAATAACTTTATTGTTGGTGGTCCTAATAATTTAATCTATCGAATCAGTAAGTTCCGCTAATTAGCGCAAAAGCTTGTATTTGTATGTAGTTAATTGGTAAAAACGAAAGAAACAAGTTGAAAGTATGTAGGTTTAGAAAATAGTTCACTATAGACATAAAATTCGGAGTTGAAGGCGTAAGCTGTCGTAATCATCGCCGGTTGAAGACAGCTTTGGCCTTCCTTTTTCTGCTAGTGTAACTTTTAAATATTTATGATTTTAATTGTTTCTTATATACAAAGTTGGACATAGATGATTCTAAGTGACGCTAATCCTGCTTTACGCGTAAAAAGTTGCCAAATCGTTGCATGGCAGGAACGCTGTATTATATCCATAGAATAATTTACAAGAATGACAAGTGGAATGGTGGGGATAAGATACGTTATAGCGCTTTTCTTAATCTGACCGGAACTAAGAATAAAGCGCCAAAACTTTCGAATAAACTTTGAAGTAAGTAATTGAAATCGATATAACAAAAAAAAAGTTTTTACCCACAATTGCGTTGTGAGTAACTTTTTTTATAGCACAATTGTGGGCAAAAACCCTGTTTTTGGTAATATGGATTTGAATAGTATTAATTTATTTATGTTGTAGAAATAATACGCCAACATTTGGTGAGGCGTGCGTAAAATAAAATGCTCCATTGAAAGAGATTTACTTATTTTTAACATTAATCATAACTTCATGTTGTAAATACACATATGGGGGTGGCCACCAAAGGGGACTGCAATTAGGTTTCTATATTCTCTAAACAGCCATACCTAAAATCACATATTCAATTCTTAAGCTACTTGCGCATTTTCACAAAAAAAAAAAAAACAAGGAAAAATATAATTCATAATTCAAACTTCAATAAGACGAGTTTTTATACATCGCAAAAAAATTGGGGTCGGATTTGAACCAACGGAGAACCGTTGACCATTTGCCTGCTATTGACATATAGAGACGATTTACATTTGTAATTACAAAATTTTAATGTTCATTCGATCCAACCAAATATTCAAAATCTCGGTATTTTTCACAGGTAGCCTGCGCTTAAAATTATTTTAAATATAATTTAACTACTACAACAACATTTACCAGTATTATTATCTTCTATCTAGTGTAACATCATTGCAACACGCCTACAACACTTCTTAAGGTACTGACACCCACATCAGACACCGGGTAAACAGTTAACTATTGTTTGTAAATATCTAGAAAAGGTTACAAGCTACGGAAATATTATTTTTACTTGAACCAACCTACTAACCTAATAATTCTAAAACACTTTTTGTATAAAACTTCATGTCTAATTATAGAAGTATGTAAAGTGACACTATAATATGCTAAACAGCTCAACTACAACACGGAAAATAAAAAAAAAAAAAACAAAAGCAAATATTTATTACAAATATGAAGTTACTAAAACTAAAAAAAAAGAAAAATTCTCTCACGTGACACACGCAAAGAAATTACAGAAGCGGAAATCGTAAACAAAAACAAAGTTGAATGAACAAATGTTGTTATGGTAGTTACTCGTATTTACCGACTGTTCGCATTTAGTTAATGGTCAAACTAATAGGGTGCGCAACGATAGTAAATGGCGGCAATTTGAGAGTCCCCACCCTCTGATTATATCATGCGTAATACATGTAGGAAGCATGCGTTGGAAACTGTGCCTGTGTATAATATCTCACATCCCGGATCGGCCTATAGTTCAGTCCAGTATTTATTATGTACGTTCTCAGTTTGCTTTAGTTTCCTTGACATTTCATTAAAATCTTCATCTAAGGAAAAAGTGTAGTACTAATGCTATCTTTTCTTGGCTGCATTTGCATTTTGTCATGGCAATTTTGCCAAGCCGAATTTAAATAAATTTTGTGGAGGGTAAAGGGAAGATTGACAATAGTCCTCTCTTATTCTTGTTTTGACACAGTAGGTCTTAGCAGTTTTTTTTTTTCGTAATCGAAGCAAACCGCATGCATGTATATTTAACGTTTTAATCGTGAGAATCATAATTGATATATCTAATTTCAAGTTAATAAATTTCAAATTAATATTAATATCATTTTTAAGTTATGTAGTTAATTAATAAAAAAAAATTAAAAGCTAGAAAAATATTAGTTGAGTTTTAATTGGATTATGGCTATGGATATTTTGAAATAATTGAAAATTTCAGTTGAAAGGAAAAAATATGTTTTAAGGTAAGATGTTAATAAAAAAATGACCCCATTCTCCAATAATAATTATACAGTTCAGAATTATAAAAATATTACATTTTAATGGATTGTTTGTATATTTCAGTTATTTAAAGTATGATAAAGCTTTTGTATACAAAAGCGAAATGTGGGCAGTAAAGTACTATTAAAATTTCATTTTTTGTTTGATATACAACACAACATTCCGCTAAAACCAAGACAATACTAATAATGTAAGGATACGCTTCACGGAAAATAAAATAAATCAAAACTAATCTTAACGTAGTTTCGGTTCTCCATAACTGCATTTGTTATGTCGGTCAAGGTAATGACCAGATTTATTTCTTTTATACACCATTTTATTAGTCAATTTTTAAGTGAAAGATCAACTCATGTCGAAACACTATTTAACAAAAAACACGCATTTATTACTGCTCTCAGATTCTTCTGCATGAAGTCTCCACACATTTTCAATCTGTTTTAATTCTAGACTTTTAGCAACAAATTGCAAAACCTTCATATTATTTCTTTGGAACTATAGTTTTGCTGTATTAGCTATATACATTGACCGAGCAATTGTCGTGTTGGAAATAAAATTGTTATGAGGGTAAATCTGTTTTGCACGCGTTTTTCGAAATATTAACACAGTTGTTGGGATCGAATCGAACATCAACTGCACGCACAGAAAAAATGTGCTTATTCTTATACTCATTGTGTTATGATTTATCACAACTGACGGTAATTGTTGTGACAGCGATAATGACCTATTGCAGATACCAGGATATTGAAGTAAATTTTGCTACAACTCTAAAAATGCTGCAAGTCAGCCACCAACATAAGTTACTCAGAACGCATATAACACGATATGCGTTACCACTAAATTAAGTTGATTTATGGAATAGGCTGTAGTGTTTTCTAACAAAATTAGAACAGTCTAATCGTTACAGTCTGCAACAATAATGTAATACAAGTGCATGTACCATCATGTTATATTCACCTAAAGTTTTGCTATAAATCCATTTAGACGTATACCAATGCCCGAGTTTTTTAAGTTGCTCGAGGAGTTTCAAGAATTTTGAAACATAACTCTCTATTTCATTACACAGAAAAAGCTTTTTATTCTGTTTGAACTATTTCGTCAAAGGTTTGAGCAATTTCAGTATACATCATATATTAATAAATATTTTAACAGTGCCGTTATTTTCAAAGATTAGACACAAATTTACATTACATTTTCTTAGAATACCTATCTTCATTATTTTTGTAAAAAGTTTTTCCGGGTTGTTGAGCCGTGTCTGGTGGAATTACTTCCGGAAGTAATTTCATAAGATCACGGCTCAACAGCCCGGAAAAAACTTTTTACAGTAGATTCCGGCCGTGAAAGCCTACGCAACACTTTCATTATTTTTGTCGGGCAAGTATATGGGACATGTAAAATTCTTATCAATGGTTCCATAGATACTAAGTATTTGATTTTGTAGTTCTTAGGGTTAGAATTACTATATGTTAAGATTATAGTTTACACTGAGACAAGTACATACTCTCTACAAATTGGAAATTCACCAACTTTAAGGTTGTTACTGCTGTGCAACAAAGCGATATAAACTTTCTATCGTAGTTAATTATTTTAAATCATAATATTCAACAAAATAATCAGAAAATTACTTTTGCAATTATGACAACGGGATTTTTCTCTGTGTGGCCAAAATATATCAATGAGAACCGATTCAAGCCCGTATTTTGACAATAAACTAGTTTCGCTTCGCTTCAGATATCGTCAAATCTCCTGGTCTATAGACACAAATCCAACCAATTGTAGATGGAATCTTTTCATTGTAGAAGACCGCATTTATCTAAAAAAGCCTATAGCTGGGTTGAAATTCTCTTGTGACTGATACCTGATTTACCATTTAAATTTTCTTCATTTACCCGTCTTCTCATAACGCTTAAAACAGTCGATTTTTTTAAATGTAGTTCTTTATTTACATCTCAAATCGTGCAACCACTTTCCAGTTTTAATACCGGCCCTTTTCGATTTGAAAGTTTTTTTGTAATTTTCGGTTTACAGTAGTAACAAATGTGACGACAAATCATTCTTGATAAAACGTGTATTTCACGGCGTTATTGTAATCGATTTTATACTAGTTTTACTTCAATCTCAGCTGCTTCACTACACTCTTCTAGGAGTTTAAAGATCATCACTTCAAGTTTAAAGATGTGCAATTAATGTACATGATAAATAATAAGTAAAAAGACAAGTCGCCATCATCTGAAGCATATTGTAGTGCCCTTTTTCCTTCAAATTGTTCGTCATAGTGATCCAAATAGTTTGGATTTTGATGTGGTGCTAAATGATAATGTACATCCTCAACAAAGGTTGCTAATAAAAAACTCGCATTTTCATGGGTCAGAATTTGTAAAAGAAAATGTTTAATGCATTAATCCAACGGTGACTGGAAAGCAAACTGTCAGTTCTTTTTTATACACCTTCTTCACTTCTAAGCACTTTTGTATACTTTAGCGAAATTCAGAGAAAGTTACGTGGAATATGCAAAACTTTAAAGATTTATGTAACGAGTCAGTTGCTCAAATTCGAAGATTCTAAGTTTTCTAAGCGATTGTATAAAGTTATTTCTAACGTAATTTATCGTGAAGGTATTGGAAAACTTGAAACCATAATCGAATGGTAAAAAGAACCTTCAATATCAAGATTGAGCTCTCGATAAGTCAGACCCCAAAAAGAATTTTTGGGAATACATCTTACTTCCTAAATCAATAATTATACTATAATTTCTCGATTCTGTCCTGTATTACGTACCCTTCCTATATTTACACATTGAACATCTAACAGACTATACTGGTTAACGAGAAAGTAATAACCATTCGAAATTGGCTCCATCTAATTGACATCCGGTCGGATCGATTGCATGATTAGAATCGCGTCGCGATTTACCACTAGAAGAAGTCGCCGTAGAGTCAAATTACGCTGTTCTCCTTTGTTTCCTGCTCGGTCATTGTGCTGTCGGAACGTCACTGGGCACTCTGGGCAGACCTCTTCGACAGGAAAAGAAATTGATTAAGAAAATTGATGAATTTCTTAATAGCAAGCGCTGGCTGTGTTGTATTATTGTAGTTAAGTTGGGAGCCTGTAAGTCTTGCGTCAATTTTTTAAATAAGTATGGCATATGCTCTCTGGATGCTGTGATTTATGGACGGAAATTGGAGATATTAATTTTATTTGATTTATGTTAGTCAATTTCATTTGCTTTGCATATTTGTTTTGTATCTGCCATTTTTTTTTATTATAGAGCGATGAAAAGTGAGATAGAAAAACATAAATTATACATTAATAATACTGCGTACACGACAGTGGCTGCAACCATATCACAAATTAATGTTTTTTGTAATAACTAATAATATTTGAAATTATAGTGTTATATAATATCGTACAGTAATGGTTTGCTTCACTACATATTATCACATATGAAAGTTGATGGCACTTATAATTAATTAAATGCTTGTAGATTCATTACGTGGAAGGGGAATAAGTGATTTGAGAAATTCAAACCTAAAGAGTCAAATTGCGTGGGGTTTAAATTTAAACGACCGCAAACGGAAATTAGTAATTTGCCTAAAACTCTAGTGCCTGACCTTGTTTCAATTTCTTTTTATATTTATAATTAATTCGGCTACTCAAAAATACTTAAGGTGCAACACTTACAGATAGAAGTGATAACTGATAACATCCAACGCAAACGGATGACACCATACTGATTAAAAACGATAGTCACAATAATCTCGCAAATGTAGGAATAAACCTATAAACTACACCAAATAACTAAAATAACACTTGTTCAGTTCAGTAACTTTTTTAGAGTAGAGTTTAAATCTCATAAACTTTATCTTAAATAGTAATATTTTGGTTAAATAAATTTTATTTAAAAAGAATAAAAGATGAAGATCAATCTTTTATTTGGATCTCGCGCTATTGAAGAAAGGTTTTACTAATGACTTCGTTATATAGAGCTTATTGTTACCTTGCATGGAGACAAAATCTGGATGCATACTATAAGCAATTGATATACTTATGTAGCATTTCTCCTACCACAAGATCGTTCACTCAAGGTTACTCACCGTTGTGTTTCAGATAGATATTATTATTATACTATTTAAATGGCCAATTTTGTTCAACTTCTTTTTCGGTTGATGCAAAAAAAAATTCCTGCAAACTTTGTGTTACACGTACTCGAACATTACAATGGGTTAAACAAAATCATGATCCATTGATGAAGAGTATTGGTTTCCATTGCCATGCAAAATTTAAAAATACTTTATTTGGTTGGACGTTTAAAATAAATAGTTGCAACGGATCTTCTTCGCATCAAATTTGCTTCTCTCAATCTATTTCCAACTGTTCTAGACTCTGTGTGTTGTAATTCTTTCAAATTAAATATGAACTCCATAAATTTTTAATTGTTTATGCAACTGAAGTTGCACCTACTGCACACCAAGCGATACATAATCTAGAATTGTTCGAAAATAATTTTTTATATATATATTATTTTATACTGTAGTTTGTGTTGCTTAAATATTCGAAGATGGTTACAACTTAAAAAAAGTTATTCAGATGTAAAAAAGTGATCTCTAATTATGTAGTGTAGGTATATCTTCTAAAATGGAATTTAGTACTACGAAAATGAACATGTTACAAAAACTTAAAACAGAAAATTAAGTTAAACAATTTTCATTAATTATAACCTTAAATTTTACCTTTTTAAAAAAATTAATGTCATTGTTATTCTGTAAATGACCTTTATGAAGTTTTAAATTTGACTATAAGTCTTTTTTAACATTCACCTTGTATTTTTCATTTTATATTTGATCATTTGTAGATTCTGGCTGATGATGGTTGATTAGACTCGAAACCAAAATACATAAACATTATATGTAAGGATCTTTTTTTACACCTTACTACATGGACTTCCTTCAAAAATTTGAAATTTGTTCTATATTGAGATTATACGATATGGATAAATGTTTTTTGCACTATTTCTAGGAATTTACAGAATTATGATGTATTCATCCATATCGTATAATCTCATACAACCCGATTCTGTAAATTCTTCAGAATTTTGAATCAAAATAGGAACATTTTTCAGAAATAATTCCGCTTGTACGAATACAGCTGAAACCGAGTCAACCCCAAACACTAGATACATCGTGAATTACCGGCATCGCAAAAATCGAGAGTGTGGACGTAATATCTATCACTCGAGTAGGTGAATATTGTGAATAAGCAGTAGTCAAATAGGAGCTGCACAGGGAGGCAGATGAGTTACTGCTAGGCGGACGTATTCATACTATTATTTATTACATCTACTTATTCGTGTATTTCTGTTATAATTAGTTAGATCGTGTATTGATTGTACATTTTTATTTAAGCACTCGTTTGGCTGAAACTACACTGTTGAAAATTTTAACACTTTTTTGACTAATTTAATAGTCAGGAGAGGTCCACACTCTTTTCGTGTTATTTTGTCGAGAACTATAGAAGTTTAAATTTGACGAGCAAAGATAGTCAAGTATTGTCTATTGCTAAGGGGTTATTTTGTCCAACTGACACGTGAAATTATAAAATACTTCTAGTCACATTTTATTTGATCTAGACTAGACAAATTTACTAGCTGTTTAACTAAATGAATGCGATCTATTGGGTGTTTTAACACCATTTTCTAAACACAACGTCTTTTTAATATGCAACTCCTATTTCTTAGTGCTATAATATTCTCTCTTTAAGACGTTCTCTCAATTATAAATATGCAAAACCACTCATTCACAAGTTTTGGTTACAACTAAACGTACCAATTTTAAAATGATTTTTTGAGAACCAGTATAAAATTAAGTGAATGTTTATGCTATTTGATTCAAGTCTAAACTAATTGCGTAAATAGATGTTCCCAATACATCTTTAAGATATTGAATTTTTTTATGCCCACTGGAATTAACGTTTAATAACACGAGGTTACACTTCGCAAGTCAGTCGCATTTGGTGGTTTGTTTGGATATGTTAATACGGAGAATCAAACACGAAAACAGATACACGTGCAATCAGGTGGTGTGTATAATGCAATACTGTATTAGAATAGGTGGGGTTTCTATCCGAGGGAAAAATTCTGATGGTTGACGCTTCTGAATGTCTAGAAAAATTGTCAATCCTCATTATCTGAACAAAAAGAATCACACGAAATTCTAGTCATTTCTGTTCTATTAAATACGCGTAGTCAACTCGTCTGGCAAAGTTTGGAAAAATCAACACTAACATATTTGACTAGCGCAAAATTAACGCCAACACCGTAATATTTTCAACAGTGTAATATTGTTTTCCCTATTTTTATCTCTCACTTATTTTATAAGTTCTAATTTACAATTTAGCGGGAGATATTTTTATCACTTGAAACTTATTATAATTTCCATTTTCGAAACCCTTTTGCTTTTCATTAAAAAACAAACATTTCAAACAAACATCAATTATTGTGCTGATGTTTACTGAAAATATCAGGGGCAATTACTAGCAGAAATAGGTATTCAAATATTACTTGAAAAAAAAACAAAAGACAAATAATAGTAATTAGTGACTATTTGGAATGTTGGGTATGCGATTATTTTTCTCTAACTATACTTTTAAAGCATCTCTACTAATGAGTTTCCAATGTGTGTCGTTACTAGACGAGGAAATTTGTGACGCAAGGCTTTTCTCTTATGATTTCGAGATTATGTTACCTATATAGATTGTCCATTACATGTAGGATCAGATGTAGTAGTCGACTATATTTAGACATGGGTAGCAAAGACCAGGCAGGCTCATACACCGTTGTAAGATTGTCACTTTGTCAGAATCGTCAGTTATATGAGGGCCGCATTAGAGTATAATCGACATTTATTTACGTTGGTTGAAGATATCGATACTCGAGACATACGATTTTTGATATTTTTTCTTCCTTGTTTCCTCATTATTTAACCATGTCTATTTAATTAAGTAAAGTAACATACTCGTTCTTTGCATTAATGCTGTTTATTGCTTACCCTTCTGTAATTTTTATTTGTAAAATTTGACGTGCAGTACGGCTATGGTATCGTATACACTTTAGCTTGAACATTTGCTATATTCTTTTCCACATGTAACAGTTGACTTCTTCAAAAAAGACTGTTTAAAGTATGACTATTTAGATTTTCTTAATTTTTATAATTCTCCATGTTTTTATTTGTTTCACGATTTTATATTTTAAATTCAACAGTTGGAGAAAGACCAAAGATGTGGTCGAAACGTCGCTGATAAATTTATGGAATATAGGGTATTGCTCAAAATACTCTCTTTTTTTCTCATCAATCAAAAACTTGTGGTTAAATTTTAATAATTAACTCCAAATTGTATGCTATTTTTATTTCATTTAATTTTAACAAACTGCCAAATTGGTTTAATTAAATAATCTGGTACCCAAACATCTAGGTAAATTAAAATTACAATATAATTTTAATTTTATCCTATTGTATTCATATAATTATTATATGGAATATAATAGAACTAATACGTTTTATTGAAATTTAGAGATTCTGCTAGATTTTTTTATATTCATGGATGACTAAATTAAAATATTAGCAAAATTATTTTTTGCACAATCTTTTGATAAATACATTATCGGTAACGCCCATTAAAAGCTGTTTAAAAGTTCATTAAGGTAATTAGCAACAGGTAACGCCTGAAAACAGTTCAACTTTAATACGCACGTAAACACAGGAAATCAAATGCCCGTTTCCAGTAAACATTGCAACAAAATCGTATACAATTGGGAAAGTGTTCTGTATATGTGTAATGTGCATTCCTACTCATCACGTACGATTATTGCTTAAGGTTCAACAGGTAAATTGAATTAACCTAAATATTTCCTCTTCTCGCTTCCGTTTATTGAGTTTGATTTTTTACGTAATCTTTGCTTTACTTTCGCACATGCTTTTATACATTAAGTATCACAAACTTTTGATCGAAATATATTTGATGTCGTAATGAAGCACCGTACTTTACATTGTAGTACCCTACCATAGTATGGAATTTATCTCGCAGTATCGGCGAGAGTCTATTTTGACAAAGTACAATCAACTCAAAAAATAATGACTTGGATGAGTAAACGAATATTTCAATAAGGTAAAGTCAGGTAAGTGTGTAACCGGGGCAAGTGTGTAGTTTGGCTATATTTATTTTTAAAATTGAAATACAGACGTCCTCTTGTTATAATACTAAGTACTAAACTTCATACTAGTTTTACAATAAAAGTTCGCATCTCCTAAACATGTAATAACTTGAATATCATCTGAATATATCATACTTATTAACAGGCCATCAGTTTAGTATTACACTCTTGCCGAACTAAAGGATAATGCTATTAATATATAAAATGCGGAACGATTACACACTTGCCCACTTTTGCTGGGTAAGTGTGTAGTATTGACAGTGTTTAAATTTCTTTTTTTTTTCTAGTAAGCCGTTGATAATTATAAAGGGCGCATTCTATTGAAGACTTCACTGGGCATATATTACGTACTTCTATGTGTAAAATTTATCAAAATGTCTTATTATGTGAACAGTGTTACATTTTCTTCGCACTATGCAATTTTTACTACACACTTACCTGAGTTTACCTTACTTCTAAAGCTTTAAACGCAATGTCAGAGCAATACGTGACGTAGCGGACTATCGTCCCGAAAGTAATAGCCGAAATGCGGAAAAGATTCTGCAACATTTTAGGCTTACGCAGAGATTCGCAGATTCTGCCAAAGGATTAAATGTAAAAACAGTTTTGGGTGTTAATGCTCTTGTTTACGTACAAATTTTATTCAAATTAACTGTTTATATTTTTTTAAATATATTAGTTATTGTTACATCAAAGAATAAATGTACTAAATCCTTACATTTCTTTTTTACCTTCGCAGATATTGATATCAATTTACTCATTTAGTTATTTACGATATATCTAAGTGCTAAAAGTGAGAATATTGTAAATCGAGGTCACTTGCTTATTTCTCCTTCAATTGAAGGAGTAGGCTTTCTATGAAAAAATCCCCAGAAGGATGAAATAACTATAACTTCATATTTTTTTGTAATACTGAGTTTACAAAAACAGTGTTCTGTATAATAGGTTTTTTCTTATTCATATTTTTAATTTGATTATTAGGTCGAAGCAACTTAATTCTTAAAATTTTGAAGCCGTAACATCTAAGCTGTTTTCATGCACGAATTCTAAAAAAAAAAAAATGTAGCTAATTAGATTTGTGTCATAAAAAGCAAAAGAAACAGAACATTAATAAATAATAAACTTTTTTTAATTAGGGTAACAATTTTTTTTCGTCTATTTTTTAGAGTTTCTTTTTAGTATAAATTGTCATTTATATCTGGTAGATTATTTTACACATTCATATTAAGACAGTCTTATAAAACTAAACCTTCAAAGTTTTTTCTTCTTCTTTGTATGGAAGTAACAGTTTTAACAAATTTATTTTTTCGAATAATCATAACAAAAAAAATCACATTAGGTAGGCAATTTATATCCTTTGAACACCTGCGAGTAATCGATGGGTAATATAAAGAATAAAAGAAAGACATACATGCCGAGAATAATTGTCCCAAAATATAATACTCTTTAGGCTATACACGATGCCGCAAAATGCTCGGAATGTGTCTTTTGTTGGTAGACTATAGGAGATGTATCTTTTCTCATGATTATTTCCCTGTGTCATTACTTTTTGAGTTGAGTGTACAATTCGTATAATGATTAATGCGATGAGTTGTTGTGACTATACGCTAATAGTAAGATGCTCTGCTTTGTAAAGCCTTTACCAAGCATTGCTGCATTGAATATTCTTTATATGATACTTTATTTTACACTACGCATTATAATCGACTAGAATTATTTCGAATATTAAGAAGTAACGGATATTTTGTAAGGAAAAGGTAGTTTGTGTTTATTACTATGGAAAGAAATATTGGATTTGAAGTCGATATAGGGATTCCTGTTTGGGCAGCTGCATTGTTGATTCACCCATGTTTGAAAGTTGCAGAGCTTTTATTGCTAAAATTACGAAGTTAACTGAAAACATTAATGCATTCCTAAAGCGGTATTTCCTATCAGAATAATTTTGCTTTTTTGATCATGCTTCTATATTGTTTAGTCTCAAATACGACAGCAATCTTTACACATACTTACGCAATGTGCTTCTCTACAGAATTTATAAATGTAATAATCTCGAGTGCTTTTTTCGTCAGCTACAAGCATAGCAGTTACGTATGTATATAGAAGTTTAGATTTGCGAGGTCCGAAAATAGAAATTTTATGGCTGCCACCAAAATAATCAACTATGTGTACTATTGATGACGTACATAAATAAATGCACAAATGCCTTCGAATTTTTAGCAAATTATTTTCTTCTTTCAGAAATATTCAAGATATTTTGGAATTGTAAATACTAATTTGTGGTATGTCGTTGTACGTTGGGTCGACTAAGAAACTTTAGAAAATGTTTCCTTATGTAGCTTATGTTAGTTCTTTTATAAAGTTGCTCACAAAAGTATCCAACTAGTTCACAATTTCTTGAAGCAAACGCAGTATCTCGTAATTATTAAACAACAAGGATTATTTATTATTATATCATTCGTCTATTAATATTGTTTATATCACACCAGTTTGTTTTTTATTGCTTAATTATGAACTATATAATAGTGTAATTTTAAGCATGAAGTGTATTAATTTACAAAATATGAACTTAAATTATTATGCAAATACACCTACTTATAAAATTATATAATTGAATTCAGACTAGCAATTCTGGAAGGACCCGGTGATAGTTAAATTGCCTGTAGTAAACGTTGATTCATGTTTCAGTGTCGGGGTATTAAGAGCTTGTATATATATTATGCTGTAAGGAAATTTGGGAGGTGTGCCTGCAATATCCTTAAAACCTCATTTTTTGAAGATATACTGTCCTCTAAATATTCTTCAGCAACCCACGTACTCTTTCATCCACCATGGTGCCTCATTGTGGTCGTATTGGCTCCAGCCTCTGCATGCTCTCTCCTGCTCTTACCGATGTTCGACGTAGATAGTGACCTATGTATATACTTGTCAGTATCCCGGAAACCCAGATGTTTCGTAATAATACACGGGTTTTTTACAATGGTTTTTTTCAACTGACTCTACAGTATACCCATCTTGTTCACAGGTCAGAAAAAGTCTTTTCTGAACAGCCACGTGGCCGTAAAGACAAGTTGTCTCTTACCAGTTTCAAACTATTTATTTTCTCTTTATCAACAATGGAAAAAACGCGCTTTTTATTGGTTTTTGTCTCTGATGCATTTACCACGATAATTGATTTTCTATCTTACACATGAGTAACTACCAATTTCTTACAGTCGACATCTACCAAATACCCCCACACTTTTGCTTATCATAAAGTCTGATTCGGTGCCTCATGAATAAATTTTATAACATCTTCTCTAGACAGAGACAACTTTAGATTTTTGGGTGGTGTCCTTTTGGCCCTTCAAATATTCGCAGAAGTATCTAAGCAGCACAGTTTTATTAATTTGTTCTACACAGTTTTCTGCCATCCAGTTTAGTAATTTACCATACTCTCTATCATAGGCGTCTGTCGAATCTTTTGGTACCAAATTTTGTTTTGTTTTATTGTTTTTTTTTTTTTCTTTTATAAATTTCACAATTTTCCTGTATTTTGACTTTTCAGGTTTGACCGCATTGATAACGTCTATTACGATAAAATAACAATTTCGTTAAAATCAAACCGAATTTTCATTTTTATTTATATTTATATTCTGAGTACAATAACAACCTAATATGACATACAAATCGGTGTGCACAGTGGGTGTATGCCTAAAAACTTTTGAACTAGAGGGCCTAGGCTTTGTAATTTGATCGTCCTCAGGGCATAAACGTCTACTTAATGCCCGTGATACATAAATAACTATTAGTATAGTTATAACTATAGTTTTATATAAAAATGACAATTATAACAAAAGTAGAACGCACAACTTCAAAAATACGCGTTATAGACACAAGAGTATTCGGCCGCCTAAATATAATATTGGAAATTAATTTTTGGTGCGATAACCATCTTACTTCATAATGGCAGATTTAACTAATTTAGTTGTTACACGTTCCTATTCTTCCAACAGGTATTGTTTTAGTGTTCCTTTAAGGAAAACTGTTTCTTTCTTTTTTCTAAGACTAATTTTTAATATTGCCCAAATTGCTTGAAATTTTTTAGTTAGCCAATTATATTCTAATTCTATGACAAAATGTTTGTGGATCTTATGGCTTTAAGTGGAAAAACAATTTTTAATTCAAGAACGACGTTTCAACAATTTAATTGCTTTTTCAAGTTTCTATAAGTAGTGAAAACAATTACCATAGTCTGGATTTTGTAAATGTTTGTTTGTAAGATCCACAAACATTTTGTCGTAGAATATTGTCCAAAAATGTTTAATCGGATCACATATCATGCGACTAAGGAATTTTTTAGTTGATTTATTACATTATGTAGGATTCCTTAGATTTTGATGATAAAATTAACTATCATTAACTCCTTAATTATTCTGCAGTGGCTTTTAATTTTAAACTCCTCTTCAATATGTTCGTGCAATAAATGTGATCCATTTTACTAGCAGTAAGCTCTAATTTTTCAACGCCAGGACCTCCACACTATAATTAAATCAGCTCCGCATTTTACAGTTGATTGGTTGTAGATTTTAGTGATTAAACGATGGTTCGCCATACACATTTTCTTCTGAACGTGTTAAGCAATTCAAATTTTGCCTCATCGCTCCAAATAATTGTATGTTAACATTTGTCAGACTGATTCACGTAAGTAGTGAAAAGGCAAACTTTACTCTTTTCTTACTATTAATTTTACTATTCCAGTGTTTTTTTTATAGCTACACGTCCCTTCGTTTCCTCAATTCAAAAGATTGTTTACGATTTTGTTACTTTGCAATTGTACTTGCTGCGCTATATTTTATAAAAATTCCTATAGTTTGTTCTAAACTAACTAAAATAATTTCCCTTTTGCATACGTACTCAATTACAAACGCAATGATAGCTTCTCCACTACTCTAGCAGCAGATTTAGTTGTCTATTATTGTCGTTATCTCTTCTGCTATGTATTCTATTCCCGCATACTTGTATTTCAATGGGCGCTAGGCGTCTCGGAACGAAACAAACGCTGACGGCTGCGTTTCCTGCCGCGGCTCTCGAGTTTACGCCATCGCCTTTGCCTGAGCCGTCTCGATCATTCGCGGGGAACGCTGAGCACACGACCCGTTTGTTCTCTCGTCTACGGTCTGGCGAGCTCGGGAAGAATCGAGCGTTCGCCCCGAAGGAAGGCCGGATCTCTCTCGCTCCGGTTAAGCCGGTATACGATTCTCTCAAGGTTTTTCATATTTCTACCTTGGGCTGTGTCAATGACACGCGCTTGTATTCATTCGGCGGTTGCCAAGGTGACGCTTCCCCCCACCAGGACCAACGCAAGGCATGCTTCTCGATTTCGAACAGTGAACACTTGCGCCACCTAGTAGTCAATGGACGACTGTTTCTCAGCAACGCTTCAAACCAATTTCTTAAATAAACGTCACTCGATTAGTATGATTTTATTGTTTTACCTATGTAATGAAAACGTATTCCAATCAACGTTGTTTTGACTGTGAAGGTAATTTCTATACGTGTTGTTTTTTTTTTTTTGTTTGATTGCTTTGGATGTGTGTAGTTTTCTTCTTATAGATGCTAATGCACAAGCGTGCTTCGTCTAGCGTTTAAGAGATGGCGCAGTGACATAGTTTATCTATTTAAACATGATTTCATATCAATTTTCTCCCGAAATATATTAAGTATTAGTATACGGATAAAAATTATTATTATGTTTGAAGTGCGATGAATATAATTTTAGAATTTGGTACTTATCATAATTTTCCATTCTTTCAGAATTTTTACGTTTATAAAAACATTTAATGTGATAGCGATTATAGCTGGTTAGTTGCATTAATATATTTTTTTCTGAAAAATATTTTTAATTAGTACAATTATTTTACTATATGGAGATAAGAACAATGTTAAATAAATTATAAAATTGCAGTACCAACATTTTTTTTTTAATTTTAAATAAGAACAAACCAATGTCCACCATAATTTTACTCATTTGACTCTTATGTGCTCTTCTAGTAAGTGTTTAAATTAAAGGGAGGATAGATATTAGTTATTCCATATGGCATTGTAATGTTTTAGAACACCAAAAAAGAATTCATATATATCCAAATGGATTTTACTACTAATGTCCAAACACGTTTTCTAACTATATTTAAGGTGACTAATTTCAACGGCCATAGCTGGATAAGCTAGTGAAATCGGTTTTGCATAAATTTGGTTATTGTTTTTCTAAGGTAGTTTTATGTGCAATATTGAATCTTAGCGTAAGATCGCAAAAAAGCACTACACACTAAAAATTTAGGTAATTTTGCTTAATAAAAATTCCTTTTTTGATAATTTGCCGCACTGAAACGAGATAAGTATTTTACGTGAATATTATAGGAAAATTTCTGTTTCTTATAAAAGAATCTCTAACATTGTATAATATTACCAATAAAAATATTAATATCTCTTAGGAAAAACTTAAAATTTCTTACAATTTGGAAAATTACAGTCATAAATAAAAATTTTTGGTGTGTACAGCGCTTTATATAGGTACGTATTTAGAAATAAAAGAGATAGGCTTGTTTGTATTGGATTAAATCTTCTTTTCTTTCCTAAGATTTTTTTGTTTCATTGGATCGAACTAATTGTACTACAAATAGTAGCTCGGTAAGCAATTGTTGAGTTATTTCAGGAGAATTCATACATTTTCAGGTTACACACGCGCAAAATAGCTAATCACACTAAGTTACACCTCTTTTACGTCATAGTGTAGGTTCCGTTCTTGCCTTATACAAATTGACAAACTCCCTATATTTCGTCACACTTTTCCATCGGCATACGTGCACATCCATTTATTATACATTTTCGAAATAGCACAAACATGACAACTAAATGCATCAATTTTCCGCTTGTTTTAAATTTTTGATATCACATTATTTACAACTTACAAATTTTTAGATAACCCCACGAAAACAACTCTAATCATTTCACTACACTGAGATACATTTAAAAAAAAGATTTCACTTAAAGACTTTTTTATAGTATTTGATATAGTAACTTAAGATTCATGTTAGTGCTCTCTTTAAATGATGTCTTTTATTCAAATAAATTGGCTTAACAGCAAGAAAAATTAGCAGTTATTTACTGTAAACTGCAAACATTACAAAGTTAAAACTTTAAAAAATTCACCCAATTCTGTGCAAGGGCCGATTTTAAAAGCTTTTCCTATTACAGCCTTTGTGTGTACCATATATAAGAAACAAAATTATCAGTAGTAATAATTTAGCAACGCTATAAGTTGAAGAAAATTATGAACCATTAAACCCTAGAGTGGAAACTACTTTCGCGAATGTTATTTAATATATCGACTATTAAGTGTTTATATATTATTAAGCAACTGAGGAAGAAGGGATAAAAACTAATGAATTTAACCTATAAATACAGTTATTTTAGATAATTTAGTGATCTAATTCAATAATCATGAATAAAGAAACTAAATCATATTGATCTTTTGTCTATATATCAAATTTAAGTCAGATTTCACAAATAATGAATAATAATCAGTTGGATATAAACATAAATTTTGTAATATTTTTCACTTTAATTTAACGATTTAGTTTAACAAACAAGAAATAAATCGGTAAACGGTGCTCCATTCAATTCCTACTAATGTTTCTACCTTTTATATCACGCCTCATTTGACTTTAAATGAGATTATTTGCATTGAATACGATACTAGTAATATAATAATTAAAGTAATTTTGAAGAACCAAACAAATGCCCGTAGTATGATTAAACATTTTTTCAACGGCTAGTTGAAACTAATCAATTAATTAAATCTTAAAGTAAAGGGAGGCACGAGTTGGATATTATTGCTGAAATCAAACAATCCATCTTTATACACTTTTTCGCTACAGCGTGCAATATAAACTGACGTAAGCAAGCAGAATGTTTCTTAGAATTTACGATTTCCGATTTTTGTAATTCTAAAATTACTTCAAAAGCGATTTGTAGATTGTTGCTACATATTTATTTCATCAAGTAAGTAATGAGACGGCATTTTAAAATTTATTAACGCATACATAAGTATTTGAAGTGAATGAATAAAAAAACAATGCTCTTTCCAGTTTATATTATTCAAGTATATTTTGCGACATGTGTCTCTTAATTGACCATCTTCAGGCGAAAATGTTAAATCAAAATAAATTGGAAAGAGCACTGTTTTTTACTCATTCACTTCATATCACTGTATCCAATCCAAGGATAACATACATCATTCATATGTATTTGCTCTAGAGTGTTAGGTTTATATTTTACTACAATAAAATAAACAAATCTCATTCTTCGTGAATAAGCGAATAGTATTATTTAGTTCTGATAAGCCATCATTTGTATATACATATAGCTTTCAGAAGGAAATCCAGCATGGTTTTGCGATTAGATAAGTGGGAAGAAATCCTTGTAGAATAGTAAACATCCTTACTAAAGCAAATGTAGGCAGAGATATTTTTAATTGAAAGAATTGGTATACAGGGTATCTGAAAATTAGCGTTTCTTAATTACTTACTGTGTTGACGTAGAGTTAGGAAAGACGGTTAGTCAGATGGGCTTCTTATTTTATTTTTTGTGCTGATAGAAAACAGAATAAAAGGATTGGTTATTTCGTTTCGAAGATATTAAAAAAACCGAATTACGTTTGTAATGAAGATCTTAATGACGAAAAAATGAAGAAAGAAAAGGAATAAATCGTCACGGCGTAAAGATAACTTACACTAAGCTAAAGAATGTTAAAAAGTAGTGCAAAAATGTTAAATTACAAAACAACTTTCAAAATAAATAACTTTAACTAATAAATTGTTGATTAAAAATAAATCTAAACAAAAACAGTTAATTCACCTTGTATATTTTTAGCACTATTATAAAATTGAAACTTTAAAAAGGAAGTAACAAGGATCTGGTATATAAAATTAGGCGTATCATTATAATGCGACATTGTGATATACGTTACCGGCCTTAAGTATTTACCCGAGAAAAAGGACATCAAACTGAATACTAATTAAAAAAAAAAGAAACTTTTTTCGTAAGTATGAAAAGAACTTTTATACTTAGGAAAACACAGTTTTTCCTATTTTTCTACAAAACAAATTAATCATTTGATTTAAATTCAACTTAAAATAATTAAATAACTTGACTATGTACATGGTCTGGGCATTCTTTCTAAGAGCTCTGCCAATATTAGTGGTTTTGTCTTAGCCCATGCTTCCTTATTTAAGTTTCGTCCACAAAAGCTCGATCGGGTTGAGGTCTGAACTTTAGAGCAGTCATTTCATAATCACAGTTTTTCCAATTGTTCTAAATATTCACTATATATCTTGGCAGTATGTCATCGTCGTGCTGGAACGCGAAATTTTCGCCATTTAGCTTTATTTCGATGAAATGGGACTTTTCTCCTCCAAATTTTCTCTCTTAATGTGCACTCTATTTTAATTAAATCATTTTAGGAAGTCCCGCCAAAACAACCCCAAATCATTACTTAGATGTCTTCCAGCATTCAAGTGCTCGTTCAGCTGTTGATCTATGGACAAATCTTCTGTTTGAGCCGAATTTTAGGAATTTAGACTTATCGGTTCAGAGTACTTTCTTCCAGTGTCCAGTCCTTGCATTCCCCTGCCCACGCTAATGGTTTAATTTTGTTTTGTTTGTATAATAACGGTTTTCCCATAGCAGTTTTTCCATACTAGTCTGTTTTGCGTAAAAGTCTTCTTACTGCGGTGAGGCTAACCGGATTTTGGGGGGAAGAATTGACTTCGGTCGTTTTTTCGTCTATTTCTTTGCTTATCAGTATTATGTCACGATCTTTTGCTGGTGTCTTTTTTTTTGGCCGCCCTAATCGGTGTTTGTTTTCTAAACTACCCCTATTTATTTACTTTTTTAAACCACACTTGCACGATTTAAGTTCAAAATCTTTATTGTTGCTCTATTACTTTTACCGGTGTTGTAGTAAGCATTTGAGCACATGTTTTTTTGGATAATTCTTTTTTTTTACTGGCATTACCGAAATTTTCAGAATGTTTTAAAATATTGCACAAAACTAAATATTCATAATACTGAAAGGCCTGTTGTGTTATCTACCATTATATTGCATGGAGAAGAAGTATTATGGTACAGCGCCAGGATAAATTAAAATTAAAAGTAGATGTCACAATATTAAAAGTATGTATTTCTACACTTAAGTTTAATTAAAATAATACGACTATAAACATTAATAATAAATAACTAGACCATTACTAAAACGCTTCATAATATAAATCTATTTAAGTATAATTTATTTTTGCTCTTTATTTCTGCATAGAATCATTACTTTTTCGCTTTCAAAATACAACTGTTCTCTGTCCTCTTCTCATTGGCGGATGTGTTTATATTTCGCGCTTCTGGTTCTAAAACCGCCGACATTATTCCAGAATCTTGTAATATATTCGCACTAGAAACTTCGATTGCGCATCGATGAAGCCTACAGCCACCTCTATGAGTTATTTACCTATTTATGATGATCTCCGCGCCATCTGCTAGCGTAGTTGGACATTATTTCACATAGGCACGCGAACCTCTTTGGTTTGTTTTAAGAATCGCAAAATGTAGCGGTGTTTAAACATTCATGACCGAGAATGTATATGATTCACTTTTTTTTTAAATTCGGGTAAAAAAATTAGAATTTGCAGCAGATTTAGTTTTTAATGAATCGATAACGCCTAGTATCCTTGTAATTCTGAAAAAGACAAAACGTCTTTGAGCAAAATTGGACAAATTAAAATTCATTGTAGATCCTAGCAATCACGCCTCGTAGGGGCAAATTGAAAAATATTTTCATTAAATTTTTCTTTACGACGCATGAATTTCTCTCTCAATCATTGTAGCTACCGTAGTTTCCAAGATGTCGCAGGCGGGATTATTGTATTTTAAATATTTACTATAATGTATAGACGCTGAAATATGTAGATGTTAACACACAGAACAACTTTGTAAAATCATTTATCATTACTTGCAAGTCACTAAATTCCATTTTGAAATGTATTTCGAAGTGATCCCATGCATCTGTCTTAAAACGCTTGAACCAGTTTTAATTTTAATATTATTACTTTAAGTACATTTGTCATTAAAATGTCGAAAATGTTTTGAAATATCACCAAACTTCTAAACAGCTGCTGTGCCCCGGCAGAAACGTTTTGGTTTTAATACTTTTATATATATTTACATTATAAATCAATCCTTAACACATCGATCGTTTTCTTTCACATAGCACACACTACCCAACTGACATGACTTTCAACCATTACACCTGTGTATCGTCGTTAGGTAAAAGTTTTAGCCATTCCATAATTGCCAATGGATGAGCATTCTCACGTTTTGATAGTCGGGTGATTTATGACTTTTTTTTGCTCATCGTTATACCGTTAGGAACGCAGTAAATAATAAAAATCAATTGAGGTCTTGTTTTCAACTTGATTTTCTAAAAGTCGCACAAAATATCCGCCAAGCTTGTATGTAAACTCTATCAAAGTTTGTGTACCTATAATATATCATATATGAAAACACAAACATTTTTTTTTGAGGCATGAGAGCTTTTTTTTTATTTTGGATCTATCGAAGTACCTACCTATATGGAGTACAAATGTATTCAGAATAATGCCAAAAAATACATCTTTCTTCTTCTGTTTCTACTGATTTGGTAAATAAAAAGGAATACCTCTATTTTTTTTTTATTTAACACATTACATGCTCTTTCAACAAAGTCACAAATTGGATAGATGTTACGTAAATCACAGTTTATACATTCATATTTATAAGTATTTGCCCTGTTTTCATCACATCATTTAATGTTATCTACTCATAAAATAACATTATTGCTCAATTTAACGCTCAATTCAATTCTCAATTTGAATTGATATTTTGCATCAAATGTTTTATTCGCAACAAAAGTCATTGTGATTTTGGGTTACTTGTTTCATATTCTTTTAGAGTTGAAGATATTTATTAAAATGTAGAGATTCGTATTTAAGAGGTCAATTGCCAAGTCGGTTCAGTTACGTTGCAAAAGAATCGAAAATGTTCTCCTCGTATTTGACATTGATAGTTTACAAGGATCAGGTAGAAACTTTATTAAGTTATTTAAATCCTGATTCGAGCAAATTGTCGGCAGAGTACTTCGGCGTAAAAATATATTGAAAAATCGTGAAATAGAATTGATGTATAGAAATACTACGCATATAAATAAATGAAACATTAAAAATTCTGCAATAAAACGGAAATTTATGCACTTTAGATATATGACTTTTCCACTAGCCATTTGATAAAATATTGAAGAAATTGATGTGGTTTTCCAGAAAATATATGTGTGTGCCTCTTTAAAGTGCACCATAAATATGTAAAACTAACGGTTAAAAAAAAAACAGCTCGCATAAAAAGAATCTCTTGCAGATTTATTTTAGTACAACTCCGTTTCAATTAACTAAGTACTCTAGAGGGCCTTTGATAAGAGAAGAGCCCTATGTCAGGGGTATATGTAATTAATCAACAAATGATTAAATCAGTGCTTTAGTGGCATATTAGATATCGTATATCGGGTAGTGTTTCAAAAATATTATGGCGCACATATAACGAAGTGTCAAACCATAATGTCAATGTAATATTATAATTTATACCTACATACATTACCAATATTGCCATACATTACCTTCGACCGAAGAGTAATTTTTAAAGCGTGTGCTACTCGCTGTAAAAAATATACGTGTTAATTTAATTGATGGTTGAATGTAATACATTTTTCTTCCCGTAATAGTAATACAAATTTTCAAACGTCATTACTGAACGAAAAACGTTTATCTTGAGTTGAAAGTGATGTTTCTGTCAATTAAATATTATTTCAACGTTTAAGTAAGCAGTAATTTTATTTCGACACGACCGCATGATTTTTAATAAATATATGTTGACATGTATAAACAAAGCAACGACTATAATAGGATAATGACATACATATCAACAATAACAAATGTGTATAATTAAATATAGTATCGCTCGATAACATCCCCCACAGCCATGAAACATTTTCCATCTCGCATGTAATATACTACTATCTCTTGCACTAATGGCATTAAAAATTAGGATAAAACGACCATAATAGCATTCACGAGGAGGAGGAAGTTAGATGGGCTTAGACCGCTAAAACTCCGAAGTGAAGAAATGAAATTGTCAGAGGAAGTGAATATCTCGGCGTCATTCTTGACTCTAAGCTCACTTATATCGACAGCTTCAAAGAATTAAAAGGACGGAGGCATCACTTATGATGCCTAGAACAGCTCATGGAAAAACATGGGGTTAAGACCAAATATGATAACAGTGGTCAGATCTTTGATCACTTATATATCTCTGATGGACAAAGATGCAGCAACAAACTGATATAACTGAACTTAGCAAGATACAGAGACTTGCACGTTTCTGCCGCCTCTCCATCTGATGATAATGGGAGAGGCAAGAATGGGCCATCTCAGCTTTCAACAACTACCAAGTGGCACATAAATTGGATTAGGACATGATAATATTGTACATCATGTGGAAGGTAACCTTTTGCGATCGAGATTAGAGCATATGACTTCGACATATCTATTTATCACAAAATTCGAAGTGGAAATTACGGATCGGGCAAGCTGGAATCTGTAGTAAGGTGAGAAACACAATGACCACCTTTCTATTAGGAAAATATACTATGATCTTTCAGGCAGAGACATATGCAATAGAGGGGGTTATAACAATGAGCGGATTTATATTGCAACAGACACCTAGGGGATACTGAGGGCATTAGTGAACTCCTAAACACAATCAAAAGCCAGGTTTGGGAAAGTATCCGAGAACTGAAACTGTCAGACAGACCGCATTATAGTCATTTTGCTGTAGGTGCCCGATCATTCGGCAATCGAAGGAAACGAAAATACCGATGAGTTAGCAAGAAAAGGATCATCGGCTTCATATATACATTCCCGCCAAAAACTTAGACGCGATAAAAATTTCTTTACAAAACTAGCAAGATGTTTAAGTAAATTTGTATTGATAAAAGTAAAATAAACTCAAAAATATATTCCACATACATTTATAAATAAAAAATATTATTTAATGCTTCAAAAAATGTCTGCTACAATTATGTGTTAAATTTATACATCTATTAATTATTAAATTTTATTTATATATATATACAGCGTGGGTCACTACATTCGCGTCGGTTTATATAAAAAAAGTGGTAACATATTTTCAATTTTTTTTTGGTTAGGGATTATACAGGTTCAGAAGGCTGACTCGAAGAGAAAAATGCACACCAAAGTTGTGAAAAATTAAACGGAACACCCTGTATATTATGACATATTTTGATAGTACAAACTAAATAAAGGCAAGTTGATGTCAGGTTTCTTATATCTTATATCTAACACAACTCGTTTACGAGATAATTAACTATTCTTCAGAAATATACAGGGTATTCCTTTTAATTTTTCACAATTTTGGTGTGTAACTTTTCTTTGAGTCACCCTGTCACTTCAAAATAATTTTGAAATGTGCTCCTTCTGAACCTGTATAACCCTTAACAAAAAAAAAAAATTGAAAATATGTTACCACTTTTCGTATATAAACCGACGCGAATGTGGTGGCCCACCCTGTATATATAATAGTTTTTTTACTTTTATGAATAAAAATTTAATTAGACATCTTGCTAGTTTTCTATAACCCTTATCGCGTCTAAGCTTCTGTCGGGGAGTGTAGGCCTAGAACCTGTTCTAGGAGTGTCAAAAAACACAGCTGAGAGCAGGTAAAAGAAAACACAAACTACACTGCGATAAAACAATCAGCCAAATTCATGGAACAAGTCACCAAGGAACCTTCAAAGGAGAAGACTGAAGAACTTAGTGGGAATCATTTTCGCACCGTAAGAAATCTCCTTACAGGATATTGCGCATTAAACGGACACTTTAAAGAGAGACAGAAAATTGGGATCAACACTGGAGATACCAACTACAGACTGTGCAACGGGATGGCACAGAACGCTTACCACATTTTGTGTGAATGCGAGGCTCTGGGTAGGTCAAAAATGAACCCAGAGGATTACTTGATCAACCAGCCAGAGACCTGTACGGATTAGTGTAGGGTACTAGGTAGTAATGCGACGAGGCGAGTTCTCAATTCGATATACTCGATTCTTGAAAGTATTCGTTATACTCGAATAGCTCGAATCGCTACGTATTCGAGTTCTTAGTTTTGAGTCCTCGATTTCAGACTTGAATTCAAATTCCTAAATCCACCACATATGCCGTACGTAAGTTATCGTAAATCTTTTATAAATCTATCCTTATGAATACTTTTACAATAAATATAAATATTTTGAATCGGATATATGTACGTAGGTATCTTTTTTTCCATTACATAGACTCGATTAGTTTGTGAATCTGAGTCTGGGAATTGGAGTGCTAAAATCGAGTCTGGGAACTCGTGTACTAGAAACGAGTCTACATACTCGAGTATGGATTCGATTCTTTTGCTAACCAAGTACGAGTTACTCGATTCTTAAAATCACGTGCTTGTCGCATCACTAGTACAAGAATAATTTTATGGGTAAGAGAAATGGGAGACCAAATAAAAAAGCCAAGAGGCTGCAGTGTTTCAATATTTAAGTTCTGAGATTGAGAACGTAAAATACTTCTACAAGCAGAATCATAATATGATATTACTTAAAAAAAAAATCATTAATAATTATAACTATTCATAAATTACTTGTAAATTATTATGAATAAATATAATCGAAGTGATAGATTACAAATAACCAATTTAGCATTCAACAACCGGTAAAATTACGATAATGAAGTTAAGTAACTATAGTTGCATATTATTGGCATGGAAATATCATTTTTGTCATATTCTATCTTTGTGTAATTATTGAATGAACAAGATTAGTAAACTATGTATCTTGCCGATATGTTAGGAACAAATGACGTATATTTAAATGTTTATATTGTTATATTTATCTTTTAACGTACTCTTGGCTAATAACTTTATAAACGTCTGTCGTTACCAGATGCGGCAATTTGTGAAGCAGAACTCTAATCTTCTAATAAATTTCGATATCAGTCCGTAATACTAAGAGTAAGCTTATTTTTTGTAATTAACGTAATGAAATTGTTACAGCCGAACTCCAGGTAGTAGGCAACCGTCTCCTGCCGAGGAGGATTTGACTAAAAATGGTCTCTTAGAAACTGGCGTCGTGATCATGAAGCCCACCCAGGAAGCCTTGCCGCCGCACCATCTCCAGCAGCATCTGCAACCGCACCTGGGTCCACATCTGGGCGTCACTTTGGCGGATTCGGTCAACCAGCAGTTTGAACATTTCACGGCAGAGCAACCCCCACCCGCCCCTTACGACCAGCAACCACATCAGTACCCGCCGCCTCCACCACAACCACATCAGGTCGACAGTGCGGTATTGCAACAACAACAGCATAACTTCGATGTTCAGGTAAGCGAATATTACAATACCACTGAGATTAGTTCTCATAAAGAAAACCGCGAGTTTCACTATGCATTTTCCGCTGAATTAAAAATTTAGTCGTTTGCGCAATTACTTAATTCCGTTTCATAGCACATGGAACGCCTTATTAAGCTATTTATTTCTGGGTCATTACGTAATTGTTTTTTTTTAAGTGACATTGTTATTCCGATGTCATTAACGAAATACTTCGCAAAGGATTTGGGACAATTGTTAAGCCTAACAAAATAATTAACGTTCTATAGCCATATTGTACACAAATAAACAATGAACATATTTGAAAGTAATACTGAACGACAGAATGTATTAATAGCGAAAGTAAATTAGCACACTAGGGTTTTGCTGTTAAAATGTGATTTTCAATGCAAATTTATGGCACAAAGAATGTATATTTACAATATTAGCGTATTCGTTAGTTAAGCTTGAGCGAATTTTACTCAACAAAATGCAGTTTCTTACAAATCTCATTTGCTTAAAGGTGCATGCACTGATAGGAATCAGGAAATCAAGGTAAAATATTGGTAATTTGGACAGTAACTACATACTGTAGTCGACAAAATTTAATTTTAATATAGGGATTTTATACTATGCATAAGATGGCCTTGCAATACGCACAGATGCCAATGTTAAAACGATATTGGGCGTTAGGCATGTGGTGAGAGACACGGTTATATGTCTGTTTCTATTTTAAAGGGGCGTGCTCTTTCTTGCCCTCTGCTTTCCTATACTCTAGTCAAATTTTGACGATACAATATATAATTGACTTCTCAGCTGCTAAAACTACTTGTGGTCACATTTGTGAGAATTCGCAGAGGCTTCACAAAATGTAAATATATTTCTTTTGAGCTAGGACTTTTTGAATAAAATGATTCAACTTTGGTATTTCTTAGTTAACTGGAAATATAACCTTTGAAAATTTACAAATCTATAGCAACCAACCCGCAAGTAATGTGGAAAAGTGGTTATTTTTCCGCTAAAACACCAAAAGCCTTTGTCTTTTAGATCATTTTTAAAACTGTTATTAAATTGTAGGTATCCTGCAAAATTTGGGGCCAAACAAATCACCACTTTTCCTGAAAGATCGTGTTTCGTGCGCATTCATATTGCTTTTTCTCAAGAATAACTGAACAATCTATACGTATTATAAGTTGCTGAGTGAGTTTACTCCCAATTCATCCGCATAATGTAAAATAAACGTATAAAAATAGGAACAAAGTTTTTATTTTACAAGAAAACGAAATGTTATAATTAAGAGTACCTGATTTTGGCAACCTTTCCGCTTAAGGCTGCTGAATATTTATAAATAAAATGTTCCATATATTTGGAGATAATTTTAATTAAAAGAAAAATTTCCATTTTTGGTGGGTAATATGCTCAAACGGCATAACCGTTCTTTTACCTTAGTTATTTTTGGTATAAATTACCTAACAATTTATCTGCAAAATCATCTAAATTTTCGCAATATTAATTTTCTTTCAGATTTTCTATGACTGAATGCAGACTGCATCAAATTACGAAAAGTATTGAACGTGTGGATTTTATAACTACAGCTATTTCGTCAGCCGAAATTGAAATTATTGGCTGACTAATTATATTAATTTGTCGTTACACCTTATTCAAAACTGAAAACATGTAATGTAGTTGCCATAAAGATTAATTTTTATAGTTTTATGCATATATTCACCTCAGTCATTAGAAAAATATTAAATAAAAAATTTTAATTAAAAATTTGTCAACTGATTACTTATACACCACTAATGGATGCATCAAATATAATTTTATCGTATTTTTCTTAGTGCACTGCAACTTCCCATGAGAGCCATTGCTCTTGGTAAGCGCAGCTTCCCAATTAAGTAGCCAATAAATTTTGAGATGCACCTGCAGTTCGGTAACTCGACTTTATTTCTCAAACTGTTTCTTTTTTTTATACGACCATTAACGATATTGCGGCCGCATTAGAATTTTTCGTTATTTCGAAATGATTTTAGTATTTCCACTGGACTTTCACTCCCATAATTCCTAATGGAACTCTAATATAAGTTGACGCTTTTAAGCTCTATATTGCCTACTGTGTTAGGATTATCGATTTATTTGTGTAGTGGCTGGTCGCATGGGAGCGGGTGAAAATCGTAAACAAAATGAAGTAGGGTTATCTCAAAAGATATGCACTAAGGTACAGCTAGTATTCCCATCGTTAAGTTATTTATGTAAGAATGTAGCTAAGGTGTATTAATGCTAGCCACCGCTGCAGAACAGAGTAGACAATAATAAACAAAACATATTACCCACAAATCTTTCAATTTTCTCGCTTATGTCTTCGTAAATAAATAAATTCTCTGTCCTCCGTAATAAATACCATAAATATGAGTTATAAATTGCCGTATGCGTCCGACAAAACCATGTATTAATACTAAATTGCGTTTTCTAATGAATTTCGGATTCTTGCCCTGTACATGCTTGCATTGTAAGTAAATTTATAACAATTTTATTGAGATGTTCTAGAGTTATTAAATTGTTGTTGCGTCTACGATGCTTGTGTTATCTAATTTACATAATTGAACATAATTTTCCACGTTGCAAGTGTCCATGTCAATACGTTGTTAAGAAATTCTTTGAAATTACCTTTTTTTTTAAAGAAATATTTTTACCTTCTCAAGAAAGATTATTACGGACGCTGTAAAAGATGATTTAGTAATGAAACTGTCTGGGAAAGCTTTTTTACGGCGACCTAAGTTATTTTTTCGTATAAATTTTTAAGTTTTTTCTTATTGGAGTGCAACTGTACCTTTAAAATTGACATTGGGAGATTTTTAAACACGGCCGTGTCAGACGTATCGTTATATTTATGTTATTTTAGGATGATGAAATCTCATAATAACGCCTTATTTTTTCAAGTATTGTTTTCAAGTTAAACAAATAAATAGAGAAAGCATTGTATTGAAGCCCCGTATTGTGCTCACAATAAGTAAATTAGTTCAACGCAGTAAATCTTCGATTATGTGACGAAGCAAACGTCCTTCTACCCATAAAAGTTACTGAGTTTTACAACTTCGCTGATATTAGGTATTAGGTGGTAAATATTAATCAACAGAATCTTTAAATTATACCTCATAGGGTTTTTATGAGTTTCAAACCTGGGACTTGTCGGTTGTTATTCTGATATAGATCCTTATCCATTTTATTATAAATTACCCTTGTAATACCCGTGTATTGTATTAACACAGTATAAATCTATCAATACTGTGTAAGTCCTTCAAGTTCAAGTTCAAACGTAGTTAACCTGAGGGTTAGTGGGTAACATCACCTAGCCTTCGTAATATATCATTTGGCTTTTTCCTTTGGTTGTGAGAGCCGTCTAACAAGGAGTCCCCATTAAATTATACCAGTCATTCCAATATCCTAGTACGATTCTGTACAGGTCTCTGGCTGATTGATCGAAGTAATCCTCTGGGTTCATTTTTGGCTTGCCATGAATTGCATCTGTACCCTCGCATTCACACAGAATGTGGTAAGCGTTGCCTGTCATCCCAATTTTCTGTAGATGTTCTTTCAGTGTACAGTATCCTATTATACCTGTTACGGTGCGTAGATGATTCCTACTGAGCTACAGTAGCTCTCCAGTATTCTTTTTTGATGATCCCTTAATAAAGATCTCAATGAGTTTGCCTAGTTGTATTATTCCAGTGTTCTTTGTGTTTCTCTTTGATCCAACACTTTAATTACTCTCGTGCTGTGTTTTTAGATGTTCGCAGACCAGGTTCTTTGCTTTTACATGAAGCCGATGTCCCTTTTTTGTTATCTCATCGACTTTTTCCTTTCTTTCGATTGCTGAATATCCAAGCATAACGGTAAATTAGTTTATTGAATTATATTAGAGTATTTGAGACTTATATGAAAATGATTTTGTTAAAAAAATACAATAAAACTTAGGCTACTTACTGCAATTATCAGCGACTATGTCCACCTTGGGCAGCTTGCGTACGCTTCGAAGCAATGGAGTTAATGAAATTTTGAACGCCATTTTGGTCAAATTGCTTTATTCTATTGAGCCACCGAGCAAGTGTACGCGTATGGTCGATTTGGGCTTTCTTTTTAGTATGTCTCAGAGATATTTTATCGGATTGAGGTCTAGAACATAGTTGACCAGTTCATACGTACAGCAAAAGAGAAAAGTTTCTTAATCCTAACTTCACCTAAATATTCGTTAGTTAATGATCCGCCTATCAAAATGAAATTACATCGTGTAGCTGATACAAAAGGAACCACGTCCTCTTTTAAAATGGTGTTCATGTACCTTGTGACTGCCAGTGGCGTAGCTGGAGATCAAGGGGCCCTGGAGCATAAACCAAGTAAATATTATGCCCCATCACTCTTCTTAAAAAGCCTCTCATACGTTTTAATTTTGCTTGTAACAAGAATTATCAAAAAACAACTTGCATGTAGTTATTACCTCGGGAGAGTTTGAAGTCATTCTGTTACATTTTATTGATATTAAATCTGTTGATTATTTAATTTGTTCAATGTTTAATATTCTCCATATTATTTTTTGTGAAATTGATTGATCTAGAAAACTGAAGATCAATTTATTCTTGTATTTGTTTATTGATGTCATTTTAATTACTTCTAGACAATAATATTATTTTTCATGGTTGCAAAATTCCAAAGCAGGTATAAAGGTAGGCTGTTAAACTTTCTTATATTCTGTGAAATTAAATTGTCCAAACACTGATCTATGAAATAATCGTTCGGTTGTTCTCTGTCTTTTATTTTTGATAACTGATTTTATACTCCACTGTTCTCCCAACACTTCGGAATCCATTTGCAAAGAAGCAAGTGCGTCCTTGGTTCTTTTTACATTTGTAAAATTGCTAATAAGATGTTATTGTAAATCACGCTGATTTAATGCTTTCGGCATTACGTAATTATTTTAAACAAAGTGCCAGTAAATATATATCCATTTTGCGTAAAAGCAATTCGTAGCTTTTAAGTACTTTTATTATTGTTATATTTTTATGCATAAGGCCAAAAATGATTGGATTGATGCGTCAATTTTACGTCTAATTTAGTACATTTGTACATGTCAATACACTGATAGTGAAAAAATGGAAAACAAAAAAGGATACATGAAAACATAATTAAGATCTACATACTAAGGTATTAATTTACATTATAAAAGGCATGCAGTGATAAATAGTTCCTTACTCTTTTCTTAAGCATATGAATTGATGAATTTTATGAGGTCTTTTATGTATTTGGTAACTTATTATATAATTTTGCGTATAGAAAGAGGATTTCTCATGTAATGATGAATTGTGTTTCGGATAAATGATGTCGTGTATGTGCATTTCAATGTTACATTGGTGCGGTGTTTTGAACTTATTGAATTTATGTATGTTTTGCCTAACCAAAGTCAAACAAATAAAAGTATCTTTGCAAGTATCTCCGAATTGTATATCGAACAACAAACGAATAAGGCGCTTCTGCGCAACAAAAACTCTTTTCCAACCTACAGCAACACCCTATACATCAACACTGTACAACATTATTAGCTTTGTTCAAATAACCATCAAATCAATCGCAAACTAGTTATTTCTGTTGGACCATTTCGATCATGTTCACAATTACGCTTAGACAACTGTGATTACTTTGATGGTCGTATGGAATAACTAGTTGAAAACTGTCAGTCAGTGCTTCTATGAACAAGTATATTATTAATGTTTTGAAAACTGTCCTGTTCTTCTTTGTTTCTTTTTAGAAATCAAAATAAGAAGGTTTGAAACCTTCATTATAAAAGCCTCATTTCTGGACGACCATCTAGAAGGAAATATTTTTTGAAGAGTCGCTTTACATTTTGCGGATGCAACATTATCAAGCATAGCTCAATATCTTATACTGTTTTCAAATAAGGTAAATGTAGCAGCAGCTGCGCATTGCTGGTGATCGCCATGGAACCTCCATTTGCCACCATTAATTTAGTACGAGTCTCATCACTTATGGCGGCCCAAACGATGACGAAATATGGTACTCTCTAGTTGCTTACCCTTTCCACAATATTGCATCGTGTAATTTTTTTTAACAAAATTTCATTTGAAAATAATAGGTTATTGTAACCAGTGTGCTTCAGCTTACGTGGTCTTCTGAATAAGCTAGTTCAGTTTTGTGATGTGCGACAAATAAATCTACACGTTGGATTTGTCTTTTAGACGGTTTACATGCATGTTTCTTACTTCGCTTAGTTGATTTACTACTTCAGAAAGTCCGAGGTCAACAGCTTATCTTTCGAAAAGGCTTCTCTACCGCATATTCCTTTCCACCTGCCAGTTTCATTAAAACCCAGAATGGTTTTTTGCACTACTGAACGAGTAAAGACCGAAGCAGCGTAATATTAGCTACGTTCATCTTAAATCAAACCCAGTGTCATGGCCGTATTGGATTGGAGTTGGATATTTATTAGAAAAAAAAACTGAAGAATTTTCTCACTTTAAGCACTTCTGTTGTCAAAATATAAAAGGAACATAAGACACAGTAAATATTTTTGCATTTTTGACCACATATTTCTTTATAAAAACAATTGCAGTACAAAATGGGCCCGTGTCAATCTAAATTTATAGGTATACACCTTGTCGCAAGTACAGAGTTTTTGAAATCCAAATAAAGATCAAACAAGCGTAACGGATCGATTTTTGTACGTAACCGTGTTTTATAAACCATTTTGGCCAATTTTTCTAGAAAATGATTTTTTGTCTTTTTGTCAGAAGTAGGGGTGCCTATAACTTCCTTGCAGATTGCTGGATGTCCAGCTTTCGATAATAAAGAAGTTATGAGCGTACTACGTTTTTTTTTTTTTTTTTTTTTTGAATTTTAGGTTATACAGCAGAAACCAAGCCACACATCCTCCTTTCATTGGTTCTTTATATAAAAGAAAGCGGAAAAAAGCAATAAAATAAGATCTTCAATAAGCTTAGCGATAAATATAATACGGCGTTTGAGATTTCTCGCTTTACTCTCTATTTTTAGCGCGGTACACTCTTTTCCGTCTAATCCTTAGTTATAAAACTTAGATATTAGCTGTCGTGATGCAATTTATAGCATAACATCGAGGTCGCGTTTGTTATTTTTACTTAGATGGCGCGATGTCTCCAAATAACACATGGAAACACTAATTAGTAAGGGCAATCACCCTCTACTAAAATATTTTTTTAAGTTTGGAACGAATTTGGTAACGCACCGACGCTTTACCATATTTGTTCCTAGTGCCTAAAAATTAATTGTATTGTTTACAAAAGGTGCACTTCTACTTTCACTTTAATTATTTGCGTTGCGATAACGTTTGCAGAAGTTGAAACGGTTACAAGAAACGATGGTCGTAATTGTTGAGTTCTTGTAAGTTCTGTAGTAATATCGAAAAATAGTATAATTATGTTGGCGTTGCGTTGCGAAAACTTTGACCGTAAGAAATACATCTGCTCCTACATTTGCCAATCTCGCTTGTAGAACCACCTAATCATGTTTAATTATACTTGTAAATGTCGGACTTGTAATAAACTCAATTGCTTACGAATGGATTACGAAGTAAGTAACTTATCACAAAATCGGAATTATTTGCATTGGGTGTGCTACTTTTTGCTTATTTTATTGCGTAATTTTTTCTAAAGATTTGGTTTTTAAACTTGCGCTTTTGCAGATTTTATTCAGTTTGAATGTCCCGCTTGTCAAGAAAATATGGCTATGTTAACTCGAGGGTCGTATTGTAAAGATTCTATTAAAACCGCACATGTATTTCTGTTAAAAGCTCTTCATGGAAGAGGGTTAAGTATAAGAAAATCTATCGGTAATTCTTTTTTTCGTTTAAGAGAGAGGTTTTGTTCTTTTAAATTACTTCGGAAATTCTGGCTTATTTGCTGTCGTTGAACTCGGATTTTCTAGAGGATCGAAGATAGAAGTTTCAAGTAGGACAACGAAATTTCATTGGTTCTTTCGAATCAACTTGTTTGTAGATATTATTAAAAATAAAATATTGGAACTTTTCTGCAAGGCCGAACTTTTTTATTGACAAATTTGATATGAAAATATGCAATAGCATTGCAAATATCAGGAAAATATCTAATCACTTTAAATAAAATAGCTCCTCTAGGTATTTGTTTTTTTTTTGCTATAAAGTTAATAAATGAACTATCAGAAAATTATTTTGACGTCTTATTAAATTAATTTACAAAAACATTTTGGAAACGACTGCAGTCACAATGTTGACCACCTAGTTAATCAGCAAAAACTTTTTTTTTTTTGTCAAGCGTATAATAATTTCGATATTATATCTACCATTCACAGCAAATATTTAAAAGAATTATTTTTTTTGTGGCAACAGTTTTGTCGATGTTTATACGTCGAAGCTGAAAAAATACATTTAAATAACGTGGGTAGAGTGTCTCACTCCATATATTTCCCTAATATATGTCGTAAATTCATTGAGAGAAATCAAGACGTTAGGATTTATTGTTAACTTACTATTAGTGTAGTCAACGCGCTAAAGTGTTACAACCTCTTAAAGAATTGCCATTTACACCTCCAGAATTGTCAGAGATGACCCACAACGCAATAGATTTATTAATCCCATCAAAATAAAAAGTTGTGTAAATTTGCATACCAGAGATTTATAAAATGGGCGCATTAACATGATGCAATAAGAAACCCCAAAAATACCTACTTTTCCTTGACATTGACAAAAAAATATTATGAAATCGGAATTAAATATACCGTACTGGCCATAATGTCCATAAAATAATATCATCTACGCCGAATGAAGTTGTTTTCTATTTAAAACTGGCAAATTACAGGAACTTACTAGAATATATTGGTAATACTCAGAGCCGATTCGTGGACGGCATGTTCAGAGAGGCGGCAAATACAACAATAATCAGTACAATATTCAAGAATGTTGTTACATTTATCGTAAATGTGTATTCAGTGCTTACAATTTTCGTAAATATCTTATGTTTTGATATGAAAGAAGTTTGAAAATGGACTAAAAAAAGAAGTCGGAAACGTAACAATTTAAAAAATAATATGTACCGTATCACCAAATAAAAAAATGTTTTCGTGATAATGTATCACAGACGGTAAAATAAATAAATAAAGGAATAAATTATTTCTTTTTCGAAATCAAGAGTAAATCTCTTATGTAATCATCATTAAAACGTCTATGCATGGACCTTTAATGCGTGCAACATTTAATAAACAAAATTTTAATTGCTTGTATAGAAATCGTAAGAAAACACATCGCATGCGAATAAATTCAAGAGGATAATACTTACTAGGTGTTAAAAGTAGATCGTGCGTCTTAAAAAATACCGCCCTTAATCACCATCATTCCATATTTATGGATGCGTATCAGTTATACATACTGCTGTGTACTGATGGTACCAGCATAAATGCAAAATGAAAAAAAAAAATGAAAATTTAAAATTTACTAGCTCAGTGGATAAAAATTTAGGGCGCAAAAGAACTAATAATCTCAAGGTTACTTTCACAATTGAACTAATCATGAAAAATAAAAATGTGGGTGAAAGTAATCAAAAATAAAAAAACTGAAATTTTGAATGACGTTAACAATCATTAAATTTATTTTTATAAAAAAAAAAGAAAAAAAAAACTTTTAAATTACAATTATGCAGAAATAAAACCATGAATTTAAGATTCTGGCCAAAAACAAAAACTGCATTAGACTCTACAATTACTAGAGGACAATTCAAAATCCTCTAAACAAAGCAAAAGACAAATTTGTTCAAGAAGAAAATGCTATTTCACAAAAAATCCACTTGGTCTTAAACTTACAACAACCTAAAATAATTTAAACGTGGACAAAACAAGTATATAAATAAAATAGAAATTTAAATACAAGCACAACGCTTCTTTTCACCTACACCGAGGTGATTAACTAAAAAAACTAATTTGAAAACTAAGAAACGGAAAATTAAACTAAAAATACATATCTCTTCTAGAACAATTATAATAACTGATCTTACATCCGACATGTGTACACAATAAAATACAACAGCAATTATTAATAAAAGAGTTCCTTGAAGGATGAAAAAAATTTCAAATTAAACGAACTACATTTTAAATAAAAATGAATTTACCAAAAATGGCAGCAAAGAAAATAAATAACATGTACTTACCCCGCAATCTTCAGTCAACAGCATTGTCAGTGCCCTAGCTAGACACGGTGTTGAGCCGGCCCTTGTAGGATGGCTACACTGTATGTTAGAGCAAAGGGCAATAGAAGTAAGTGTGGGAGGTGCCAGGGCGAGGGGGCGCGTAGATCGGGATGTCCCCAAGGAGGCGTCTTGTCACCACTTTTGTGGAACCTTGTGGTAGATGACCTCGTTCGTGCGCTGAACGCATCTGGCTTCTACACAATTGCATATGCGGACGATATTACGATCCTCATTGATGGAAGATTTGAGAGCGTGCTCTGCGATTTGATGCAGACTGCTCTAAGGTCTCTCGAAAATTGGTGTAGAGAACGTTGCCTCTCTGTAAACCCAGATAAATCAGAGATGGTACTCTTTACTAACAAAAGAAAGGTGGGAAAACTCCGCCCACCACAACTGTTTGGCACTGCTCTCGGTTTCTCGGACGAAGTCAAGTATCTGGGTATCACTTTTGACAGAAAACTGAACTGGAGCAAACATGTCAAAACAAAAGCTGAGAAAGCGTGTAAGGCCTTTTGGCAGTGTCGCCCCGTTTTGGGTAGGACTTGGGGACTCTCCCCGAAAATTTCCTTGTGGCTGTACACTGCATAATTAGGCCATGCTAACTTATGGTGCCTCGTCTGGTGGCCAAGGGTGAGACGAGTGGTAGCCAGGAATGACCTGATGCATGTGCAGCGCATAGCATGTCTTAGCATTACAGGGGCAATGCGCACTACGCCGACGGCGGCAATGGAAGCCCTCCTGTGTGTCCCTCCCTGGATCTGTTCGTGGAGGAGACTGCTTTTAGAGCGGCTGTAAGGTTACGGTCCGGGTCTTCTGATCGCGGAGTGGGGGGTCGCGGCCACGTGGCGCATCATCCATGAGGGCGTCGCTAAAGCGCCTCTTCTTGGTGCCGCGAAGGACTGTGTGCCTCCTGTGTTTGCTTTCGGCAGACACTACCGCGTTCATGTCGACCCCTGCGTCGAATCACTGCCTTCGATTGCTGTCTATACAGACGGATCAAAGACAAAAACAGGGACAGGTGCGGGAGTTTTCTCTCCAGACCTCAAGCTCAACTTAGAGTTGGCACTAGGTAGGGTCGCTACGGTTTTCCAAGCGGAAGTTTTGGCGATCCTGCATGGGGCCGAAGAAATTTTAGCAAGGGGCATTAGGGGACGACGCATTGTCCTTTACAGTGATAGTCAAGCTGCCCTTAAAGCCCTTAGTAGTTATAAGATCGCTTCGGGCCTAGTACTTCAGTGTCATAGTGCCTTGGAAGCGATCGCCATTGATAATGACTTGGTACTCAGATGGGTTAAAGGTCATAAAGGTAATCTGGGAAACGAGGCTGCCGATAGGTTGGCTAGACGGGGTTCGTGTTCTCCTTACGTGGGACCGGAGCCTGTTCTTCCCATTTCTTCGGCTACACTCAATACCCTAATAAATCAGTGGACCACTACTCTACACGAAGAGAGATGGGCATCCATAACCACCTGCTGTCAGGCGCTCAAAGCCATACCCAGGCTGTCGCCTAAGACAGCGAGATACTGTCTGCAGCTTTCTCGCAGTAAACTACGTCAAGTTGTAGGGCTATTGACTGGCCACTGCAAACTTAATAAACATATGCACCGCATGGGACTGACTAGCAGCCCACTCTGCCGTGCATGTTACCTAGAGGACGAGACACCGGAGCACATTTTATGTGACTGTCCGGCGCTTGCCCAACTTAGAGGTTCCATCCTGGGGGAGTTCTGGCCCTAGGGAAGGTAGCACAATGGGCCCGGTTAGAGTGGCCTAAGTGCGCGTGGCTAGCCACCCTTCCCAACCAACAATCCAGAATCCCCGCAATCTTTCAAGAAACTGAGCCTCTGGGTAACACGGTCGCATATATACATAAAATTTACAATTGCGTGCCAAAGCAGCGCATGAATTGCAAAGAAAATAAAAACTAGAATATTACAATGAACTATATACAATACTGGTAAACGCAAAATGTACAATTGAATGAATTTAAATTTAAACAGAACAATTAAAATAATTCCAACAATCAAATCAATTAACAAAATCTTAGTCAAAAAAATAAAACATTAATTTCTGAGAGAATTTGCCCGACACATTGACAAAGATTGATCTCTAAAAATGAAAAAACACCGAATTTACAAACCCCGGGGTGCCAAACCACAGCAATACGTATTTGCAAAAACAAAAGTGGTAAGGTTCTTTCGCTTAAATATTTATTAGGGATTCTCAATATATATTTTGAATAATATTTTCTAATAGCTTATTTGATATTTGTTTCTTAGTTTCTTGATCCAGATATAAAAGTAAAAGAAAAATGTATAACAGATGATGTTTCGGTTTATTAATTAAACCTTCTGGTTATTTCTGTATAAAGTGTAAAAACTGACATGAAATATAAACAACTTTTTTGTATGGGTATTGATAAAATCAGTATTTTTTTTTTAATATATATATTTTTTATAAAGATTTCATTGTAAAGCGTGTATTAATTTGAGATTTTCGGTTAAACATGAAGAAAGTATATATTTTTTTATTATACAGCTTTCTAAAAAATATTGTTGTATTTAATTATAAATTAAGTTGTAAAGTGATAATTTTTTAGTTCAAACTAAATAATTACTCAAAACGCCTTATCAGCAACATTTTCAAATCTTGCAACAAACAGTACAACTTCAAAATGGCAAATTGAAAAACCAAATCAATATAAAAAAAAGTTGAGAAAATGGTACATCACATATATGTATATAAAATAGATTGTCAAAATTGTAATGGTGTGTACATATATCGGTGAACCATGCATACCTACAAAACGTAATGGAAGAGGACAAATATTACAGCTTAAAAGAAAGACCAACAATAATTTTAAGTAAAGAACAAAATTTAGAAACAGGCAATGCACCCGAAATAATTCTAATTTATGAATGTAAAAGCTCAATTAACGACAAAGCGGACACAATATTTCACCAAACTTTATAATTTAATTCTGTAATTAAATAAAAGAAAAAATCCTAGAAATCTGTATAACAAGAAAGTTAACTACGTTTTTCTTATTTAACCAAAAAACTGAAATTAAGACACATTTTATAGCTCTATAGAAAACAAACATAGAACATAGAAATATAAGAAGATTTGACTAATAAATCGCAATATCATTTTATTGTACGTTTTTCTTTTATTATATGTCGGTCAAAACACAAAGAAAAAACAAATATTTACAATTTGGTCAAGAAAAAAAAAATAGCAAAAATTAAAGGCATGTCTAGTTACGCTACGAATCCTGAAGAAACACATTATTAATTTTTTAGAATGAAAATATTTTTTTGACCTAACTGAAAACTCACTTGAAACTGTAAAAATCATTGAAATGACATTTTTGCTTCTCTCAGTATATAAGCATACAATAATTACAATCAATTATTTAATCCCAAAAGCTTTTTTGTTTACGTTTACGCAACGAACCCGAAAAGGCAAGTCATTTTGCACAACCTACTCTTAAGGAAAACGTTGGAGGGGTGAGGGCGGTTTAGTCGATTTTGCACGTGGGCTGGCGTTGGGCCTGGTAATACTCCACGAAAAACAACAGTCACTATATTAATTGACAATGGGAGTTAACTAAATGGTTTGAAAAGACATGATTAGTGGAAATCCAGCAAGGTTGCGGAAGGTTTTGTAGAAAATTCAACAGAAAATAAAGAATAAACGGGAAGTAGAATTTTGCAACGATCGAATATCAAGAGATTGACATAAAACTCAAAATGTATAATATGAACAAATCATTAACTTTAAGCGCTTTAAATAGTAATAATTGTAACGTAACTAATTGCTCATTTGTCACCAATAAAGAGATTTAAATGTGTATGTAACATTTATATATGTCATTGGAACTTAACCAAAAAAAAAATTATTACAATGTACTACACCGCAGGAAAACTTATTAATTATCTCGCACTCATTCTTCAGCCTCGGCAATGAACTGCATGCTCAGCTATAATATGAGCTTTCTTTGCCTCTATAATATATTGTTATTGATTATTTTAAACAAATAATCACATACCGGAAAAGGACCTCATGATTCAGTTTGAATGTTCTAATGCAAATATTATTTGTCCCGAATCTGATTTCAAATTTGTTCACAGTGGATATAAGAATTTTACTTTTAGTTCGACAGAATAAAACGTTATTCGGGTTGAATTATTGATTCGGGAATTTGCCCCAAACTTTCCTGCTTGAAGGCAAAGTCTCTCGACCCTGGGAGTTTCGGCAATATACTTACTCAAATAGAATCAAAATTTTCAGAAAAAATGAAAAGATTTCTTATACCTGAAAAAGAGGCGACCCTTCTACAATATTCCTTAACATTCCTGGGAATATTTTTTAATATTTTTTTATTTATTTTTCCCTTTACAGGATATTTTTTTTAACGTTACGTATATGTAACATTAGGCACCTATGATATACTTCTAGTGTTGCAAATACGTAAAATTAGGGCAGTAAAAGTTAACAAAGAATTTTAAATAGAGATTCTGGAAATTTCTTTACTTACGTGTCTCAGTTACAATGTTCGCCTTAAAACAAACAATCAACAGAATATTGGATAAATATGTAAATGTAAATCTTGAAGTGTTTATTAAATCATAATAACGTCAATAAATTGTAGCTTTTGTCACTGGAAAACAAAATGCCTACAAAACTTTTGGCATATTGCCAAACTATTGATTCATTAACTTGATTGCACGAATTGGACTGATTTTCATAGTTTTTGGAATTTATTTGTCGATTTTACTGTGTCTATAAGCTTGCAGTAATATTCCCTTATGTATTAATTCGTGTTATTAATGTGTTATTTATCGTATTCGTCTTGTAGATTGCTCAATACCTTGTGGCGGAAGGCAATTCAGTTCCATGATGACATCCTTACGTATTAATTATAGCCACTCATCAGCCGGTGAATAATATGAATATAAAGTGGAAGCCTTGTGAAAGTCTTCTATTTAGATGCGCTACTACTAAGAATTTGATTGTCAAGGTAATTTTTAATAACTAGGGAAACGCCCTCTATATTATACAATATCTCACGTTTCATCTTTCACGCATTCTTCGATGTATACGCAAGCATTTGTTTATGAGGTGAGTGGTAAATTGTTGCAATAGTAATTTCGTAAAGTTTCAAAAGTATTTATGAACAATTTATTTCTCAATTTTAATATCCAATTATAACTGCAAATAGGGTTTATTTCTTATTTATTATTAGCAATTAATGTTTTCGCAACATATTTGTTTCTTTATTTTTTATAGTTACAATTTTTCCTAAGCAGCATAACGAAACATGACTTTTATTAATTTGAAATCGATTCGTAATTTCATATTAGAACGACAGCCCAATAAACCAAGGTGAACGTCAAGGCTTCCTTGTGAAATTCAAACCGCGCAGTCTAGTAATTGTTTCCGTTTAACCAAAAGTGATATAGCACTTCCTTGAGGCAAGGAAATGCAAATGCTTTATTAGCTAAACACTGGTTTCCCCCCTGTTTACCTGAATTTTAAAAGTTTTACTTCGGATTGGAAATTTGAAGAACTTTTATTTAGAAGGGAATTGAAATCCGAAAATTGAGGGGCCCGGCAAAGAAAAAAAATAATTAAAAAATATTTGCCTGCCTGAATTGCAAATAAGTTTGAATCGTTGAATCAATTATAAGAACGAAAATGCATCCATAAAAATTCCTGTTTTTCGCTTAGCAGCTATTTTAATTCGATATTATAATTTTAACCGCTGCAATATCTGTGTACACTTATGATTTAGATCCAGATAAATGCGAAATTTCGATGATAAAATCTTATGTAATTTACTGTATCAAAATCTTCGGGAAAGGTTTCCTTATACCAAAAATCGATAGCAACTTCCTTGTTATACGAATAAAATGATATTATTTTGTGCCAATGATTCTCTTATCTTTGTAAATTTAACAATTTTGCAAGCAATTTGATGTAATAATGGGATCTTATTTCGGCATGAGATAAAAAGTTATGCGTAGTAAATTCTTTAAAAATAACAAAATTTTATATACCCATGTAGTAAATTATATTACTTTATACCTTATTGTCCCGCCCATTGTGGCGTATTATAGAACGGATCTGATGGTTCATTCACCTAGTTTAGCTCCTTAAAGCAGCTCAGAATTTTGCCCAATGAGATCTCTTTCAAATCACTCATGGAATTTCCAACTTTTCCAAAGATAACATACTTAATTCCCGTGACGGTTGAGCATTGGCAAATGTATCTATAGTTTCCTCGTGCTCCAAACAAATTGCAGCACTTTCAATTAGTTTTATCAGAAATTCTGATTTTTTAGTAAGTACTTTCTGCAGTAACCTGTGAGCATAGACATAATTACTTCGACACTTTTACGGTCAACTTTAAGTAGTTTATTGATTCTGATGTGCTTGGATGAAATGCATTCTTTAGCATTATTTCAATAAGGGTCACTTTCTTGTCTAGCCCGAAATTACCTTGCTGTTACCATAGGTGCTATACCAATGGTAGATTGTTCAAGACTGCAGTATTTTTTGGCTCTTGGACTTCCCGTGTCTACGCCCGTACCTGTTTTCGAAGCATAGGTAGTTAACATTTTTTCACAGTATATGCATTCTTCTCTGTAGGTAAAGGAGGTGGTAAAGATTGCATCGATCATAGATGGATATATATACATCATGTCCGATGGTATTCCCAGCATACTCTTGGAAATAACCATTCCCACCAGCTTGTTGGCATACAGACATTAGTAAGTGATGACTGATTCACTATGAGCGGACCACGGAATGTTGTTATGCTGGCTTCCTTTCCCACTTTTCCCCTTACCCCTTTATTTCCACAATAAAAAAATGAGAAGAATGTGATATAAGACCTTCCAATCGTGGCTTCCATTATTTGCTTGCTGAACTGCAGAAATCTTAAACTACGTGCCAAGAAAATTGCAACACCTTGAAGGAGCTGAATCGCAAAACTTAAATGTCGGCAAGTTTCAAGTAGTAAATCATAACTACTAGTTTTCAGCAGTAAATCATAGGAAATGGAAAAAAAATATCAATAATCAGCAGCAATTTATGAATAAAATATCACATCCCCACGCTTGTTTATGTACTGCTAACTCTGCGAGGCATTCTCTTCTCCGAATAAAATCATCTTGTGGGACCTTATCCCAGGCTTGCTGCAGATGCTGACGAAGTTCCTGCAAGGTGTTTGCTGCTTGTGGTAAATATCTTATGTAGAGACCCATAATATCCTACACATGCTCAATCGGGTTTAAATCCGAATAGCGAACAGACTAGAGGAAAATTTCTACTTCTTCGTATATGAAGTTCTGACAGATGATTATCGGCGACTTTTTACTTGCAGCCAGTTGTTTTGTTAAGATGTCAGCTTTGTGACTGACCTCCTAAGAGATGTTGCAATTTTTTTATAGTAGTATTGTATTTTTGTAGTTTATATGTTAGTGGCTGTAGATCCTGAAAATGATACATAATATCAACAATTATGATACTGATTATAACTAAGTTAACTTATTATTAGTACAACAATAGAAAATCAATAGCATTTTTTTTTTGGGATATTGGAATGTATTTTTATATGTATATTTTCAAAATGAAAAAAATGAGTTCACCACATTGACAATGCGCCCAGACATTTTTTTAAATTATTTTTACCTACGGATTTACACTCCATTTAATGGATATTGGGACGATATGAATCACTATTTCCTATGTATTATTGCAGTTATTACACAGTAGTTGCATGTTCACGATATTAATGAACCAGAGTTTCCAGCACTGTAGATTGAAAAATACTGCAGATTAATGGATTTTCAATTTGTTCAACTAATTTTTAATTTATATTTATAATGCTAAATATGAAAACATTTATTGGCTTTTTGTACACCTGATGTTTTTTCCTTTGATTGTCTATATGAACTAAATGAATTAGGTACTATTGCTTTGATTATCCTGAAGATTACCTATTACCATTTTCATATAATCTAACGCAAAAAGATCACGGAGAATTGGTGACTGCATCGAATAATACAATCAGAAATTCTATATTTATTCTCATTGAAAGAAATAAGTTTCGTAAGGGAAAAGATTTAATATACCTTATGAGGCTTATGATATTGTCAGTTTATAAAATTTGTTTTACTCTGCATTTGCTATATATAATAATAACAATAATAATAAAATATCTGTCCAACAGAAAGAGTGTTCTGATTACAGGACAAAATAATAAAAATTACAAAATACAGTTGCATAGCAAAGATCACAAAGTGAAAATAAATACGTACATGAAAAAGAAACAAAACTTGAGAGAAAATAATTGTGTCAGAAATATCATTGTTCAATTGAGCACGAGTATAAGTATTGATGTCACAGTCTCTAGACATTTTATTGAAATTGCTGGCCATAATAAAGATAGGAGAACGCAGCAAGTGTTACTCCTGGCAGCAGGCAAGTAAAAAGTAACAGCTCCACGAGTGTTGAGTTGCGGCACATAAAAAATTGAATTGTTCTAAAAGTGAGGGACAATCCACCAATACTCCTCAACAGAAAGTTGATGCTTGCTGAGATTGTTAGACAATGAAGTGATGGTATGTTGAACCGTGATAACAATACAGAGTGACCCGTATTTCTTGGAGGGTACAATATGATCCATTCTGAACCATAAAATTTTTATAAATCTGCGCTGAATTCTCTCCACCTGAAGTTTGTGGCTAATGTAGTAAGGAGACCAAACAACAGAAGCATATTCGAAGCACGAGCGTACTAAAGAAAAGTAAAGGGTTTTTAAGGTATAGAACTGAAAAAAGGATTTACAGTTGCGAATAATGAAGCCTAATGAAGAAGAAGCGGATTTAATTATACAGGCTTAGTGTTCAGTAAAAGTCACTCGAGAATCAAAAGTTACATCCAAATCTTTAATAACTTGACAACGAAGTAGTTCCACATTATTCAAATTGTAGATGAAATGGAGAGATGTTAAACGTCTACAGAAGGTAATGATTTAAAGACAAGTTGTTCATAGAACACCAGGTGAAAATATTGTTGATGCCGTTTTGCAGAGCACTACAGTTAGTGAGACAAGAAATTTTATGAAAAAATTTAAGATCATCGGCAAAAAGTAATTTATTAGAATGTCAACGTTAGTGATATCATTAATAATATCAATAATTAAAATGTTAGAGAGCAAAGGGATTAGGTTTATATATTATTTCATAATTTCACCATTTCAACAGAGACAAACGAATTATGCAATATACATAAATAATACCGAAAGTTCAGCGTTTGCAAGGTGTAAAGCAAGTCGATGTATTGAATTATTTAGTGTTACTAGTTCAGAGAATACAACTTTAATATATTGGAGTAAGCATTGATATCCAGTTACCTGTGTTCCCCATGTATGTCAACCAAGGAACAAAGTTCAGTGATTGCTTTTAGTAAATTATTCCGACATGATTAGAAATCTAATCTAAATTCCAAGTCCCCAGGTAAAAGACTTTTATCAAAAACTCCTTCATCCCCAACTGTTGAAATTAAGATTGTCAAAGTTAATTTTATGCCTAGTAAATCTTTTGTTAACAAATTCTATTATTTCGATTTTGTTTGATGTACGCAGATGGAGAAATACGCCTTTGTTTATCATTAATTTATTACACTAGAAACTTTGTTGTCTGAAATATTTGAATATTAAACAAAATTACAACCAAAACCGCAGAATGTAAAATTTTGAGTGTAAAAACGGTTGACCTTATTCCGTGGCCTGAAAAGTGCCGCCAAACATGTTCTTTCATTAATTTCGAGAGAACGCGGAAACGAATGAATTAAAGATTTCCCCCGTTGGAATTTTGTTTAAAATAAGCTTACAGCAGAAGCGCCGTTGTAAGTGCATCTTTTTGTCCGATGCGTTCTAATCTGATCTCCTTTTAAATTTTAACGATGAAATTAGCGAAAACGTTACAAGGAAAACTAGCTAATGCGAGATGAATTTGCAATTTAGATGAGACTTCTTCTCTTTCGCTTCGCAATCTCGATGAAAGCCACTTATAACTTACTAGATTGAGTGTGCTCTGACGCGACAGTTTTATCCTACCACTGCCGTGCAGGTTCTATTCTTTCCAATCTTCTGACGTACATATATTCATGCTTAGGAAGCAGTAAACTGGAACGAAATTACCCTGACAAACGGAGCTTTTGGATTTCATCGCGCTACGGTATCGAAATTGAAATTTACAATGGCAAAAGGGTACCCACGGTAGAGTGGTATATTGCGAATATGTGTAGAAAAAAATTCTTTGTTCAAACATACTTTTTCAGTTAGGTTAATTACACTTTTAAATTTTTCATCAACTCAAGAAGTACCCGCATTATTTTAACCGTTTCAACGGTAAATTATGATATTTTTAACAAAGCCTCACATTTTATGAAGTGCTGTTAGTCGGTTTCGTATCTTACAACAATAACATTGCTTTTACAGTCGTTTAAACTGAAAAGGATTTATAGTTATATGGGATTTTTATTCTTGAAAAACACATTCTTCCTTCGTTTCACTCCAGATTTGAATAATAAGCGATCGGGTTGATCTGATATTATTTATGGACCGAAGTCTACTTCGGGATAAAATATAGATTCTTGATAATATCTTGATGAACGGGTTCGCAGCATCAATGGACGATAAAACCCGTTGAATCTACTAAAGCAGGAAAGAATTACTTGCATATTTATAACGGAGTGAGAGCTTACTTTAACGCCCAAGTAGTAAACCTATTGAGATGTTATTGAACGATAATAGCGTTACGTTTACTAAAGCGATGGAAAGGAATGCCTGGTAGTTTATCTTTAGTTAGTTTGTCATTTGTCGCACGTATGTATGAGTAGACTCAAACGGGAAGAGGAAAAATTATTAGGATTTACAAATCTGGGGCGAAAATATTGGGCGGTATGCATAAAAATAAAGTGAATACTCATCTTCGGAAGAAAGAACGTATTCTATCTAGTGTTTTCTGAGGATAAATGTTTTTTACTTATCAAACTAGCAAATCAATAAACGAATTATTATTGAAAATTAATATATAGGTAAGAAAAATTGAATGGTAAATACCCTAGTCATTATTTATGGTACAAGCGTATTGTTGGGTGGGTCAAGGATCATGAAGAGTGTGAGTACTGCTTGTGTATGCAATCTGCTTTTTTATATGACTTCAGAACATATTGCTTTCAAAATGTTTGCCATAATAAATATTGACTTCCATAGATATCGAATATCTTTATTTAATAAATCTTTTCTTAGAGAGTTTTCAATCCATTGCAAAACACTATATAAAATACAAGATATTTATTAATACAAAACATTTTCTGGGTCTCCGCCCAGAAACACTTATTTTGCATTACTTCAAAGCGACCGGCAAAAATATCGCTTGATGTCACTAAAGGTGGGCACACTACATTCGACATGACAGATGTATAATAAACTGTCATTAAAATGCTGTGTAACCTTGACTAACATAAACTGGTGTCTCCATTGCACTTATTATTAATAAATAAGTATCAAGCCATAAAGTACATTACAAAAAAGCCTTATTCTCGGAAACGTCCAAATGCTAAGATATGTAACATGTATGCTAACCGATATTATTAACTCCATAGCATTATTTTTTTTTTTTTCTATTTTCAATCTAAAATTAAAATTAATCACACGGCGAGAAACTCTTTTGCGAGCATTTTCACGTGTGCCCTCAAACCGTACTCGATGGTCGACCGACCTACTTTGATTTTGTCAATTTTTGTTCAGGTAAAGTACTATTTCCGTTCACAATGCACCAATATATTATTTAAAAAAATGTTATTCAAAATTTGATTTTTCATCAAAAATTAAAAAAGAAACTTTGAAATCAGGTCTCAGGTAGGCTTGAGGCTAAGGCCAAATTGACAAAATCAAAGTAGGCCGATCGTTCTGCAATTTTGTATAACTTCATAACTTTTTATTCTAGACAAGAAAAGGTACTTTACCTGAAACTATTTTAGTATTTTGCTCAATTGTAACTGCCTGCTTGATCTTATAAATCGAAAGTAAACTAAAAACTTGTTTCAGACCAAGCAGGGTGTATTTCCCAACTACGAAGTTACTACCCAATTTTTTTTTGTCTATTAAACCTATTGTGAACTCAATCCGCGGACAGCTTGTATATAGATTACGTAACTAAATGGAAATTAAAACAAAATACAACGAACAAACGCAAATTAACCTCTAACAATAAGAAACAGAGCCGTGTATGGTGACGTCGAAAAGAGGCTACTTCCAGCCACTTCAACATACAACAACAACTACGGATGTAACACACCCATAATTAAAATAATCTTTGTAGGTAGATGATGGATCCAATGCATCACCACCAATGTGTGGTTCGATTTGTGCCAGCACAGTAACTGTTTATCGCACCCTGTACAAACTATTTTGACATCACCATAATGTAAATCCTGGAATTCGCCAATGTACTCTTCTACATAATGAAACGTTTTCTGGGATTTTCTACGCCCGACATTGTATTTACAATGCGTAAAACGTTAACGGAGAATTGTACTATATCACACTAAGACTCGACTAACACTGATATTAGATCCTAGACACACGAATCCGAAGGGAGGATTGAGGGAGTGATTTTACTGTCTTGATATACTATGGCTAAACGTCATGACTTTTAATTATCCTTTCTGGTTTATTCTGTGGTTCTAGCTAATAGCAGGTCAATAAATAGTCTGAAGGTTACGAATTTTTGCCCGAGATCAAAGGTGCCGACGCTTTTTGTCTGTCCTTGTCGAGATGTTCTTTGGAAATACCAAATCAACAGGGTATTTTTGTTTTCTGAAGAGAGGTACCGGAACACTGTTCTGATGCCTTTCGCCTCAAATCGAACCTTGCACGGGAGTATAAAGCATGATTATCCATGAAACTTACCAGTGCTTTGTATATACTCTTTTTTTTTTGAAGGATGAGTAGATTTACTTTATTTTTGTGCATACCACTCACTGTCTCTAAAATGTCTTTCCCTGCTGTTCCCCCAGACGCTTGTGATTTCCACAATCTCAATTGTGTCTGTATGAAATAGCTAATTAAATATATCTCCTCGGATTTCCAAATCTTTTAAGTGCTTCTTCAAAATTAATTCGGTGGGAATACCTCCAGGACGAGTACATGTTTCATTATTTTTCATTACTTGAACTTCGTATAATATAATTTTCCTTCCTTTGTTTACCTCTGCTATGCTTTCCCCGTATTGAAGTTTATATATTCCCTCGAGAAATCCTTGTAATATGAAGCCCTCCTCGTCATAATAATTATTTGAGGTTCTTGTTCTTTATAATTATCTTATGCTATTAATACATTCCTTATATATGATACTTTTTTTATGGTATTAATTCAAATTGAGTAAGATTTTGGATAGTTTATGCGAAAAAGAAATGTAGTAGAGGAAGCGATTCTTATGAATTTACTTCTGTTTTTGTTCATTCTATTTTACTTAAGGATTTATATGATGTAGAATTTGGTACAACTATTTCGTTTTATTGGTTTGTGTAAAATGTTAATTCTTTCTACCCTTCTAAAACAGTATTTGATTGCAGATTAGCTCGAAATTTTTCTTAGGGTATGCCAATCGATTGCCTTGCAGTAAATAATTAATTGGCACAGATATTTTGTTATTTTTCCGGATAACTTTAAAAGGCAGCATTAAGATAATTTGTTGACATTGGATAGCTAGTTAAATTACCTCAGTTTAAATGCCTATAACAATTACTTCATTTTAGTGCCAAAACAAATTACAGGTAGGGACTTGCTTTTGCTCAGTTGTAATTCAAATGATAACATTAAGATAGTGGTAATGCCACTACTTATATACCTGTTCATATGCAGCAGTATGCATAATGACGGTTCATTATGCGTTTTCTGCAATATTTACGATTCCTTTACGAATGATGGGCAAAATTCTGTTAAAATATGATGTAATTATTTTAAGTTGGCTGTTCTATCAAATTTCCCCGGTAGCCACCTATGTATTTATATATTTATATTAATTAACTCTATTCTTCACCGTGTAGCGAGCGCCGTGGAGGGCACGCAATCTCGCGTGACTAAAACATTTCCCACCCCAACGGCGCTGCGCCTTTCAGGTGAAGGTGCGGCGCCGTCACAAACCCGCGTGAACCACCCTTCGTTCGCCTCTGGAGGGTGTGTTTATTGCTAGATTATTTCGTACTCGCGCGCCAGGTCAACCTGTCCGACTGAAAAACGCCCTTGTATTGGGGAGAAAGGCTTACCTTAAAACATTAAATTCCTCTGTCGCAGTTATTTATTATTTTTCATGATGGCGGCAGAAATACATACATACATACATACATATATGTAATTTCATTAGGTCGTTTGTTTTATTCTTCACAGGAAGCAAGAGCGTGACGCATTGCACTTTCTGATTAGCTAATTGGGATGTGTATTGTGACCAAAAAAAAAAAAGGAGAAATGTGTAGGGATGTGGCTTTCGTGCTAATATCTATTCCATTTTAATTCGTTATACATAAAAGCATTTATCCTATACACTGGTTACGAAATGGACACACCAGTATGTATACAGCCTTTCTTTCAATCTATGCAGAAGGCGTCACTCCAAATATTCAGCGACTCACTCTTTGCTGATTTTGTATGAAAGTATTAGTTAAATAGCACTGAGGTGCTTAATAGTAATAACGTCAATTTAGTGGCATTATACAAATTGTACACACCTATCATAATCATGTGCCAAAGGGATTAAATTATTGTAAGATATTCTTTCCTTAGCCTTCAATTACTTATCACGTCAACGTTTGCATATGTAATTGTGACCAAAAGATTACTTTATGCGAATTGATATTTGTTTAATTCATTTTTCATTTCATTTTCCAAAACCCCAAGCAACTTTAAGTCAACAGGAAAATACCTGTCACTTTGACATTTATATGTTCATGGTTATCTATGATTTATGCCATGATTACCTTGCCCTGACCAACCTTGAAAAAGTGCACCTTCGTGATAAAGAAATCCTAGCTCACCAAGTGATGGGGATGTACCTAACACTTTGGGTCTCTAAAGGGGCTTATACATTTCGGTCTTTTTCATCGGGTTTGCCCGTCATGTTTAGCTCACGTCCAAAACCGATGCGTCATACATTTCGTGCCGTATTGATCAGTTTTAACTGTGTCCTCAAAACGATGGAACATATTCAGATGTTGTTAGTGGTGGCGGCGTTAGCTATTATGAAAAAGAAAAAAAGAAAAAGATGGAAGTGATAAAAGAACTAGCTTATATATCCAAAGAAATATTTGCAGAAATGAATGTTAACATAAATAACTTAAATGTGGTGTCATTGCCTATTGTCGTTTACTGGTACTTCTCCATTTAATTGCTTTCTAAAGGTTAGTGAATCTATTTTTGTTTTGACAGTTTTAATTGTAGCCCTCGAATCAACTTCTTTCATTTTTTTTCTTCGCAACTAGCATTCTTCCTTACATTATCTCGATAGTCCGTGGATTAGTTTTTCACAGGCACGAATAATCTTTATACAATTCAATACAAACAGAAACTTCTTATTTTTATTATAAAAATATTAAAAAATAAATAAATATTTTCTTACAAAGTTCCAGTTGTTATTTTACGTAACACAAATAATGATTGCATTATCATAAAGCGTTTCGAATTGAATAAAGAATCTTGTAAAATAAATATTATATTAGCAAAACAAAATATGTATTCGTAATTGGTTAAAAATATTTAATACAAATTTAAATAGACGTAAATATCGCATAAAATATAGGTATATTATACGGTCCAACACAACGAGCAAAAATCATCCGCCCGTTTTGACCGATGGGTTAGACCGATCGAAAAAGGAAAAAGGGTATTGGGCCCTTAGGAGCGCACAAGTTAATTTAGTGGATTACCTTGAGTACGAAGGTGTGCAGTAATCCACTTGATTCATGAATATGCATTTGACTTGATTTGTTTATATGTCCTACCTGGTCCTGCCAAGTGTAATGTAATTGTCTTGGTTACGTGAATGAATCGAGCTGAATTGATTCACTCACAACGAAACGGTAGACGAATGATTTATTTCACTATTTACACGTATTGATAGAGGCAAAGTCTATTTCTAAAGAATTGTGGAGAATAGATTGGCTTATTAATATTATTATTGTATTTATTAGTCAGAAAAGTAAGTGGATGCAGGTATTCAGTTGAAGATGTTGAGTAAGTTTAAATTTTATAGTTTTTAAAATAAGGAATGTATCTCGAATTCAATTACCAAATGAAATGCTGACAGCACTCGATGAAATTCCAAATAATTTGTTAAAATCATGCATGCACGAAATATTATCACATTATGAACGAATCCATTGAAACTGAAAAATTTTCCGATACCTTGAAATCGTCTGCAGTGGTTCCCGTCTTTAAAAGAAATGATCCTCTCTTGATTTACAAGCCGATCTCAGTATTAAGTGTTTTTTCTATAAACTGTGGCAAAAAAATACTCCTCTTTTGTAAATAAGCACAATTAGATTACCTCGAGTCAACATGGTTTTAGATAAAGTTTTTCAACCGAAACAGACTGTAGAGTGCGTTTAGTATATATACGATAAGATGGATGTGGGTGAATATGTGTACAAATTTTGTTTGATTTGACGTAAGGCATTCGATTCTGTCAATATTTCTTTTATATCTACAAAATTTTAACATGAGCATACGGGATACGATTAATGATTGGGTACTGTCTTTCTTGCGTCAGAGAAGGCTAATTGTTCAGATTGGGGATGTCAGATCACGGGAATTCAGTGTCAATATGGGAATGCCGCAGGCCAGTGTTTTGGGACCCTTAATGTTTTTTTTTTTTTGCTTTTCGTTAACGACCTTCCCGATTATACTCCCTTTGGTAAGGTGTATTTGTATGCTGACGATTGCTACATTGTTGTAGCAGATAAAAATTATAACTCTCTTAAAATGAAGGTTAACTCAAAATTTTTTCGTAGTGGTTCAGTAAAAACCAATTATTAATCATAACAAAACGATTATTGTTGAATTTTATAGTAATTTAGGTCCCAATTAATTGTGTATTTAACACACCAACAACTTCTATTTCTAAAACATGTAAACTACACACTTTTTGATGTGATCCATCTGTACCTAAGATACAGCTTCAGGGTCTAATAATATTATCTATCTGTCTTAAATACTTTGTATTTACTAAGCGAAATAAAATTCTACTGTCAATTGTTAGATGTCAATTAATACTATTTGTTCTATTCTATTGTGTTCTGCTTATTTGATTTTTGATAAATGTGACAGGTGAAAAATAACGAATATGCTTGATTATTTGAATTCAAATATTTACTGAATATACGCAAACTCAAATCGAAGACGCATTCCAGGAGCAAATACGAATACTATAAGTTGCACGATTCATGAATGTTTGAATGCATGAATCACCCCTCGGTTGCCTAGTGACTATTTCGGTCAAACAAGTCGATTTATGTAGACCTTCTAGTCTAGGAGATCACTTACAGGGCCTCCCCTCAGATGGCTTCGAGGTGGCTACTGGTGAAAGGGTCAGGTCACAGCGATGACATCCACGGGGACGACAAGGCAAGTTTTGAGCTAGGGTGCAAAGGGGGCAGGTCGGACAATATCCACGACGACATTAGAGCATATGTGTCTTTGATTGAAAACTTGTCAAAGGAGCCGTGCGGGGTACGGCTGTCTGAATCCTTATCGCTATTTAGAGGTATCACGCTTAATCAGTAATTTTAAATTGCAAACATCATAATGCTAATAGCGTAATTTAATGCTGTAACATTCGCTATCACGTCCTTTAATTGCTAATTAATTACGGTATTAGTTTCATTTATAACATATTTAAAGGGTATAGGAGATATATAAAAGCTATTGAAAGCTGTAGGTAGGGGGTAGGTATCAAATTGAAAACCTATACAATATTGCGCCTTAATAAGATAATGACTTGCGTAAAGTGTTAGCCTCTTTCAACTGATACGGGAGGTGACGTCAATAGGTTACCAACAAATAACTTCAACCATAACTATTCAACTAAACAAGATACTAATCTAATCTTTTATATGTATACAGTAATGCTCTCGCTAGTACGTAAATATATGGAGAAAATGGACAGGCTCACAATTTAGGAGTGACTTATTTACGTAAAGATACCAACTCCATTGTATACCCGGATTGCATTTGATAAGTTGGACTCAAATTTAAAAGTGAAATATTATGTTAAGAGAGGCCTTTAAATGGCGTGGATCAATAGATGGTGTTGCCGGTTAAATTTACATAACTCATTTGTAACTTATTGGAATATATCTAAATCTATACGAATGATTGTAGACACGTTGTTCTATGCAACAAAGGGTTTTGGGCTCTTAATTCTACTTAATAAAGCGTATAAACCGAGATGTGAGTGCGGAAAAATGCCTTTATTTTAAATGTAAAACCTTCAGCAGTAATGTAAAGACTCGTCCTGCTGAATTACGTATTTTAATTATCAAAATATAACGACAGAGTGTTAAATTATTTTTGGAGATCAGTAGGGATCTGTAACCGCCGTGTTCAGCTTTAAACTAACATAGATTGTGGCGAATTGTCTTGACAGCCAGATTACAGGTTCTTTTGTTGTTGGCTTCTTATTTGTAAAGGTGGACTAGATGGTGTTTGTATTGTATATAGAATCAAAAAAGAAATATTATTTAAAACATTTTTCCTTTCTGCGACCTCTGTGTTTTCATCGCGTAATACGTTGTAGTGTGCTACATTGACAGTTATTGTACAATTTAAGGCGACATCTTTCGGAATAATATTGCATAAAGACGACTGATAATTAATTATTAACGATTGCAGTGCTCCCATCGGTTTTTTTCGCAATCACTCTTTAAAGGTCCCTCTTAAATACATTAAAAAAGAGATTAATGTTTATGTTAATTAAATTGTTTTTTTTTTCTCTATGTTAACAAGTACAGTTGTTTGTTTTATTAGCAATATAAGCGATTTAAACAGAAAATTATTCATTGATAGTTGGAAGCTTAGATGTAATATTGCCCTCTATTTGTTATACCAATTCTTATTTTGTATCTATATATGATTTAAAGGAGAAATAAAGAAATATAAATATATTGCGGTGTTTCATAAGAGGAAAGCTATCAACCATATTGGATGTAATTATTATTTTATGTACACACCTGTTTGTAAGTCCAGTATAATTTGAGTTAATTCGCATTAGTAGTCATGGAAATTGAATATATAATTTATCGTTTGGCAACTGTACGATATTCTGGTATCCTAGGTTTCGACTTTACTTGAATGGGGTAGTGACTGAATGTAATTCGTTGAAAATGAGCAAAATCCTTGGATGCGAGAGGTCGATAAAAAATTCTTCAAGTGTAATGAATTAAACCATATTCCTGTGGTACCTGGTATTGAAGGGGATCTTCTTTGTAAATTCATGTAATTACCTTCGATCTAAAAATATTCAGAAGACACGTCAAGATTATTCGACATTGTAAGAAATTTGCTGTTTACTATACCTGGGTATATGTTCTATTTTGAATCATACATGTTTCTGCTGTTTCGAATGTAATCATACACCTTGGATGCTGTGAAGGAGGTTCATTGTCCTGGATTTTTATGATACCAATGTTGTTCTCCCGATCTGAATCCTTCTATGCGAACATCTGAGTTAATCTGGATTGTCACTACAGGGAAATCCCATTTTGAAGTACTCTGGCGTCTCTGCAAACTGATAAACGAGGTATCTGGTCAAAGGATTGTTTAAATTTTTGTATAAATGAGTATATAACATTTATAATATTTTGAGGTTACTGTTAATTCTTGTAAGATGACAGTTGAGATTGAAATATTAATTTGTATAAGTTGGTAGACGTGGTTGGTGTTTTTTTTTTCTTTTATATTAGCGCGGGATATTTAAAAGTTATTTTCAGAATCAAAAATTCCAAATATATACTGGATAATTGGTAATATTTGTTTTGAACATTCCAAATAAGTATGCTGACCTTGGGTAAGAGTTTTCATACTTTTTATATGTTTTTGATATAAACTTGCTAATAAATTATACATGTTATTAATAATTACACTGTTTTATTAATGAAAGCTTACTTGATACATTGAATTATTAAGAATTAAAATCTAAATTCAATGTTTAACAAAGTAAAGGCATAATAATATACAAGTTAGTGATTTAGGAAATACCAGTTGTACAGCCACCTGTGCAACGGGTTCACAACTGGAAAAATTGTCATTGGTCAGTATGAGAGATCACTAGTGCACATGATCTGGAGTGGCGAACTTTAGATATCTTGGACGTATACGGTATTTTATAGCCATCTAGTGGATTGGGATTGTATTGTATCTATCATTAAGGATATAGTGGAAGGTATCTGTAAAGGAAAGGCAGATTTAATTAGAAAGGTATTTATGTATTCTTTCATTGGTGCCGTAAAATTGGGTAAGATTAATCCTTCATTCAGCTTTATACAAATATGAAAATAGCTCCAAATCTATAGCACTGAGTTCGTATTTTCAAATAGTAGTAACTACTCTTTGAGGAATACTCTATAGCGTTATTTTCATATTTGTACAAAGCTGAGTGAAGGATTAATTTCACTCCATTTACTACGGTACCTATGTTTCCGTAATTTGCTTACAATTTTAAATGTTAAAAAGAAAAATCGCAGGATATTAAATATTTTTGTCATAGTAAGTGTGTAATATACGATAATTCTTTTCAAGCTAATTTAAGATTTCCCATTAGTCAAATATTATAACTTCCTTCTTAAGATCGCTATTATTTTCATTATTTAATGCAATATTTTCTTGTTGGGTAACGTCATGCTTTAAATAATTTTGTCTATATTATCATACGTATACACACATTCTGCATCTGTTTCTTACTTGCTATAATTTATGCTTCCCAATTTTTTAAAATCCACAAAGGCAGGCTTATTAATAGTGTTTTGTTAGAAATTGAAAATATTTTTAAATCTAATCGGTTACGTTTTTTAGAAGGTTTGGCGTCATAGGTAACAATAACTCAAAGAATTATGGTGTGGATGTTTGACTCTCGAATTTTATAGATTCCTTTTTAAGATTATAGCTGCGTATATTTTCCAATTTTTATTGCTTTGAAGGGAACTATATTAGAATTAGAAGAGAACGGTTACCAGTAGATTGTTGTACCTTTCTTCTTTTCAGAACTGCTATTGCGCACCATATTTGTAATCCTCGTTTCTTAAGTGTTGTCGTCGTGTTACGTTACTTTTCTCGTGCTCCCCTATCTATACTTTCACATCCATAATGTAGCGTGCTTTATTACATGTCACTTTACGGTGGCAGAAATTTCATTAGGCCAAGTATTTTTATTACTGCTATGTTAATTGCTGGGGTTGTATATTTCATGCATATAAATGATATATTGCTACTAACACTACGGTTGAGCTGGTATGAGGTGTAATTGTTGCTTTAATATATCCAAATTTCAGATGAATGTATTTCTCGTTCGTATGTTACAGAGTATCGAAGTGATATTTTGTTTTATGAATGTAATTTACATACTTCTGCGTAAATTTTTATACTTGCTATGCAATAGAACTAAGAAATTAGGCCGTATATATTATCGCTGCTGAATAGAAGATTCATAACATAACGTCATTCCGTGAGATTTACTTGGCAATGACATTATTAATGGTGTGTAGTAATATTATAAGCTTTATGTTACGAATTAAGTTTTACGGTTATATGTAGTTATGCTAATATTTCTTTTAAGCAGTATTTTTGTTACATATTTATCTTTTAATTAAAAACATGCTTCCGCAGTTAGTATGGGTAGAATGGTAGAAAAATATTTCAATATTAAATATGTGTAATTTTGTTTAAAAATCCGATTAGCTGCCATTTTCATTTAGATACACATAATATATTTTTAATCAAATACTCTGAAAAAAAAATAGTAATTTGAAATTTAATGGTTAAATAAACTTTGAATCTGTAAACGTTTAGAATTAAAATTAATTTTGATTACAATAATTTAATGAAAAGCTAAATTGTTTTATATATTTCTATTTATCTTAGAACTACGGAAAAGAAATATTTTAAATAAATTTATAGTAAATCAGTATTGGTTTATATTAGTTCACTCATATGTGTACGGTGTTCAAAATAAAATGAAAAGAAAACATAATTATACTCATTCTTCTTTTACAACTTGTGCAAACTAATGGGAAAGGTTATAATATAACTCTTGATCAACAACGCAGCTATGTCCTCCAAACAGTTTAACCTGCTCGTATAGCTTGCTGCAGCAACAAACCTGTTTTGTGGGTAAGTAAATCCGGAACTCAAATACATACCTGGATATACGAATGATGTAATCGTAATCGAATCGTGAGATATCTTAATAACAAACAGGTATCTATGCTACAAAATTTTACACATAAGACTGTTACTGTTATCAATTAATAAAAAGAGATTATAAGGATTGATTTTTTTCTCGCGGAATCGCATCTTTTAGTGGAGCTCCACAGGGTTCTGTATTTGGACCAGTGCGCTTTTTAGCGTATACTGGTTACAATAGTCAGAAATGAATGCTTCTGTGAATGATCTAAATAACATTGTAACTGATGGCTCGATAAATTTCTAGAAGACTCGCAAGCATTGTAGAGGCAGACGGAAGGGTGCTCAATTAACACCAAACTTAAACAAATGCTTAGCTTTGCATTTAGATACTATTAAGGGGAACAAAGACATGTAGTAGCAGTGTAGCAATATCGAGCAACTCAAACAGGAAACAGCACGTGCGAAAAGTTGAAAACACTCATATAAGAAAGTCGGTAGTATGTTTCGAAAAAAGTAATAAAACATATCATTACAACAATCTTTATTAATATTAAAATAATATTTTAAAATACATGTTTACAGCTCATATTGTATGAGTTATAAGATTTTTAAACTCATTCTTTTTTAAGGTTTTTTGCTAATTAACTATAGTTATCTACATTATCGACTAGGATTATATAATTACATTACACTATTGAAAAATAGATGCTGTTGTTAATTTTCGCATACATTTGTTTGTAACTATCTGATGGTATTAGATGAATTGTCTAATTTGAAAACTAACAAATTTTAGAATTTTTATTAAAACCCCAATCTCGTTCAAATACCGAGACTTTAGCAAAAAGTAATTGCTTATTTTAACTGTGCGTGCTGTATTAATGTTACCATTTAATGGTTATATCAATGGATCAGGGGCGGCCCTTCCTAAAGAGCCATGAGGCCATGGCTCCACTATTGCAAATTACAAACTAATCACTATTTTATTTTCTATAAAAATACCGATAAATATACGTACACATACACATTTAAGTACAGAACGAACGTTACGATTCCCATGATTTGATGCAACCAAACGCGCTTTGTAGTTATTTATGCAGACAAGCAGCGAACTGGGGCCACGTCTGAATTGGCCCCTGATTTCAGACGTTTGTAGGTATTCGCATGGAGCTAACGGAAGAGGAGGTGGTCGCAGCATAGCAAAATTTACATTGAAGAGGGGCCAGCCATTTCAAAAATGATTAAAATGAAATAATAATATAACAAGGGAGTTATTCTTGAAAAATACATCATAATAGTGTTTTAAATAAAAATAAACAAGCCATTTGCATAGGTAAACAAACAAAGAAAAGAAACATTGTGTTTTTCTTTCTTTGTAAGAAATACGTAGGGTCGTGCATAAAAAAACCATTATATTTTACTCGACGATCTTCGCTGAAATAACTTCATGTGGTCTTTGTTTTTGTCGATATAAAATCACAAAAACACCTGAATAATTTTGCGTTAGTTAGGTGGGGAAATGTAAACAAGTGACTCATGTATATACGTGTAGTTTAAAGTTTTAGTTAGGTGGGGAAATGTAAACAAGTGACTCATGTATGTACGTGTAGTTTAAAGACTAAATATATGTAAGTTCGAAGGAAGTACGTTAGTATTTATATTTAAGTAGATAAGTATCCCCGATAAGAATTTATTGTATTTTTCATTTTAAAATGTCTTCTGAATTTATCCACATTAAATTTTTTGTGTGGGTATTATTTTAGGTAGCAATAAGCGAGGTAATAAATTATTGCCAGTATTTTTATGTGTTGAATCAATAGTAAAATATTAACAAGTTTTGTAGTGTTAATTTAAAGTTTAGATTGGATGTATTTAAAATAAAATCAGTGTTAAATTAATTGAGAAATGGTTAACTGAACCATTTTCTATCTATGTCAGTGTAAGAAAATCCTAATATTGCAGTAACATCTCTACAATTAGAACTGCAAGAAATATTATCCCGAAAGAGTAAGTAGTAGTAAGTTGTAATCCCATCGAGGCGGACAGATACTGCAAGCTGTAGATTTAAATATGTCAAGGATCTCTTTTGAATTTCCTCGAATTGCAATTTCTAATAAAGGCAGCGAGACAGCATATAAGCAATACATATTCCAACTTAAATTCGTTTCTGGAAATCATTACCCTTTCAAAAAAAAATAGTTCTGTCTTTCTAGTTTAAAACTAGCTATTTCGCTTTAACACTATCAACAATTGCATAATCACATATTTCGAAATTTCAGAGGATATTTCCATTTCCTATCCAAGTCAGATGTACCTGCACGTCTAAAGAATGAAAAAGAAGATAAATTAACTAAGGTGTTAAATATATTTATAGAGAAAGTGAACGTGTACTGATTTGAGCTAAAAAGGATCACAGGAAACATTGGCAAATCAACAAGCAACGGCAGATGTGATGCAATTAGTATTTGTTTGATCTGTTTTAGAGAATGCGTTTTACTTTCGATTCATTTTTTACAACACCAGTTTAATCACTCACATCGTTTTATCGACGTTACATTCTTGCTTCTGTATTATGTCGGCGCAGCCGTTCTACTGCTGAAATTGAATTTCTTTCCTTCTATGAAATCTGTCAGCCGTTACTAGCATTATAGAATAAATTCTATTTCGGTAACATATTGGACATGCCTTTCCTTTTATGGTTATAAGAAGTAGAAAAGCGCATATGGATCTGGATTTTTTTAATTTGCGTAAAAAATAAATTAGATTTATTCGGAATTCTGAAACTAAGTCTCCATTTTGCGTGAATACTTAGTTTATTAATTTCTGGAGAGACGCAATATTCCTTTTTTTTAAACTATTTCACTATCTTAAATTAAGTGCAATTATCTATTTTATCTCCAACTTGAATTTTTATTTTGCAGATATCACAAATTGCGAGCGTTTACTTTCAATAATTCATTCTTTTTTTATAGTTCTGTGCTACGTATGGTGTCACGTTTCGTAGATTTATCGGTTGCGTAATATCCTATCGTAACAACATTTTGATGACACTGCAACAGGAAAAAATGCCTGATTTTTTTTTCTAACTTCAACATGTGCGCGGATTTACTAAGCTGTAGGGATTCTAAAACATATTTTTCCCTACGAACACTCAGCGCCGTTAAATGAAATGTGGGCAGATATAAGAGCTTAACGTTCCATGACTTGATATGACTGCCTCTTTTTTCTTATACAGACTAGGGCTCTGTGACGATAGTGGAGCAATTAAATATAGTTGATATTGTACGGGAGTAAACTAATGCGAGTGTCGCTTTTTGCGTTGGTTCGAGTGTGTTGGCCATCTGCGCTTGGAATACATGTCGTATCACACACGAGGGATTATTATGTGGAGTTTGTTATGTTATTAATCATACATTTAGGCGGGCATGGAGCGACACCAGCCAGACGATATTTTATTATGACTGGAAATTGCCGGCGGACCTTTTTGTATTCCGAATAACAAGTGGAAGTATTTTGTCCAGACGTTACAAGACAGAAATTTGATAATGGTGCAGTTTATTTCTTTTAGCATTTGTCTCGATATGTAGCTATACGCCTACATAGGACTTCGTCAGTAGTAGCAGTTGCGATTAGTGTGTGTTTATGTTAAACAATTGTAGTCAAGCAAGGATTGTTTCTCGTCACCATAATAATCAATGTTAAACGAAAATTAAATGCGCTTTTTCAAAGAATTTTATTGACTTCTGCGTTTCTTTCATGAAAAGGTTAACAATCGCAATTTTGGTGATATATGTCTTTTTTTTTTGCATACAGTTTTATTGACTTTTAGACAGTTTTATTTATGCCAGACGAAGAGTAGTCTATGTACGTCTGGAGAAGAAAGTATCTTAATAATGCGAGCAAGACAGATGACGTAGGTTGCGTTCCATTACATAACAGACATTTTCTTTCTTTCTTGCTCAGGTTCCCATCGCTCAGATACCTTTCTTCCAACCTTATCTTCCAGACTATTACATAATTAAACTACATACTAAAATTTGTAGGCGAAAATCAATACGTTCATTGATTAGTTGTTTTTCAAACAGGGGAGAGCATTCATTCAGTTCAAGTCACAACAATTTGCTGTCTTTGCTTAGCCGATTCTCACATCTTAATTTATAAGACTGTGGAAAACCGTCTTTCTCAGGAACTGGATAGCTCGTCATATAATTGGATATTACTCGAAATCGAGTATTGCCTGTTGTATAATAAGCCGCTACAGATTCTTTTTGAGACATAAAAAAGAGATTTTGCGCAAATATCATTTATTTTTATTGATTTTTAATAGTTTCGTTGGGTGAAAAGTTGCAAGCTGTAGATTGCAATATGAGCAACTGGAAATGGGAAGAACTTAGCTGTAGGCGTACCTACGCATGAGGCCGCAGTACAGATTTATTAACGTTCGGCGAATTGTCATTGCTCAGCCGAAAAAAATGAGCTTGATATAATTTTTCTCCACTATTGATGGTCTGAATAACAAGATTAATAACAAATTGTCTAAGCGAGTTATTGTAAACACGGTTTATGAAGTTTGTAAAAGTAATATTAAATCCAACATTACAGTTGTGTTAGTGAAAAGAAAATATTAAGACAACACTCATTTGATAACTAAAATCTATTTATGCTTATGTTTATATCGAAGCATCAATTACAATGACAGAACTCATAAAGAATTTCAAAGAAAAAAAAACAACGAAAAAGAGTTTTAAAGGTCAATAATAAAATAAAATAAACATGAATTCCAGAAAACCTAAAAATAGTAAATAAAGTACCTATTCGTCGATAAATAGTAGGTATATAATTGAAAAACTATTTACATTTGCGATATTTATGCATTAATTCACAAAATTCCAGGCGACAGGTATAATCGTCGGGTAAAAGTGTTTGCTAATTGTGTACGATTTATTCTTATGTAAAAGGTTTTAAAAGTTGCACTAATACTACATCCGCCAGCAATTTGCCTAATGTCAACTAGGATTTTATTCCACTAATACACAAACTTATTTTCACATCATTCATTTTTCGCTAGGACATTTTTATCTTTGTTATTTATTAATGTAAACATCGTTTCCAAATGTCTAACGGTGTTACGAATAATAATCGCGCTAGGAATTGATCTTTTGGGATAATTTACTGCAAATAAATCGCGTGTAACTGTGGCTTAATTTACTATGAATAGGTTTTCCTCGGCCGTATAATATTTCATTTTTTATAAAATTACTGATCACGATCAAAACTTAAACTAAGCGTTACAAAATTTGAGGATCGTGCCTTAATACCCAGCAACGCCTTGTTAAGAAATGAGCAAATGAAGCGAATTCGCATGCTTAGCGAATCGTTCTCCCCGTAGGGCTATATTGAATTGATTTAAATCGAAAAGATCGATGTGGAGATAACATTTTGTTGTTGTTAGACAAGGGTAGAAAAAAGCGGTGAGTGCTTGCCGTTAGACAGCGATAGCATACAGATTGGAGATGGTATATCGAAGCGTATATCTGACACATAACTGTCCAGTAGAATATCATGCGTATTTCTCGACTTTGTTAATTAATAGAGATCATATTTTTCAATCCTTCTTTTACCATATTACGGCAATCGACAGGTCGAAAGTGCGCTCTTGGTATGATTGTCTCGATGCAATAGCGAGCTGACAAGCACATTTTCGTCTGTTGTATACAGCCAAACACATGGAACTACGGTATTGTAATTAAAGTGAAATGATAGTGGGGATGTGTAGCAAAACAGAGTGTGTTAGAAACTAGCATACAGTCATATGCGAGCATTTGACCACAGAATGAACGGCTGATTTGTCTTACGTTATTTCCATTCAGAGCGCTCCCGAAATATCATGCGTATAGCAAAATGGGTGGGTTATTATGGGGGCTTATATTATGTTACTTATGTCATAATGGAAATTTGTAATATTTGGTTTGAAATTTCAAATTTTAGCCATCTCATGTACTTAAAAACATGCAACGTACACGTTTATATTTAAATTTAGATGCAGATAACTATAAAAAGTGAACAAACGTGTAAATGTAAACCGATTTAACGCTACAAAATGGTGAGTTGAAGTGTGCGCAAGAATCCTGCGATCGCCTATTGCCATTTCTCTTTGTTCTGTGGTTTAACTGAACATTCCCTCAGGGTGTATAACTTTTTTACGCTTATAAGATATTTATTTAAATTGCCGAAAATAATATTAATACTTTTGTCAATTGTAATTTGAAACTACAGAAGTGTTAGAAAAATGTGTTGAAGTTGAAGAGGAAAGTGAAAACTAAGGGAATTTCAACTAACAGGACTTTTTTGCTTCAATTAATTCGGTTCTGGAAGAATCTGTAATATGCAAATGCTTTCCTCGACAACAAAGGAGTTGAAATAAAACTAACTTATTTAACCTTTACTGTTCAATTAATATTCTTTCGAAGGAATCTATATTAAAATTCACTTCTTTTCATTCGCTTTCTCTGGATAACGGTTAATGCCATCACAATTAATCTTTTATTTCTAACGATTTCCGCTACCAATTTCTCATATTTGATATCAAGAGGGCAATATGGAACATACACATGCATATATTTCCTTGGTTTTTGCATGTAGTAATTGCTTTGCACCAGATAGATAATCTTGTTACGCTTTTAGCGATGCATGATGCGCATTATTACGGTCGGTGTGTGCGCAGTATTTGTTAAGTGAAAGTGCTTTTTCATCTGTACGTTGCTTCCCAAGCTGGAATCTAAGCCAAACGACTTACTCGTTGCATTTCCTCTATAGTTTCAACCGTCTATTTTCGTTTACATTACATGTATAAAACATCTTTTTAATGTTTTACGTAATTTTATGCAATTAAGCACATCATCAGCGTGTTACAAGAACGCTCGACGCTGAAACTTACATATCTAATTGATTAATGATTCTGTATAGGCAGCCGATTCTTGTTGTAATATTATGTTATTTTTTATTTGCATTAGAATATTTCCTTTTTGATTAGGTAGCAATTTCACCGGAATTGGGTTTTGTATTCCAATGAGGTTATTTAGCTTAATTACGTCTTGAAAAAAATGTGGAAAAGCTGTTCTTCACATTGAATTAAGGCGAATCTGGACGTCCAAGTGTGCGACAGAGATCAATATATCGGAAAAGTATTCCGCGCTTTTTAGGAAAACGGTACGACCGATTTTGAAATTTTAAACTGTATTTGTCTTAAAATAATGTTTGAAATTGCGCCAACGTTTTATTTTTTTTATTTTTGATGTATTTAAATTTTTAAATGTTATAATTTTGTTATTAAAAACAATTTCTAAAATCGGCTCAACGGCGCATGTGAAGACCAATGTCTTAATGACAAAACTTTTTTAATTTTTGAATTCGGACTAATAATAACGACCGAAACAGAAATATCCATTTTTCTTTTTTCCATCAAATGCCACAGGCTGCCGGCATCTATCGTAACCTAACGCACAGACCGAGATGTTTGTTTTGAGGACGTATCTACGTACAGATGGTCTGCTATGGCATCACGTAAGGTCTAAATATAAGGATATTCAATTCTGCTTTCAGTACTGTCTTTTTGTGTATTTTACACAACCCAACCTACTTCCTACCTATGTTTTGAATAAGTAGGAAATTCTTAAAATATGTAAATGTTAATAATAGATAATGTATCTACTTTTTATTAACGAGTCATAATTATAAATACTAAACCACTTCAATAATTTCCTTGATGCCAATAGTATTACGAAACAGAACATCAATAAAATGCAAATAAAAAAATGCACACAGCCATTTTTTCGACTAGGTAAAATGTAGCTATAAATTACAATTTCTTTTATATCTGCTTAGATTACATACCTTGTATCATAGTCATTTATATTGACCACACTAGAATTATTTTTGGATTTTGGCGTACTGAAATACGCAATGACAAAGTAATAAAATGTCTAGGCAAGTAGATATGGTACTTACATTTTGTACAATAGAACATTAAATCTTAGAACAAGCCTTTTTTTTTTTTTCGCGCTAATACGAAGATGCTTTCGCCTTTTAACGAGTATATTTTATCCATTTTTAGATAATGCGGTTTGCTACTTGTAAGAAAGTAAATATTCTTCATACAATAACTGCAGTGCTAAGTCAGTCCCAGAGAAAAACTTTAGAGGTACTTGACTACAGGTGTACGATGTCTGTGTGTGTGTTGAGTGAGGTTTGTATGTCTGTGACAGTGTGTGGCACCCTGACTCATTTATCACAAGTTACCCTATAGGAAGTTGTATTGTAAAATCATAGATACAGGTATAGAATTACACTCAATGAAACGTAGCGAATACTCTAGACAATCTCAGCAATTGATTTTGGGCACATGTAATATAGAAAACAAACAATTCATACCATTCAAAAAGACAAGAGGTATCTTTCATTTCGATCTGACTATCGCTTGAGGTTTATTCCTGCAATCACGTGTTCTACAAATACTCTTCACATTTGTGCATACCTCAAGATAATTCAGTTTTCGGAAAACAGCAGTTACTCAATTTACAAAATAAGTCACTGATTCATAGTACGGGTTATATTATCAGTGCTATAATTATGTATTTCTGAATTAATAGCTTTCTTTGTAGCCTAGTAAATCAAATAAAATTACTGATAGTATCTAATTAATTTGCATTTTAATTTTGATTTTTCTGAAAAACCAGATGAAGTAGTGTTACCCTATACATTCAAGTTCATATGACAGACTAACTAATGTTTTGAAAAGATCTGATTACTCGAACCAGTATCATTTCTGTAGCGCACTCAATTCGACGAGTATGCTACCGTCCTAGATATGCTTGTCCCGGCGAACGAGATCAAAGAGAAAACGCATTTTCCTCTTTCGGACGTTATTTGCTATCAGAAAGAAATGAAAAAAATGTTTTAGTATTAGTAAGGACTGCTGAACCGGCGCCCTTGACCACTTTTTTATTTTTCCTTTTTGAAAGCCAAATAGAACCAAACCAAAAATTAAAAAAAAGAAAATTTAAAAAAATAAAACGTTGGCGCAATTTTAAAATACTCTTTTCAAAACAATCTCTTTACCAAATTTAAAATATTTTGATTAGTATGTCTAAAAACAGCCTAAAAAAAATCCGCGCCATCTACTGGAAGAGAATCTCATTAAAAGACCGTCCACATTCGCCTTAATTTAATGTTCGATTGTGTCCATATCTGTTTTAAATCAATTCGATCGTGCGAAAGCGCAAATATTCTTGTGTCAATGTCCTATTTAAAATAAGAAAAAGCAAGTGGTATTTAAGTAATTCTGGTTTTACATGTAACCGCTCTGTAATCGCTAGTATATTGTCAACGTAATTTACATTATCAACAACACTTTTTTGTTTATTCCGCGCTGATTTCTCTACCCGCAAATTTCAGTTACGTTGGCTGTCATGCGGCGCGGCGTAGCCTACGCCAAAGTAGTAGCACGCTCCGCTTTCGTATTTGCCATTATCGTACTGTTTCTCTTTTGTTATGGAACTAGTTACAATCCGCGAAGTACCATCGTTCCGCCGCTGCAACGACGTCGTTATTTTGTGACTCCGGGCAGTCGGAGCCCTTCACTGATTATACAGCTGGTGCGATCACCCAAATTGGCAGTTAGCAAATTCAATCTGTTTCCATAATGACAACGAAAATGCAACATACACGTGCACTACGGTGATTATTAGAACGTACTTTGAAATCCGCATTGCACCTATGGAAACGATGTGTTACAGCCCCGAAGGCGGAAGGCGTTCGATCCTCACGTACCGAAACATTAACGCTCCACTTTTAATTCTAAATTACAAGCTTGCCTGCTCACCGATCAATTTGTTGTGGGAAATTGATTAAAGCGTACCGATTCCGTAATCGAAAAGGTTAGTCTTAACTCCACTATAACTTTAGAAAAATGAAGGACAGGTTGGCAATCTGTAATCATAATGCATCTATCAAATTATATCTTGCAGATAAATGGAAGACATTACATCTTGATTTTATAATATTTTACAGACTTAAATTATTCATTCTATCTTAATAATTACAAAAAGTAAGTAAGTAGCGTATAATGTCTTAATAATCGTTTTGTGTCTCGACTCTGGGAAATGTATTCCGTCAATCAACATCAGTTTGTTGGGAAAATATTATTAATTAGTTAGTTCAGTAAGAGATAGCATCCTTAAGGTAGCTCAGTACCTTGCTGAATGAGATTGTTTTCAGGTCTTACACCGGATTCTTTTAGTAGCAGGGTACTGGCAGAAAATATGCTTCAGGCATTCAGTCTCATTAGAGAGTCCGATTTTGTGAAAATGCTTTCTGAGTTTACAGTAACCTGTAAAAACAGTGACCATCACCTCGACATTTTTGCGATCAAGTTCTAGTACTCTCTTGGTTTCGGCATGACTTGGTGAAATACATTCCTTCGCATGCACCATACCAGGACAGTTGGTTCCAGTATTAGAACACTTTCTTTTGTCCAGAATTTAATTTGCTGTTTAGGTACCGTAGGTGCTCTGCCAATGGGAGCTTCTGGTCCCTAAAATTGCACCCTTTTGGCAAGGATGTCTGCTTCCTCATTTCCAAGAATGAGTGATTACCCAGGTACCCAAATTAGTGATAGATTATTAGCCATCCCTAATGCGTTTAGAGTATGTTTACAGTTTCAGATCAGTTTGAAGTTTTATGCGCTTCTAGTGCTTTTAACACCGCCTGACTGTCGCTGAAAGTTTTTATTGATTTGTGCTTGTAGTTTTTTACCAAAATCTGTCTCGCACACATATCAGTGGGATAGATTTCAGCCTGTAATATCGTTGTGTGTTATCCAAGGTTGCAATATCTTCTGACTCTTGGACTGCGACAAAATGTTCCTGCGCCCACACCTTGTTCGCTTTCGAATCGTCCAGCAGGTGTCTGCCTTCGTCAGTGCATTTTGTTGCATATCCATTCCCCTCTGTTTAGAAAAGAGGTAGCGAAGTATGCGTCGATTATTGATCGAGTACATATCATATCCGAGGGCATTCCCACCATGCTGTCGAAAAAAAAAACGATTCCAGCAGCTTGTTGATTAGAGACATGAGCATGCGGCGATTGATTCGGTATTTGCCATAGGCGATATGCAGTTAATCCGACCTCCCTTTCTACAACAATGTGCAGGGGTAGTAGGTCCAGAAGAGCTTCTAGTGCCAATGACGGGGAAGAAGAATTGCTTCCGTGATTGCCACACCAGCAATTCTTTGTATGGATGTAAGTTTTGCTGTGGCTCTGGCTTGGTGCGCCCTTTTGCTACCAAGCTATTGCTCCATAGGTTATGGTTGGACGTACTACCATCACATAGAGCTAATGAACTAGCTTGGAGATAACCCCAAGATTTCTCACATATCCTTTGGCATGTCCTTAAGGATAGTCTCGCCTTGTGAGTGATCTCCAAGGGCGGATTTCAGATAAGTGTTTTATCAAATAAGACGCGTGGATATTTTACATTATTTGCAAATGCAAGTTTTACACCTTGAATAGTGAGTGGTCCCAAGTGGTCAAAAGTCCCACTGTCTTCTTTCTAGTGAACGGCATTATCGTAGTTTTATTTGGGTTAGTACTCGGGTTTTCTCTGCTACCTACCACCAACTACAAATGGCGTTGCACATCTGTTGGGGGGCTGAGGACATCCTGAGAAGTGGTTCTGTGCTAGACGCTCTGAAGTTGCCTTTCCTGAGTGCGTAAATGTGCCATCCGTTTGCTTTAGTGAACCTAGCTGATTGAACAAAATTGGGACTCCTTAAAAAAAATTATTGCATTAACTACATTTTTAATTAAATTGAAGCAAGTATAAGGTTAAAATAACAAAAAAAAGTGTTGACAGTATTTTGTTAGCTCAACAGTTATTTGTTTGTTAAGAGGATCACCAACAAAATATTTGGTTATTTTAACTAAATCATATTTGTTAGACGAACGCTTCACAGTAATTTATTTTGAAACACATTTCTAATTACTCACTAAAAATTCGTTCTATTAATGTAACTAATGTAATATAGTTACATTAAAAATCTGTAATGTTTGTTAAGCTGTTTATTTATTTAACTTCTTTTTTTGTTTAATGTCATTTTTTGTTAATGTAAAACCTCTTCTATTACTGTGCCAATATTTACATATTGATCTTATGTTTCCTCCCCTAATTGTTCAATAATTTAGATTTATCCCTAATTATTTTAATATCTAGGAAACGCGGGTATACAATATTACATAGGGAACAGCGTTACATTCAAAATTTCTGTTTAATTTTGTAAGTTTCTGTCTGCTGGCTATCTTTCTGGCTGTTTGTCTCAGTTATCAGGAAAGAAAAGTATATATTCAATTCATAAGAAATTACATTTTAATAATAATAATAATAATAACCACTGACTGGTATCAATTCTGAGTGTGAGACGTGTAGATTCATACTTATTTCATATTTTTTTTGAAAATGTTCCAAAGAGTTCAAAAATGTATTAAAAAAGATCTAACACTCTTTGCACCTTCCTACTTTATTCGTTTGATAAATGTCCAAAAAATTTAATGTAATGGGTGATTCGTCTCTTTTGAATTAGCTCTATTGTTGGCAGGCTATTTCAGGACTTGTGATATAATTTTGGCACTCTTTTAAGGATTTCATTAACAGGTACTGACTAATTTTTAATTACATAACAGTTGCCTCATTTTCTGGACTCATCATGCCAAGCCTAGTTAGATTTTAAGTTGGCAACAATTATGTGTTTGCTTTTCTTAAAACTGCGAAAGTAGGTGACTAACCTAAACACAAAGAGGATATAAGGCGGAATACGAAACTAAATACTGGTCGTGAAATGGATATCATTTAAAATGTGATGGAAATAAATCTTAGAGAAACAATGATGAACTATGAATTTCGCAAGATGGGGTAATAAAATAGTATTGTTTTGAAAGATTCTAACCCAGTCCAATCATTTCGCGGGCCAAGAACCATAAAAAAATATGGATTTGGTAGGGTATGAGAGAAGAAAAAATGAAACTCACAATGACGCTGAAGCTGTAAAAAGTATATAATAAAATATAAATCCCTGGCTACAATGTTAATGTTTTAACCCGAAAAAGGCATCTATTAGATCCTGGAAATACGAATAAAAATGATAACTTTTTGTGTCAGGCAACGAGGTATTTTCGGACTTATTTTTGCTCTAAACATGAGATGAATAATTAAAAATTCAAGGGATCAACTTTGCTTGTTCTACCAAATAAAATATTAGTGGGTCCTAGTCTTACAGCACTTAGTAAATTTAAGAAATATTATAATGTACAGCACTTTATACACATTGATGCCTTTCTATTATTTTTTTAGAGATATTTATTCATTCAATTAATAGATTGAACTATAACTGAAAAGGCATGATTTTAAAGTGAATGTGTAGAGAAGGGAGAGGTTTCTCGAAAGCAAATATTTATTTCGATGTACTTAGTAAGTTATCTTAAGAAATAGTTTATTTCGTGATGGAAATATTTCTCTTCACAGAGACAAAAGTATGCTTAGTTGCCCAATATGCGTTAATACAGCTTTTTGGGTGATTCGCAATCGATTAAGTTGAACATTAAATTATGTTAGAAAGTGCGAAAAGATAAGTAGGTGCACTCAGAAAACGATAGGTGTTGAATATCATTTCAACAACATTATATTGTTGAGTTAAATAGGAGACTTATGTTCAGGTAAATGTAGAATTGCTTTGCAGTGAATAATTTTATATTATTACAGCAAACTATCCGGGCTTTCAATTCGTTTTGCAGGAAGTATAATATATCATCTTGATAGGTACTCCTATCTAATATGCTTTGACGGGATATTAGATACCCTAAAAAGTAACAGTTATCGATATCTGTGCCACCCCAGCAGTCACTATTTTGATAATCGTAGCTCCTATTAGATTTTTACCTGGTATCTAAATATACCAACTTACTAATTTTAATCAGATATAACTCCTGTACTTTTTGCGCCGCCTGGGCATTATTATTGCTGCTAAATAGAAGAAACGCCTGCGACAATTCTCAATTTTCAATCCTTAGATCATAATTTCGACTATGATAACACTACCATTTTGCAAATCGAAACAAATTACAAAAAAAAAAAAGGTTTTATGAAGTTGTGCAGGCTGGAAATTGTCTTGATTCAATCAATTTCAAAACTGGCATACTTCAACCCAGTAATATCTATTGCAATATTTTAAATAATAACTTGTAACTTGATTTTCCTTAACTCTATATGTTTCCAACCTTTCATCTTTCATATTTTCACATTTATTGTAAACAAGCTTTTGCTTCCCGAATTTTCAAATATTGTACCTATACGAATTCTTATATGCTAATCATTCCTTCATGAATAGATTAGGATAAGAATTGTATATTTCATGTTTGCATTTTTATTATGTTGGGGAATGAGGCCTACGTTGTAAGTCTATCACTTTTGTAATTTATTAGTTTCATTGTATCATTATATTTTTAGCTGTATCTTCTGATGATGTCTTAAATTAAAGGCGAAATATTGAGATTCATATAAACAATTGTTTTAATTTAATCCATTTACATGTATATTTAACGTGTTGGATACTAATATATGGGCGGAGAACTGTTATAATAGTGTTTAGATCAGAGCACTTGTTTAGAATAGTGACTGCTAATCTACACACTAAAAAAAAAAATGGTAAAATTCCTGTACGAATTTGAGGCAATTTTATGCGTCTTAAAACCGTACAGGTATTTTTCTTTTAGAAGAAATACTTTTAACTAAAAGTAATTTTTTCAAGGTTTAGTCTGGAATACTCACAAGTAAAATTTCTAGGTATTGATAATTTGCATAGAAGTTTTAATTGTTTAAAAATAAAATTACGAAGAAAATTTTATAAACAAGTATTTCTCTTTTTTAAGTTTTCCCTGCGAGATTTTTTTTTTTTTGTAATATTCTACAATACTGGAGTTTTTCGTTTTTATAAGAAACAGAAATTTTCCCATTAACATTCATGTAAAACACTTGTATTATAGGAAAATTTCTAATATTTGGACAATTTCCTTACGTTTCTGTGCATTTACCTCCATTCCAGTGTGGAGAATTACCAAAAAAGTGATTTTTACCAAGAAAAATTACCTACATTTTTTAGTTTGTAACACGAAGCCTTCCGTCGATACTATACTCTGCTGGGCTGTTAACCTGAAACTGTCTCTTACGCGTGTGAACTGACGTTTCGTTCACACGCCAGAAGAAGATCCAGGATGCGGTTTCCGTCCGAAAGCCCAGCAGAGTATAGTGACTGCTAAATTTAGGAGAAGATGCAATTGCATTAAATTAATTGATTTTCTAAAAAAATTTACGAATTTATTCTTCACTTTTTGCTCACACTGTATTATCTTATTCAGTGCTTCGGTACATTTCTTTTATAGTGTCTGTAGAATTTAGATCTGATATATAACTTTAAATTGATATATTAGTGGTATGAGCTGATGGTTTTCTATCACAAGCTTCTATCTATCGTAAGAGGAATACTTGTGGGGGTTATATTTGACAATGAACCATAAAATACTATCCCGAGCTACTTTCATAAATAGCTCAGGTCATCCCAGTTCAGAAAATTGGAAATTTCCGCCAGGTAACTCGGTACGTGATGAAGAGCATAATCAAAGTAACTTTTCAGTAGTATTTTTAGAAAATCGTATTCCTATTTGAAACTAACACGTACCTAATAGAATCATCAATCAAGAGCTGAATATTATGAGCTCTATTACAGATGATTTCTATTTTATTACACATTTAAATACCTACGAGAGAAATTCGTTGTATTTCTGATTATATGCTAGCAGGTATTTTGTTTGATTTATATATTTATAGATTTTTTTATGTCTATCGTATTGTCCCCTTTTTCGTGTTTGACAGGCTATACAAAATTTTACTAAAGTGTTTTCCTTTTGGACAAAGAGAATAAATGCGTATATTCGGATATTGATCTACATGGAATGCTTTCTGCTATATTAAAAAACCTATATATGTAGTATGTAGCTCATTTCAAATGCGTAAATACCGCTAGCTTACAGAATTCGAATCATTTTTATGCTAACATGCACAATATTACCTGTACGCTTTGTGGGGTGTTAATAATTAATGCTCCTTTGTTTAAAATTTTTATATGACTTAAGTTTCCGAATCCGTTTAAAATCCACAGACTGTAGCCGAGTTTCCAATTTGCATATGCATTGTTCGGAAAGGCTGTTGTGTGGGAACTCCAGATAATGGGGGAGTCGCTTTGTTACCGGCATTATGCGGTGCCAACCAACAATAAACGTCAAAGCAGCGCGCGTTATCGTGGAAAGGACTTTTGAACTTGGCCGATTTCGGTTCGTTAGATGAACTGCGCGCGGCCGTACTCCTTCGGCCTTTTCCATCCATGAGCGAACGATGAAAGCTCTTCGCATACAAGTGAATCGAACTTTGTCACCGAGGTAGCTTTGTTACGTACGGTACAGTATATATTCGCGTCGCTACATTTTAAATTGTTCAAAAGTTTTCAACGAAAAATGTTATATCAACTGGTCCGCAAGGGACGAAAGGACGGACCCAAACTAAATTATTGCCGACAAAGGTTATTGTTGATTCATCTCGTGATACTGTCTGCGCTAGGGTTTTTGTCTTGAGGGATACGGTTTTAGTATGGGAAGCTATTTACATTCAGAACTACAAACTTACCCATCTCTATTTGATTCCAGAGCAGCGCGCTTCGTTCTTATTATCTTCAATAACTCACTTTAGGTGGGGCAAAAATGCTTTCATCTTCAAATTGCTGTTTATTTTATTGCTCCAGTTCTCCACTGTCTTCTACTTCATTACATTTTGTCCGAGTTTATTTTATCGTGCACTGCGAATGTATTTCAAATATTCATGGGACTGCATTTTACATCCAACTAGGGAATATAACGCATACACATCATTAAGGACATCTATGATCAGAAAGTAGAAATAAGAGACAAAACACTGAAGTAAAGAAAACAGACAAATTCAACTGTACACGACAGATGAAAACATTCGAAATTGTTAAGAAAATTGCCTGTATCCGCAAGATATGAAAATTTTCGATAATATCAAATTGACGTTGAGTTTTTGTTTTAATAGTTTGTAAACCTTTCTTTTACTCAAGCAATTCACTCAATACTTATTATGTAACAACACTTTATGTAATGAGTGTAATGTTTTAAAGGATATGTGGAAATATGGTCTAAGTAAATTAGAAATTTTGTAAGGAATAAGGCCTACAAAGAGTAAAGAAGTGAACTGTTTATCCTTGTCAGTTGAAAAGGTGATACTAAAAAAAATTCACGTCATATAATATACACTAAAAAACTGAGTTGTTTGACGTTACCAAAATTAGTAGAGTTAAATATGGACAGACAAACATTTGTTTACCGGAACCAAATTATTTGATCATAATTTCAGTTAATTCAAATATATATTATGCTTAAACTTCCCAAATTTCGAACATTTTATTTAAATAAATATTTAATTGAATGAACTATAATTTTTGAGTGCATAATATGGGGGACATGCGGTTGATATTTTAAACGACAAGTATTGGGAGTTGATCACAGGAATGTGTGTTGTCACTGGAATGGAATAGGAGGAGAAGCGCCATCTATGCGACAATTTCTGTAAAACACACAAGTATTTTACGTATTTGCTATACTGTGGAAGAAAATTACCATGAGAAAATTAGCTAGGTGTTAATGACCGGCAGTCCGAAAAAAACATTTTGTTGATTTAATCACAAAAAGGGTTACGGCGATTCAATGAAGTTATTCTTAACAATTAGGTAGAGAACGTCTAAAATATTTCGTTAAAACAACAAAGTGATATTGTACCTACTTACAGTTCTTTACGAAATAATTTGGTTGATATGATTAAACTATTTAACTCAGTATTTTTGTTGCTGCTACGTTGTGTTTTATCTTAGTTTATTTGAAATAACGAAACATTTTTTTGAATCAATTAAATTTTTCTTGGCAAAATATATTTTGTTGCCGGTTTTTCTGTGTACATTTTGTTGTACATCAAATTTACTCTGGAAATAGAACATAACGATGCTATAACTTTTTAGACATATCTATTTTAAGAAATATAGACTATAGTAGATTCGAACTGAAAATTATTTTTGTATATACAGAAAACCGATCCATAATGGGATTATCATCAATAGTTATTCAACCATCCTAATAGCCGAAAACATTCTTCCACATTTTTTTTTGTACAGTTTAGACAACTTACCTTTTACGAAAGAATGTTTTGACAGATTGCTACCATGAACCTTTTTGATGTCAACATTATTGGCAGGTTGCTGAAATAGTTTCAAACCAATATATTTGAAGAATTAACTTATTTAAATAGTACCTACCAAGTTTTCTTCTAGTCAAACAAAACACTTCTTCGCCCTTTGTATGTCTTGTCTGAATTTCTAATTTATTTTATACTTTATTTTAATATAGCCTTTAAAACGTTACTTCACTGCGTAATGTACTGTTAAATAATAAGGATAGAGAGAAACTTTTGAGTAGAAGGAAAATTTGCAAATCAGTTTGTGATTATTATGGAAGTTCGTATGTTTGGTTGGATTTTCATATTCAAATGAAAGAACACTTTAAAAGTCTACAATTCAATTGAAATGTCTTCTCATATTTCGTGAGCCAATTGTCTCTTAACGTACATGACAATTACAGATTTTATATTTTATCTTTTGACATTTCCTAATTGTTAATTTATTTCCCTTTAGACCGGACTTTGGTGTTTTTAGTACTTTTCACATAGTTTTTTTTTTTATATTTATTATATGGTTTTAATAATAATATGTAAATATAATTAATAATTTAATTGTTCTCAGGTATTAACAAAATCTTTGCCTTTCAATTATGCCTGTCCTTATATAAGGCACAATTTACATTACTCGATTTTGCCGTCCACTTTAATTTTCTTATACTTCTGTTATTCGAGCTTTTGTCTCCGTATCCTTTTAATTATGTTCTAAAATTCAGTCAGTCTCTTAATTACAAACTCTCTTAGTCAAGCAACGTTTTTATTGAACGATGAGTACGCCATAGAATCCTAATAACTTTTGTCTGCGAAGGATTGGTAGATTTTCCACTTGTCTTACTTTGTGTTGCTTTAGGTTATGCTGGGAATTTCTTTACATTTTCAAAATATTGAAGTAAAATATTTGTTTTTTTTTATTCAATAAAATTTTAGTAAAGATGTATACTACATAAATGCTTAGTTAAGAGTAATTGATAGTCTTTGTGTATATTAACAATAAGTAATAAACAATATAATAAATACACTTAAAGCTAAGCTATAAAAACGTTGCCGGAAACTTAGATACAGAAACGATTATCGGCCAAATGGCTCCAAACTGAAGTTAAAAACCAAACTGGGCTGATCTAAACATATTGTTCCTACATGTCCCCTCCTACACGTTTCTGTAGAGGAATGTTAGTCGGGAATACACTTTCTCAAACAGTTTAGCAAAATCATAACGAAATTCGAACGGGCCTATAGTTATAATAATAATAATAATAATAATAATATTTAGTCCAATTAGACACCAAAGTGTATAGGACAAGTCACAAAACTAAAATATTAACAATACATTACATACATGTTCGAATGAAGTAGCTCATCGTTTAAGTAATGTTAAAAATTCCTCCACGGAGTAGATGCTGTCCTGAACCAGCATAGAACGTACTCGCAATTTGAAGTGCTTTATATTAGTGATTGTTGATATCTCATTTGGAAGCAAGTTATATAATTTTATTCCTACGGATATAGGGGTTCTTTTTGTAATATTTAATTTATTCAGAGGTACACTAAATTTGTTTTTGTTTCTTGTATTATATGAATGCCTATCGCCATTCTTTGCGAGATCAGCCTTATTCTGAAAGACGTGCAACAGGACCTCCAACGCCTATATAACGCCTTCCTTGAAAATTGGAATTAATTTTGCTATTTTTAAAATAATCGACCAATACACTGGCATGAAATGATTTGTTAATTACTTTAGACAAGGACGCTGTAGTGACGTGAGCAACATGTTTTCAAATATAACAGCGAATTCCATCAGTATCAACGGATGATTTACGTGAGTAAATAATAGGGTTAAATATGTCGTTTTCATCTGCTGGATAGCAAGACATGCTTTGAGAAATTGGTCAACAATGTACAATGCTTAAGACAGTATTACTGAAATGCTTCTTCGAAATTAGACCTAAATCAAATTAATGTTTATCAATTCCTCGTTTTGCAATCTCTAATCATTAAACTATCCAAACTTTAGTTATCAATTGCATCTTCTCTAACGATACTCCAGATACACTTGGATAAATTAAAGAACTTAGCTAACAAACTACCATTGTGGATTCTCTTAGTATCTTTAGATAAAGCATTGTTGAAGTTAGCTGAAGTATTAAAATTTGACTCATTGATTTAAGTGTGAGGTTAAATGTACCAGTTCTTGTCATTTTTAATAAAAAATCTTATATATATATTTTAAAAAAATGGTTTCAATTAGTTCTGGATTTTTGAAATTGAGTTTTTTTTTTTGGCAAAGAAAGGCACACGGTTTGGAGAGAAATTGTCTTTATCAAAGGGCAAAGTATGTTTAATCCAGTTACAACCTTCATACGTTGCACAAATTAAGCTTTAGCAAATTTATGTTAAATCTTACTGTGGCGGTAACTGGTATCGTATGTATTTCATATAATTCATTATTCGTCATAAACGATGATTATTACCATACGTATTTCATACCTTCTAAATTAGTAAGAAACCTTTCTAATTTCCTTATAATTTAATATAATAACCAGTAGCCACCATATAAATTTCAGCTTTAATGTTTGGTGCATGGGTTTTATAATTTCTAAAACTGTCCAAAGTATTAACTGAAAATTGCTAAGAAAACATAGAGAATAGCTGATTATTCTGTTTGTTGTTTGATCTAAAACAACTGCGCATTCTAACAAGTCCATCAAAGCATAAACGTTTTTAATGATGTTCACCTTTTAAGACAACATTTTGGTTAATTGTCAATAAGAAGAAGGAAGGTAATATATGTTGTAGAAGCAGTTTGAAATAGAGAAAACAAAGCGATCTTAGAAAACTAAAAAGCAAAAAAAAGAGGATGATGTACCAATAATATACCTTTTTTGCGACGAAAATATCTTACAAGATATGATAAGGGTGTAATGTAAAACGTGGATACACAAAAAAATGTGCTAATGTAAAAATTACAACTAGCAAATTTACTGTGGCTTATATGAAAGTCAATGCCTATGAATGCATCTTGGTCATATAATATTGCAATTTTTTATAATTCTTTGCTTTCTTTTTATGTTCTTTCTGAATTACATACGAATTCATTTTCTGACAATGCTTACAAGTGACATTTTTAAAGTAACGATTAATTGCTAATTTTGGTAGCTCCTACGTACTCCTAACTAATTAAGTTATCCGCCTAAAAAAATACATATTTATAAGTTTACTAGCGTATATGCTGGCAATTTCGTCGCCTTTATAACTTGTATCAATCTGCAATTGGATTCAGAAACAGAACTGCACAGCATCAAGTTGCTCGCGCAATTGCTTACTGAACTTACTTGACCTGAACCTTTTCCCAGGCTTAAACGTTGTATCATTCCCTGACTCACCGACATTGTAGAAATGAGGATACGCTCTACTGCTGATTCTAGCGGAAAAGGCATCTTTTTTTTCCTTTTAGTTTATAGTTAAGTAACTTTGTTAAGAAATTATCATTATCATCACCTATAACTTAAAATGATCACCGAACTATTACAAACAGGGCTTGACTAAAGCTTGACTAAAGCTTGAAATTTGTAGGAGGAACGCTGATGATGCCCCGCATGGCATTTTTCGGTTAATTCTTTATGCAATTTTTTCTTTAATTTGTTTATATAATTGTTAGTGTAATTGCTATAGTTGAATGTGTACTCAAATTGCGAACTACCACTTTACCAATTGATTTATGTAATGGATGCTCTCCCATTTTCAATCCGCTTAGGTACTTATATGTGTTCGCTAATTTATAACTGTTTAAAGGAAAAGTAGGACACTGACACCAATCAAGAGGACGTTAACTCCGTGAACTTGAAAACGATCTTTCTAGGTATTGCAACACGTTATTAATACATCGCTCAACGGTTCACAAACGCGTAATTATTTATTTGTTTGTATAATTCTCAATTTTTTCCCGAAAGCAATAAACGGTCAAGTAATAATTATGCAAACTGCAAGACGAAGCTTTCTATTATTATGCATACGAGTGGATATATAAAAGGTAGAATATTGCTTTCCAAAGATGTAAAATAGGCCGATACCATAATTGAAACAGTTTAACGATATTTAAGGAAACAAGAATTTACTTTGACGGTATGGGCACAGAAGTAAGGTGTATCTTTTCCGGATCTTGTCTGTACCACATACGTAATATTGCTTTTATTCTGTATATAGTAGTCAGGAAATGTTTCTCTTTTTTGAAAACTGGCCATTAAGAGAACAATGTTGTGAGAGTTTCGTAATTGTTAACGTAAGTGTCTGTACCAATTAAATGTCGATATTATGAAGGAAATTGGATTGTTGTGGAAATAGCATTAAAAGTGGTATTAGTAAGATGTTTTTTTTTGTCTGAGAAAGTGCTTTTTTCAAGATTAAATAATGTAATTAAATTTCAATGTACGTTGACATTTTATGCCTAAATATTTGTTAAAATATGTGACAAAATTTAGTTTAGGGAACATTGTAACACTTGTGTTTAGTTACTAACTTTAGCAACTCTTTTGTTGATATAAACGAGAAATTATTAATGATTGAAAATCATTAACATTTTCATTTTTGAACGCATAAACCTAGAAAGTGTAGTTCGTGTATAAATCGATATTTCAAGAACATTTTACTTCAAGGTAAAGCGGAATATATAAATAGAATCTTCTTTCTTTCATCTAATTCCGGTAAAAACCCATTAATTTCCGAGCAACACTGCCTCAAAAGCACATGGATAATTATTGCAGCTTTCTTATATAGTTACACTAGGTTTCGTACAATATCGATTGGCCACTTAATGGAATTTCATGCTCACTGAATGGCTGTACATCAATCACCGATTAATATTGCAACAGACTGTAATTACGTTTGTTTATTTTATGAAGTGTGAAGTATTAGAAACTTGATCGAAATAGAAGTTCCACCAAATTTTTATCGTATTGGTTATTTATTCACATAGTGAATGTCAATTTGCATATAAATCATTCAAGTTTTATATTCACTAAAGAGATATTATGATTTGTAAAACTTCAGTTCGTGTATTTCGGTGCAGCACCTACATACAGTATGCACACGGTTAACTAGTCGTTGGATATATTAGTACACTGGAAAAAATAGTATGTAGAAACTTGTACAAACCTTCAACTTGGGAAGAATTACTTATATATGGGTCATTCCATATCAGCCGGAACACCTAAAGAAAATTGATGTTTTGGATCCTTTTTATATTTTAAATTTGAAGTATTTGCCTAAAATTAGAAGACCCGTATTTTTTCCTAAAGCTTTGCAGTATCTGTTTACAAAAATATTTGCGAACAAATTTTGCAAAATCAATAAAATAATCGCAGAAGTCATGTTGTTTGGTGATGCATAAATTAAAAGATTAAAACAAAATACATATAAATCATGGTTTATTTTGAAGTTCAAATTATACATTTTCATTTAATAGTCTCTAAATTAGATTGTAGATTTGTTAATTTTTGAAAAAATATCATAATATCCCTTAAACTCTGTTCTACAAGAATAGAAGTAGTTGAAAATGGAGAACCTACGGGTATTCTATAAAAAACTCATATTCATACAATACTCTACGTTACATTATGATATATCATAATTAATTAATCATAAAACACTAAAAACAGACGTTTTAAAGTGTGTAGTGCTATGAGTACCACAGAGTTGAGTATATTTGTTAGAATATGACACCTGACCTGAAAATGTATTATAATATTGTAAAATGTTATTTATAAATTTACATAAAATTTATTTATTTACATATGTATGTGAAAATAGCAGCATTTAAGATGTGTTTTTTTTTACGAGATATGTTGCGTGCTACATGCCCTAAGTTAAAGTAAATAAGCAATTTAAATACAAATTATACGCATATAAATATATGATATCCATACATAATCCCAAGAACTGTGCGTTGGCTACACATTTAAATAGAGAAAAACGCACGGTTAACGTTAAAGAACCTCATTTCAAGAAAATAATTATGATAAAAGAATCTTTTTAGAAAGTTTAAAGAGAGCAAAAGTTTCAAAGGAAAAGCACTAGCTCCAAAAATAAATACTAAAATTTATTAATAATAAGGCGACAGTGTTTCTTTTCTACTCTCTGTCGCACACCATAGGCGTGCCCTCATCTAGAGCGTGTTAATCGGGCGTGAAAAAAGTCCCACAGCTAAGGCTTTAGAACGTCCAACGCGATTAAAGGAAATAAATAAAAGGTCAGAGGGGTAGCGGGGGATGGCAAGTGAATAGGCGTATCGTTATTAATAATTAAAGTAGGAAAAGAGGGAGAAAATTCGCACAAAAATTAGATCGTAGTAGGCGGTGGGAAACGAACGCCGCTGCAGACCGAGAAATGTCATCGAAGCGGATTTCGATGGATTTGGAACGTCAAAGTTGGGCTATTTCGTACGATCGCTACGAAGCAGAGGTACTATGTTGAAGTGGAGTTAATGTCAAAAAGACGTCTCACATGCTTTCTCTTACGGTTCGAACCCTAAAATAAGGTCGAAACGCGATATTTTTCTCCAATCGAGTCGATTTATAAAGGCGTGTTTTGCCGGCGATGAGGTTGGAATTATGGCCGATTTCGTTGAGTGTCAACGGCGTCTGTCATACGGTAAAATGTCGCAAACGATTTCCAACGTAAATGGGGGTACAAGCGGCACATAATGAGTCGAAACGTGACCCGAGAGATGTTGGGAGCCTGTATGATTCGTTTGCGTATGGAAAAATGTGGAATAATTCGGGAATTGTCATTTGTGATGGTACCGATTTGCTCTAACCTGACTTATTATTTGGGCGATAATAATAGCGATTCGAGGTAATTTAAGATGCGTAATACACGCTCCGATATGTTTCTGATTAAAAATTATACAGTTTTAGCGAAATTATTGAGCCAGGATCAAGTAAGATGTCAAACTATCGAACCAGGAAAAGCGCCAACGTATTGCGCTAATTTTAGCACGAAAAGTATATACTACTGCAAAATTTATTGACGATATGGTTTTGTACGTGTCCGATATTACCGCTTTATGCTAAAAGGGCCATACTAAGCTAATGCTACACAATGATTCGATTTATGGAGTCATGTTTGACTGGTCTGTCAGAGATATTTATGTTTCTTTAAATGAGGTAAAATTCATTTTTTCAACCTCTCTACAACCATGAGGAGCAGAATGTTATAACAGTAACACGATATAATATCTTAATCGACCCCTAGGAATGTCATTTGGGTTGTCGAGGGCCACTGCCGATCAATCAAAAATTCTTACGATTAAGCTAATAAGATGTTTTCTTTATTACATTTTAGAGCTAGATATCAGTATAATATCACAGCATAAATATTTTCGGCATTAAAAGCTATTTTCATCTACCTTATTATTATAAACAAATATATTTATTAAATATTAATTATATTTATAAAGCATATTTGTTGGTTACGTCTTTTATTTTAGCCGAAATCGTCAAGTTTAATAGGCGAACAAGAGATGAGCAATTGCTCAAACATTCTACACGGAGGAGTTGTGCATTTTACGGTATCAAAAACAAATACGAAAATGGAAAAATTGCGTAAAATACCACGATTCAGCGGCACAGCACACACCATATCCAAGCAATCCCTGTCATTACAAATTTGAACTGGCATCAAGAAGCAATCTTTCCCTCAGGCATCTAGGTATGGGAATTGATCAATTCAAATGGCATTTATTCATCAAAAAAATCGTTCCTAAACGACAGAAAAATGAATATTTTGATATTCGCATTGCAGTTATATAATAGACAAACGTGAATACATATGATGGCAATTTATTTACGTCCAGTATCCAATTATGGTATAGGAAATGATCTTTTCTACGTAAATTCCTTGGTTGTGTATGAACGGACTACCAAACAGGACTGATATTATGGTCGGCATCCATTCCCGAACTTTTACGAGCAATCACTAACAACCAATAAATTGAACATAAACAATTGATCTTTACCCGTCCGATTTTAAGACCGAGTGCAGAATATACTTATCACAGGGTAGGTACATAAAACTGAACAATTTATTGACAGTCATCTAACTATTTACATTTACACCATACCCTATCGTTACGATAATTACTTTTTCTTTTGACAGATGGATTGAGCAACCAAACTGCATCCGCAAATTAATAATGAACGCAAAAAGTAAGGAAACATCTACAATGTAATTTAATTTCGAAATGTAACGATTATTATTACATATTTAAACAGGGTAAAGTAAAGAATATACAAAGCGATGTGTGTGTTAATCGTAACCGATACGAATATATATATATATATCTATTATGCGCGATGTTATTGGTATTTATTTGAATCGAAACATTCCCTTCGATGTGTTACACACTTAAAATACATTTTAAAAGGTTCCATAGAATTTTAAACTAATATCGGAGAAACATGAAATATTGTACTTACGATAGATTTTTTAAATGATTCTTTTAACTTTAATCTTATAATATATATATATAAAATCACTATAACACTACTAATTAGAAACCCACTGTTTCATTTATTTATAAATGTACTAACAAAAAATACAATTACATTTACATTACCAACGATAAAGTTAAATTCAAGAGAGCTGTATTATATGAGATCCTTTAGTGAGATTTCCGATGAATGTTCCTGATAAAAAAATGATTCTGTTTCTTCTTACACTATGTAATATAATACTACATTAAGCATCAAATGTCTTTGCCCAACTATTATCCCATATTTATCAGTGACTCTGTCTTGCCATCTGATCAATTACATATTTAATCACCAATTAGTGTGTCAAAATTAACAAAAAACGAAGCAAATCACAAAACTTCACATGCAATCAGTTAGGTACACGAAAAAAGCAAGTAAAACTTCTATAATTCATCGTACGAAACACAACTCGATATAGGAAAATAATATAACATAAATGTCATTGTAGGCGTGTATAGTCACGTATAGTGCACGTCAGCGATACATACATACGTTCAGCCATCGAAAAACAGCAGAATACCAGTACGTTAAGGACACAGCGATCATCGATTGCCATTACGTTAAGGAAAGTTATAATTATTACTATTTGGGAACACACGGTATGTACTTTTTATTAACATTTATTCTTCGAATAAAAAAATATCAAATACTTAGAACTTTATTTACCTACCTTCCCTGCAAAATAGTACTTTACTTTATCTAAATATTAACGATTTTACTAGCGAAGCCTTTCATTAATTATATTTAAAAGAGTTTAAGCCATCAAGATATAATTCTTTCTGCGAATTCAAGAAGATACACTAATTTTATAAGTCTTATTATTTTTATTAAAATCTCTACATCAAATGTGATGACACAATTGTATATATTTCACCATAGAGCAGTGTTGTTCTAATGCTTTTAAACAATGTATTGAGATTGGCTAACAGATGGTACTATTTTCCAATAAATCGTACTATTTACTTTTTGACAATGTACTTGAATTGTAGTTGTCAATAAATTCTAATTATTATTATTATTATTATTTTGTTTAAAACAGGTTTCTGTAATTTGATATGATCTGCCATCATCACACAATCAGATTTCTTTGTTACCGCCACCCATTCCCTTACATTGAAAGTATTTTTTTCTGAATAATTACAAGGAATTAATTAATTGAAAATATTGTACTAAATTCCTCAATGAGGTACTATTGTACTACGTTTTATTCAATTGTACTAAAATAGTACAATAGTACGCTTCGGAACAACACTGCCATAGAGTTAACATGGTAACAAATAATACGGTACGCTTTACGCGCATACGAAAGTTACGTCAGAAAGGGGGACTTACTCAGTTGTGACGTAGTGAGCTAAGATCTCTTTGTTGACTCAGTTAATAAACTGTTGTTACTTCCATTGCCAGTCTCGCTTAAACCAAATACAATATAAATATAAAAAATATATAATATATATGGGCAAAGAATAGTTCCGCTGGCGTACTATAGATGTCCCAGCTAGGCTGATTTTAGAAAAGTACACGACCAAACAAATATTAAACGTGATCTGACGTGATTAAACGTAAGTGGAATTTTCCGTTGCACAAACGCGTAAAAATATAAGATAACCGAAGAGTCGGTACGATACGAATGAAAGTGGTTTAACTGCGCGCGCAGCGAAGAGGTAGAGCATTCATAAATGAATTGTCAATTCGCAAAATTATTATGAAATGAATATTAAAGGAGTCAAAGCAAGTAAAGTTCAGTAATAAAATAAAAACCAAAATATACATATTGGCTCAATGGATTAATATTCGTTTTATAATGAAATTAAAACATATTTTTATGTTAAAGCGAAGCAACACACGGATATTTGCTTTCAATTTATTTCGTCAAATGCCTATTAACTTTCGCATAGCACATATTATATCTTATTTTGAATGCATGAAATCTACAGCGTTTTCGAGTTATTACACTACGCGTGGAGAATGTATGTATCTATCGCTTTTATTAATAGTGTATATTAAAATAAAAACATAATTAGTGCATAAAAATGCGGTAAGTCGAAAATGTTATAAAATATTGTCACAATAACAGCGGGAAATTCAATTTTTAAAACTTTGAATTATTGGAATTCCATGGGGCATAACTTAAAAATATTTTTGACTATATAGACTGTCCAACCGAAGACTTGGTCTTTGATTACAGTTCTATTTTTGATTTAGGAAAAAGACTTTCTATATATTATTCCATTTTTAAATTTTACGTAGAAAAATAAAATATCAGACATAATATCGGGGATTTTTACACGATTTTTTGGGTCACTATTTGCGAATATAGAATCAAAAACAAGATGGCGCGATTAAAACGGAAGAAGAATATTAAAAAAAATGGCATTTTGCAACAGATATTGTGTTCAAAGCCTTTTGTAGTGCTGAATTCGATTCTTACAAGAGTTTTTAGAAAAATAAAATGGAGGATTCAATATTGAAGAGAAAATTTTGAAATATAGGGGACATTTTGCAACAGACGTTCGTATGCAAGCGTTTTTAAGGTCGCTAAATTTGATTCTGATATTAGTTTTGGCAAAATTAAAATGGCGGACGCAATATGGGGTGAGACTTTTGAAATATAAAAGAAAACGCAATTTTTTTTTTGAAGGCTTAGACTTATGCAATTTTTTGGGCCACTATTTGCGAATATAGAATCAAATATATGATAGCGCGACTAAATGGAGGAATATTATTAAAAAAATGACATTTTGCAACAGACATTTGTGGGTGTTTGGATCGTTGCATTTGATGCTGATAATATTTTTTGGAAAAATAAAATGGCGAATAAAGTGGGAAGAAAATTGAAATATAGGGAAAATCGCCAACTATTTTTTTAAAGCTGTAACTTATGGGATGTTATAAAGGGAAAGGGAATGGGAAGGAATGGGAATGGGAATGGGAAAGGAATGGGAAAGGGAATGGAAAGGAATGGGAAAGGGAATGGGAAGGGGATGGGAAAGGAGAATGGGAAAGGGAATGGGAAATGGGAAAGGAAATGGGAATGGGAAAGGGAATGGGAAAGGGAATGGGAAAGGGAATGGGAAAGGGAATGGGAATGGGAAAGGGAATGGGAAAGGGAATGGGAAAGGGAATGGGAAAGGGAATGGGAAAGGGAATGGGAAAGGGAATGGGAAAGGGAATGGGAAAGGGAATGGGAAAGGGAATGGGAAAGGGAATGGGAAAGGGAATGGGAAGGGAATGGGAAAGGGAATGGAAGGGAATGGGAAGGGAATGGGAAAGGGAACGGGAATGGGAATGGGAACGGGAACGGGAAAGGAACGGGAAAGGGAAAGGGAAAAGGAATGGGAATGGGAAAGGAATGGGAAAGGGAATGGGAAAGGGAATGGGAAAGGGAATGGGAAACGGAATGGGAAAGGGAATGGGAAAGGGAATAGGGAATGGAAATAGGAAAAGGGGAAAGGAAATAGATAATTGGAACAAGGGAAGGGAATAGGGAAAGGAAAAGGGAACAGGGAAAGGGAATAGAGAATGAGAATAGGGAACGAGAATGGGAAAAGAGAATAGGGAAAAAGAATAGGGAAAGGGAATGGGGAAAGAAAATGGGAAAAGAGAATGGCGAAAGGGAATAGGGAATAAGTAGAGAAAATAGGGAAAGGGAATGGGGAAATTGAATAGGGAAAGGGAATTGGAAAAGAGGAAAGGGATTAAGGAAAGGGAATAGGGAAAGGGAGTAGGGAAAGAGACTAGGGAAAAGAATAGGAAACGGGAATAGATAAAGGGAATAGAGATACGGAAAGGGACAACGAAATGAGAAAAAGGGAATAGGGAAAAATACTATTTCTATTCTATCTATTACTAAATTGATGTTTACGGTATGTGAAATACCTGCCTACATCGAGTCAGCCAATGACAAAAAAAAATCTTTATAATAAGCAGACAATATAGATAGAGGAATAAGCACTGAAATATATATAGCTTATTAAAACAAAATGTATCAGCTGTGTTTTCCTCGCTTTTTTTGTGCTTTATCTAACAAATCGTCTAATATAACTTTTGTTCGAGCAACGTAAATTAATGAGTTTGTCAATATTATGGAATTTACGTTGGCTATAAATATGATCTCGCGAAGGATAAATAAAAAACTAATAAATATAAAAATCGTCAAATTGGAATTGTAGTTTATTATTAGAGAGTGGATCATTTTATTTAAACGCAGAAATTTATATAATTAGCCCTAAGTAACAGATAATCTCATATTCGGTGTCTTCAAGAATCACGTGTATATAATACGTACAACAAAAACTTTTCTGCAAAAGTTGTGCAGAATTCAATGCTACATAACCTAAAAATATTTTCAACTATACAGGGTGTTCCAAAAGTAAGAACAAAAGTAAACTACTTAAAACGTACTGCACATTATAAAAGATGATTTTCAAGTGAATGGACCGACTTCAAAAAACCACCTTCCTCAAGTACCACCTTCCTCTACTCCTAGATGCGCAGCATCTATAGAAAATATAAAAATCATATCAATATGATCCTCAATATTTTATTTATTGCCTTCCGACATACTTGTTTCCGTTTTACCTGCCGTTAAACAAGTTTTTATTTTAAAAATTTCTAATCGCCTAATACTATTACAGTATTCTCAGTCCATATGCTAGGACTTGATTTTGTCCTTTGTTTAAGGTGTTGTATCGTCGCAATTCTTGTTTTTATTAACTGAACAAGTAAATTTATCTTAAATGCCTGTATATACATACTATAATGTAGCCCCGTGTTGGGCGCCAAGAAATGTTGAGACTCTTACTGCTACTGATAGCTAATTAAATTTTATTTATTCGCTTATTTAATGCTTTATTTGTTTGTTTATATTATTTATTTGGTCAATAATCCAAATTTACACTTGGGTTCTAGAAAAATATTGCCACTGAATTGGATCTTCTCAATGGTAAATTATATTCTATTCCAATTCCAAATTTTGTTTAGAAGTCTGATGTACATTGCGTTGGATCTTTCCAGTATAGCATTGCACTCAGTACCAATTTCAAAGTTTCCTTTATTTTTATTTTACTTTTAAACACAGTTCTGTCGTTTGAATTTTATATTGTTTTACACTATCGTATTCATAACATCTAACCAAATCTAATATACAGTGAGGTCGTAAATGGGTCCCCCCCCCCCCCCCCCCCCGATAACTTTTGAATGGTATGAGATAGAGCAATGAAACAAACACCAAGTGAAATTAGAGATAATTTGTGATTTTTTGCCTATAGAGATACGCACATGGCTTCTGATGTAAAATAGAGGGCGTAGCTATCTTTGAAATTTTAAATAGGAAGTAATTTCATTTAGAAGCTCATTTGGAAGATATTTCTATTACTTTTATGGCATTGCAAACAGTTTTACGATTTTCGAAATTTTTACCAACTTATCCAAGATTAATAATTGGAGTACTTACGTTACTTTTTCGATAGCCCTCGTATTCGCTTTTTGGATATAGTGTACAGAAACCTGTAATTACAGTAATCTGTAACATAGACACCCACACACATGACACATACACTGACAGATAAGACACTTTTGCTAAATTTTGCAAAAACGTCATATTGTAAAATATGTCATATTTTACAGCAATCGCTTCCTAAGTCACATAAAACCACAATATTTATACGAGGGCTATAGAAAAAGTAACGTAAGTACTCCAATTATTAATCTTGGATAAGTTGGTAAAATTTCGAAAATCGTAAAACTATTTGCATTGCCATAAAAGTAATTAGAAATATCTTCCAAATGAGCTTCCAAATGAAATTACTTCCTATTTAAAATTTTTAAAGATAGCTACGCCCCCTCTATTACATCAGAAGCCATGTGCGTATCTCTACTAGGCAAAAAATCACAAATTATCTCTAATTTCACTTGGTTTTTGTTTCATTGCTCTATCTCATACCATTCAAAAATTATCAGGGGGGGGGGGACCATTTACGACCTCATATTTTCACTTATATACTTTGAAATTTTAACTAAATAAATTTTTAGTCTGTAACTTGCTAAAATAAAAACCCCTTTTTTCCATTTTTTTTTCTAGTCATAGCTGGCCATCTCAGATGATTTTTAAAATAAGATTGATTCATGTGGATACAGCTAAAATTTTGCAGGTACGGTAATATCAGGTACACTGATTTGAAATCTTTGATTATTAAAATGTAATTTACTTTTTCATTACTTTACATTTTCAAACACATTTGATTTAAAATTGTCTCTTTCTAAATATATTTAGGAATAAGTAGGATAATGAAAAATTTCAAAGAGTGGATACTTGGAGAGAGCAAAACACCGGTATTGTTTGGCCTTAAAAATTTTGAACTACTATAGTAGACAGTAAGACAAATTACATACACTTTAAACGTGTAAAATCAAATCACAATGTATATTATTACACGTATCAACAACACAGGAAAATATGCAAAGGAGCTTTCATGTAAGGGCGATATATTTTTCAAACTGTCCGGTTTTTATTAAATGTTTCTGACACTTTGATGAAAAATGATGGTAGCTGTAACAGCCCACAACCTCCGCCTTATGCATTAAATGTTCTTCTACACTTTGCCGCATATTTAATCCAGTTTCTTTAACGCCGGCTTCAAATCTTTTGCACTTGACACTTTACTAGCACTATAATTTTCAATATCAATACATTTAGAAAGATCCAACATGACAAAAATTTAATTCAAACAGTAATTCTTCGTAACGAAATTAATTAATTGACTCACGCCCGAAGTCGTTCCTACTCCTTTGTTGAGCGAGAAGGAAAATAACAGAAATCAGCGAGACTGGTAGGTTTTTATTTCTACTGTTCTCCTATTATTCCCCAATGAAAGTAACATGATAAAAAAGACAGCAGGACGAGCTTACAAGAAAGCGAAGTAAGACATTCGAGAAGTTGTAATTTATTTCTTGCGTCTACAATAAAATTCTCACACAAAAAAAATTAAATTAGGCAGAAGGTTGTGCGCACATTGTGATACGATTATCTTCGCTTTTTTTGGTAATTTCGGCGCATTCGAATGAAAAATAAACCAAATGAAATAAAAAAGGAAGTTTATTTACTCCCCAGGGTTTGGTTTATAATAAATAAAATAATAAATTATAATTTTGCGCAATATAACAGAAATGTGATGAGCTGACGGCTTAAAAACTTTATTTTAGAAAATTTGGAGTACGTGAATCTTATCCCCTTCAAAATATTCTGCATATGTATAGCAATACACTTGTCCCACTTCCGTTTCCAATGTTAAAAACATCCTTAGAAATCTTCAAAAGGCAGACGTTTTTCAGGCATTTTGTACGATTTCATGTTTTATCGTTTCCAGATTATCCAAGTCCCACCTAGCATTCCCATTTTACATTTCGGCAATAAAAAAATCACAGAGGGCTAAACCTGATGAGTAGGAACGTTGATCTAGCATGGTGATCGAATTATGGGTGAGCAAGTCGAGGAGAATCATTGCTAAATGTACAGGCTCATTATCATGGTATATCATCCTTTACTAGAATTTTGTTCGCACTCACCACACAAGGATCATATGTTTGAGAACCTTCTTGTTAAAGACGGCATTTACTGTTCGTCCTTCAGGAAGATCATGTTTGACAACACCATGAATATCAATAAAAAGCAAGTAGGATACCTCCGATTTTTGATCGACTTTTTCGGCATTTTTTCCTTCGTGATTAATATTTTGCTCTTCATTCCCCTTGCTTTGTAATTTCAACTTCATATTAAACCATGATTTGCCACCAATCATGCTTTTAAAGAAGTTTGATCAAAGTTTTTTTCAGATGATGCAGCATTCGACCCTTCTCAGCTTTTGGTCAGGTGTCAGCAACGTTCGGACGATTATTACACATTTTTTCTGCTAAAATCATGATAGTTTTCGTAAATTCAGATGATTAGCAATCATCTAGACAGTGAATCAATCAAGCGGAAACCACAAGCGCGTGTTCAATCTTTTCACAGCGCGAGAAGTGGACGTTTGTCCTAGCCTTACATCATCCTTGCAATCTTCATGGTCCTTACTTAAACCCTTGATCCACTTCCAACGAGCTTTTTTCTACTACTTCATGCTGTAAGAACCTTGAAATCTTTACTTGGACTTGGTGCTTAAAATATTGGAAATACAAAAAATTAAACCAGGCATTATTAAAAAAGCAACCCTATATTATATTAGCGTTGAATTAGCTTACGGACCTGTTTCACTGCGACTTTGTCAGATCTCCTTGAATTAATGAAGTTGAAGTTAATTTACTTTGACTACTACTGCCTACTACTATTACTGCGAATAATACATACGACTAAAACTACGGAGAACGCACACTATTATGAAAATCTTATGATAAACTAGAACTAAGTAGATTAGAAGAAAAATTGATTAACGGGAATAAATAGAATAGATATAACCAAAAACAATCATGGCATTTAACAACGGCCAACCGCAAGTTTCAATTGCTGCAAGCGCCTCCTATCGGATTTGAAGAAACTAATGTCCAGGTTTGACCTTGGCAGTTTAAATGAGCCTACAGTGCCTCGTATACATACATTACACTCAATATCCATTAATATTTTGCAAAATGTACTATCAAAGACAAAAGTCTCAACTCAAGTTTGACATAAATAGAGATAGAATCATTGGAGTTTCTTCAGTATTTCAATATTACTCTCTTTAATTGTGAGTCAAAACTTTTGTCTTCGATGGTACATACAGGGGGTAGTTAATGAATTAAAAACTATGGCCTTAATCCTTTCAAATCAAATTCTACCGTAAATATAGTTTTTTTTTTTTTTAAGTA